>WEIU01011376.1:350979-424957 GCA_013389925.1 Aegithalos caudatus | reverse complement strand
GGGGCCCTTGTCCTAAAAAGGCGAGGATCCGGCCCCGCCCCGCCTGCCCTTTTAGGGCTCGTTCCGGAAATTTTAAAAAGGCTCGGAAAAGCAGAGGAGGTCCCGGGGCCGCCCCGCCAGACCCCGCTCACTTTCTCAGCAGCCTGTAACCGCAAAGCGGCGGCGGGTCAGGAAACAGCCGCATTCACGGAATAGAGCTTCTCCTTTCTCAAAGAAAATGTAATTTTAATTTTTTTTTTTTTTTTTTTTTTTAATTAAGGGGGGANCGGGTGGAAAGAGCCGCCGAACAGAGCGACTCGGCGGCGCTGCTTGTTTTGGAAAGTGTCTGATCTATATATACCGTCGCGAAAACGGAACCGCCTGCTCCGCCGTCGCTGGCTTGTTATTGTACCGACGGGCACAAGCGAGGACGGGACGGGGAGAGGTGGCGGGGGGATAGCAGTGCCCCCCCCGCCGCCCCACCTCGTTGCGTTCTGACCCTACCGCTCCCGCTTTGCTCACTTCAACCTCTTGATCCCAGTTGCCATCCTCAGTAACATTTCCACTCCCGCTTTTGCCTTACTTCCCCATGATCTCCTCCATAACGAGGGTATCAAACCAAAGAGTGCTTAAATTCTGGCTTTTTTTTTTTTTCTCCAAAGAACTAAAAATAACCTCCCTTGTGCCTCCCTTCCCAGGAGAAGTCAATCTTTCATACGCTGTTCCCAAGCTTAGAGCTTGCAGCCCCTACATCTTCTTGCTGATGAGGGTGTCAGACATAATTATTTTTGAAAGCTGTATCCCATGTCACTAATCTCATTACTTGGGGATATTTCATCTCATGGCTGTTTATTACTGCATTTAGGAAAGCAACTCTCACATATGGTCTGTAGCGTGTGAGGCCCCTTTTCAAGAGTCTGCAGTGAAAAAACAACCCATTGACAACCCAAGCAGCAGCAAGACATGGCAACATATGAGAGATATTATGACAGTGCATTCCTGTTCCAAAGCAACAAGCCAGAGAATACATAGGAAGGCTAAAAACTCTTCACTTTCATTTTTAACTGCAAATACCAATATTTACAGGTCTAATTCATTACAGCCTGTGCCATAGAAGAGGGGTGTGCTGGGGCATCCCTATGGTGCATGGACTTACCTCTGCCTTGGCTCCCAAGCACTGTCCCAGTGTCTCTCAGGACCCTCTTTATCCATGCCACACCTCACACCCCAGCTGAGAAAGGCTCTTTCAGTTCCTCCAGGTCACTGCCTTTGGTGATGCTCCAGGTTCATTACTTGTCCAGGCACCACGGAGTCCAGTCTAGACAGCAGCATCCCTGGAAGAGTAAAGGTTTTAGGGGCATTTGCTAAAGAATCATAGGCATAAACCTAGATAATTGCCTTGATGGGAGATCAGGGACGTATGCACAGTAATTAGTAAATATATAACAGTGCTTTTTAATGTAGATTTTTGTTACCAGTCCTTTCTAGCACTTAACATACAGCCAATACAGTTTGACATATGAGATTTAGTTGAAAGAAAGCTTTCAGTGGGATTCTAGATATTTTCATTTAAAAAAACCATCTCAATTTAAAGGTTAAATTTAAAAGTGTGACAGAGAGACAGGTTCTGGGAAATTTGACTGAGAAGTAGGAACAATTGTATTGTACCTTTCCATTACAGCTGAGCTATAATTGGTCTAATCACTACTATGAAAGAACAAAATATTGGAATCTGTTGTGCACTGGGGTGAGTTACTTTACATGAATGTGAGAAACAGTAGCTCCAAGTGCAGTATCCCCCTTACTGCAAAACATTGCAGATATCTCAGATTTGGGGCTTATGGATAGTCTACTTCGTCTTGTATTAATTCAAAATACCACATGCCCACTGATGACACTAAATCATAATGCACACAGAAGAAAGGAGAACCCAGGTTTCACACCCCACCTTAATCCCCCAAACTTTAGCTTTGAACTAACTTGGCTAATTTAGTGTTTCTTCCATTATGGAAAAGGATTCAATGAAAGACCGACACAAGTAAAATTTAACTTCACCTGTGGAATACTACTGTAGTTGACTTGGTTGGTTAATTTTAAAAGGCTTCTAAAGAATGGAATAAATTGTGTCTGATTTCCAGCCTTTCCAGGGACAATCAAATCTTTCAATGGGGGCTTTGTCTCAATGGCAGCAGGATCTGGTATGGGGCAAGATGGAAGCATACTTAATGCTCAGTTTCAGGAAGTTGTTGACAGATGAAACTCAAATGTTTCTGGGGCCTTTTCAGATATCCTTGCTATATTGCTTTGTGCCTTTGATCCCCATTTGGCTGATTACAGCAAGCTCTGAGGGTTGGACTGTCCAGCTTACACTGACATCAATGGCCCTTGCATGCAGAAATATCCTACTCATTTCTGTGGTTCCTATAAACCACGTGGTTTCGTATGACAGACAGATTGTTGGTGCAAATTGCCAAATCCCCAATCACACCAAGAGTCTTGAATACCTCTTACTATATAGCACTGATTGAGGAGGGTTCCAAACTGAAAGGAAGAACTTCTCTCCTATTCCCAACTTCTTTGAAACTGTGCTCCTTTGGATTTATTGTATTTGCTCTTAACAAGTTGCTAGCTGACATTGCACTGGAGGTATATTTTCCTGCAGTCATTCTCTACCACAAGTACCTGAGACAGGAGTTGCAGAAATAAAATCATCTTTGCCTCCATACCCAAGTTGAGAGTGGCTGAGGAAGAAAAGGCAGCTTATCATCTGTAAGGTTGGCAACACATTTAACAGCTCAGCATCACACATGGGAGTCATCTCTCCAGGGGGTCACTGTGCTTTTGCAGCAGCACTCACCCGACCTCCTGTGCTAACAGCAGTGATGTTAGTAGGCCTGCATGGGAAACACAGCCCTGCCTTCAGGAGGGCTGAGGTGGCCCCAGCTCAGCAGGTGCCCTAGGGAGTGGGAACTCATTTGGGAACAGGGAGCTGTTTACAGATTGGAGATGAATGACCCTGACAACAGCAAAGAACGTCTGTCTTAAGTCTGGGCTAGATTCATGTTTGTGTTGGTGGGTTTTTAATGTTTCATGTAAAAGAAAAAATATTCTCTCCAAAGCTGGATTTCAGAGTTTCCTAGACTTGCCCCTTTTCACTGGGGGTATAAAGATTTGTCATGTCCTCACAGGAAGAGATGTTTGTTTACTGTTTCACCTTCTGTTTTGACCGAGGGTGTCTGCTGGACTCCCAGGCTGTTGGCAAAAGCCACTTCCCTTCAGTCTGCCCTGCCTGCCCCTCAAAGGCCTGATATAGGCTCTTAGTCTGCACTGGCCAGTCACCAAAACCTGGAATCCAGCCAGGGAAACCTGCTGTAAATGTGAACCTACAGAAAACATCTGGCTGACTGCTGGCATGCTAGGGGAAGGGGATGGTTGAGGAGCAGAGAAGGCAGCCCAGTCTGCCCTTAATTATAGTACCTTGAAACCACTCTGTGGTTTTCAGCCAAGGCTGCTTGTTGTCTTAGGATGAATGCCTGTAAATTTGAAATAAGTAAATAACTTTATTGTGAGAATTTGGCTTAGGATAGCAGTAGCGGCATTCTGAAGGACTATTTAAATGCCAATAACTTTTTCTAATTCGGGCTATAGGAATTAAATAAACCCATGTGGAATCAAAAAACTACTAGTTGAAGTTTGTGTGGTTGTGAACAAGCATGCGTGACAGAAAACTTCCAGTCAAATAAAAGCAACAACAAACTTGTTTGCTCAAAACTTATTCTCGTTATTAAACACGTACAAAATTTCCTGGATGTTCCTGTACACGTTTTCTAGCCTATCTATAAAAGCCGTAGTCCTACTTCCACTCACCGCACGAGTTCCCAGAGAACACCCGAGGGAAGGGATGCTCCCGCCGCCGTCGGGAGGGGAGCGGGGAGCGTGTGCGGGCTCCACTGCCCTCTCCTGGGGAAAGGCGCTCCCGGGAGCCAGCGAGGACACAGCAGCTGAGCAAAGAGCGATGCGCTGGGCTGAGTTCTGCTGGTGTTTCACCGTGTAACAGCACCCCTAAAGGTTTTCCTCACAGTCGTGCTACCCATAGAGATCCTGTCGAGTCAGAGATCCGGGCCAGAGCCTGCGAGCGCCCACAACCCCAACAGTGTCGATGGGGGATCTCGCACTGCAGTGAAGCGTTGAGAGCAAGCCACAGAGGGACATCCCTGCTGAAAGGCTAAAATATCAGCTCTGCCTGCTGCTGGCTGGGAGAACAAAGTAAAGAAGAAAAAGGGGAGAAAAAAAAAAAAAAAAAAAAAAAAAAAAAAAAAGTTGCTTCTCCACTGTGAAAATTCCTGGGGTACGCATGTCATTCATGAGACATGACTCAAAATAATGACAACTTCATTTCTGAGTAGTGAAAGTCTGCCTGCAAAGCCTTACTTTCCAATCCTTTCTTCTGAAACTAGTTTCACTTACCATTTTATTTCCTGCTCTAAGGTGCCTCCTGTGTTTTGTGTAAATACTGCCTTGTCCCATGGCTGGGCCTTCAGTCCAGAGAGAGATTAATCGAGCACATGCCTTCATGACGCAGGTGGCCCTCTTCCTTGAAGGGCTGAAATAAAAGAAGTATAGGAGGAGTCACATTTTCCATTCTCTTGGTCCTATTACCTAGTGTTTGAGTGCTTAGAAAGCCTAGAAAGTCAGAAGGGTTTCTGGACATATTCAATTTATAGGAAACAGTGCCTTCAGAACTGGGCATAGCCTTTTATCCTCAGGTGAGAGTAAAGTCAGGTGTAACATCTCTCTTCAGCAAACCAGAAGGGAAAGCAAAACTCTAACACCATTTTCCAAGTAGTCCTCTCTTGAGAAGAGATGGAGAAGATCTCTGTGGGCTGTTTCCCAGAAACTTCCCATCCCTCCAGGTACGCTGGAGCCACTTACAGGATTTCTAAATTGCCAAGCATTCATTTGCATTTGCTCTATGTGCCTCTATGTTCTCAGAACCTGTTTCCATTTATGTCTCATTTCTCTGTGTTTTGGCCTCAAAGAAGTCTGCCTTCAGCCTTGAAAGCCCTCTTTGCTCCAGGTATGTCAATCTGTGTGTGGTTCTGGCTTTTCCTCAGCTTTTATCAGCATTCATTTTCTTCTCCTGAGGGTATGTCTACATGCTCCAGTTTCACCAGAAGAACATCCTGACTTGTGAATTCTTTAGGACAAGGGGATTCATATTCATTCTCAGCAAAGTTACCCAATGAATGGCTTTCTGTCAGGAACTGACAGCAAATTTTATTGCAGCAGAGAATTAAATAAACAAACAAACACCCACCCCTCCACACCCCCCAAGAGATTAAAATAAGCAATGTTTGCTTTAAAATTTCTAGGGCCAGATTTTTAAGTGGTATAAGTTAGCTTGAGTTTTCTGATCATGTAACCCCTACAATCTGCATGAACAAAAAAATTGGATGTTATTTTATTTACAATTTGGTTACTTTTCAAAGCTGAAACTCCAGGTTCTCCTGAGGGCAGGCACGGTCCTTTTCATCCTATATTTGGGCTGCTTCCACCTGTTTCGCAGGAGTTTGTTGCTATCTTTGATTTATTTTCTCTGCTGATTGTCCTTGTTCTTTCACCACCCTTCTCATTCATGTCTCTCTCTCTACCCCGTTGTCCAACCTTTTCAGCTCTCTTTTTCCTCTTCTTCCTCCTGTCTTTCCTCTTCCTTGGTAGTTCCTTTTTCTTCCCCCTTGTCTAAGCAATTGCTGCCAACATCTATATTTGGAATAGAGTGGGAGCAAGCTATTCTTGTGACTTTACTTTGAAATAACTAAGAGGAGCAGATGATTTTCTTTGAATAAATAGAGGATACATTGAGAAGACAAGCTAGTGAAGTCAAAACAGCATCATTAGGGAATACCTGCCCAGCAGGTTCATTTTTCCCAACTCTCAGGATAACTTAATCAGGTGTTAGTTCTTGTTTGCTCTGGTTTAGCTTTAAATCCTCCTTTTGTGCATAGTTCCTCTCTCCAGGTTAGTAACCTGAGGTGCTAACAAAGACCTAGCTCATCAGCACAATGTCTGGGCTCTCAGACATCAAGGGGAATGACTGCCACCTAAAATCTCAGATGCTAAAATTAGATGAACCTGGTTATACATTTGTTTAACACCTGAACTCAATGCTGTTGCATCTCCTGGTGTGGTCACAGGGTACTGTTACAGAGTTCCACTTATATGAGCTAGCACAGAAATATGTTGGGAAGAACAATTTCCTATTGAGCAATATGATTTCTTCATGTCTTCTCACATTAAATCCTTCTCATCACCAACTGTTGCTCATCCCCCCTGCCATTTAAACTGCTGTAAGCAACACATTAACAAAGCCAGCAAGAAACAGAGCTACCCGAACAGGACAGCACAGAACGTATCTCTCATATCTGTGTTTATACAATTAACTCCCACACTGGCAGATCAAACAAGAAATTAGGCCAAATAAGAAATTCAGCACCATGGCTTAGCACTGTGTGCCTGTGCCATAGGAAGACCCAAGTCTATTTGTCTACTCCCAAGCAAAGCTGGTTCTATTAAAACTCTACTCCTGTAATGTGTTTGTGTGTGAAACAGCTTCATACAGGGGCAGATACATGAAATTACATGCAGAAAGGTAAAAAGACAAGATTTTTCATTGCAAGTTAAACATTCAAAGGAGAGATGGCTATTAATGTTAGACAAGAAACTAAAAGGAAGTAATTCTTCTACCCATTGATGATTTCCTGGCATTTTATAAATGTTCCAGCTAATGAAATGGTCATTCTGACATGGAACTTCAACAGTTATGTCTGCAATAATTGCTAACAACCTCAGTTTGCCTACAGAATATGTCAATACCAGTATCTTAGGCAAGACAGACAGAACTCCAACACTTTTCTATCAGACTAATATAAAAACAGATCAGTCTTCAAGCAAACATTCTTCACACTACTACTACTGCCACCACACTGCAGACCTCGAATGTGCAGTGTAGATCAACAACAAACAGCCTAAGCAAAGAGAAAGATGAATGACCCAGGCTAAGAAGCAACATATACTTTCAGCATTAGCAGCAATTCCCAGGAGAGATTGCCAAGTGTCTCCGGGCTTCTGTCCCTTCAAACTGAGCATAAGGGAATTTGGTGCATGCAGACATAACAATATAATAACATTTCATACTGAATTAAGTGCATGTGCAATGGTTAAGTGCATTTCATTGGTATCAGATGAGTTTTTGTAGTTTCATGCTGCTGTAGAAAGGACATGTATTTTATTTATGTGTCCCCAGCCCAAGGATGACAGTCAAATGAGCCTTGGTATATTTAGAGAGCACTGCTAAAACTGGTGAACTCAAAGTACCCTCTCCTGTTACCTCTCATCCCCTGTCCCATCCCTGCCATGCTGGCAACTTGCAGCTTTCCTCTCAGTCCCCTTGATTCCACATGCTCAGTGCAGCTGAATCAAAACTGGAAAGAGCATCTGAAAAATAATCTTTAGTTTAAGGCTCACAGGGCATTAAGGCACAGACCCTGGGCCAGTTTACTGAAGAGGTAGTTAGCCCACAGCTGTATGGCCACAAACAAGTTGGCATTCACCGACCCAGGGACCTGAAACTGCTTCCCAGGCTCTCAGGTGTGCCAATGTGTCTTTGAGTTTTATTATTGAGCAGATGTAGATGTGACTACAGCTTGGTTGTACCTAAGCCATAACTAAACTCCACTGAGATGTGCACCCCAACCTCCCTGGTCTGGAAAAGATGAGAAAATGAGCATTTTCTGAGTCTTTCTACCACAACTCAGAATGGAGGGAATTTTTGTACTCAGTATTAGTGTCCTTGCCCATGGTGTGTGATGAACTGGATTCAGTCCTCTTTTCTGCCTAAAAGCACCTCAGCCTATTTCTTTAATCTTATAGGATAGCACCCAAAACCATGTTGCAGTCACACTCAGTGCCTCCCTGTGTCTTTATGATTTGGTTTTATGTGAAGTGAGCCAGCTGGACTGTCTTCATACTGGGGGTCAGGGTACCTGGAGAAGAGCTGAGATCCCACAAGAAGACAGAGCTCGTGTTCCAGTTTCTGCACCCGAGTGTCGTGCAGGTCACGAGGAGCTAACAGGCTGTAGAAAGGTGAGTGAGAAAACTCTTAAGTGCTGCATTACAAGTAGTTAAAACCACAACCTGCAATACTTTCCAGGCATGCAAGGATGGACAATCACTACTGCCATGCCCCCCTGCCCCTGCAAAAGGACACAGGAACAGAAGGTGTGCGGAAAGAGCTGCTCCACACAGGTGATGTTTTTCACTTCAACAAGAAGTATTTGCCCTAGCATAGAACAGAACCTCCTTAAAGCTAGGCTGAATAATCATAGAATCAAAGAATCAATGAGTCAACTAGGTTGGAAAAGACCTTGGAGATGATCAAGTCCAACCTATAACCATAACCTATGATCATAACCATGTCAGACTCCATGCTGTGATTCAGGACAGTGCTTGTGCTGGAGCACGCTGAAAACACCATCTCTGCCACATGCCTGGACAGCCTGACCAGGGTTGCCGTGGACTTTGCAGACTTTTTGATCTAATTGAGCACAATTATTGAAACACAATTTGAAGTTGACAACGTGTCTAAAAACACACACAATGTCAGAGGAGGAATGAAATGTTGCTTCCCCCTCCTTCCTCAATCTCATTACAGGCTAAGGAAAAATAATGTATGGAGAATAATACTTCACCATCTAAAGAGTTTTTCTGGTTTCTAAATCTAGTGAAGAGTCATTGTATATTTTGACAGAAAAATGGATCAAAATAATAAAGTGAATACAAAATTATATTGCTGTCAATAATTTAATTTACACAAAATAGCACTGTGACATGGTAATTGTTATATATGATGCAGCATTCAGTATAATATTTGGAGAATGCATTATAGAAAGTCAACATTTAACTACTAAAATCAACTTACATAATCAAAGCTGTCAGAGAATCTTTACAGTTTTATATTAATTTGAATGTAATTTACTATAGAGGTGTCATTCTTAGAGGTGCTTACAATAGTTAATGATCTCTGCATTTCCATTATAAAATCCTATTTTCAAAGGTTCATCACTTGGTCTTAAGAACTCTGAGCCCTCCGGCACATTTTCCCTTCCTTACAAAAATTGTGTTAGACAGTTTAAACTTTTCTCTCAGAGCAGATAGTGTGGTTGCTTTCCAAATAAATTTTGAGGATTTGCTGATTTGCTGCTTACCACCCCGGGACCTCAGGAAAAGAAGGGTTCTTTACAGAGGAACACATTACAGTTACATTTTCTTCTTCCATTTTCCTGAACATGTTACCTTTCAGACCATTTTTCTTGCTGAAATGTGTAAGTATCTTCCAATATTGCATCCAAACCTTCTCCATCATTCCTTCCCTCTTTCCTGTTTTGCTGCCATTAAGCTTTCTTCCAGGTTCTTCTCCTGATCTCAGATTTCGACTCCCAGCCCTGTTTTGTGTCTTCTCACAGATGTCCACGTTTATGCTGGCAGCTGCTGCTCCCACTGCACCATGAGTCCATGGGCTCTCCTGGCTGCAGCCTCTCAGCCTCACACCTTTTATCAACCTGCAGCCCTAATTCATTTTTCCAACTCACTATGAGTACAACAACTAGTTTTGCTCTAGCAAGTACATTTCTCTCCCTAACCTTCCCAGCTTGATTCCTACCAGACATTAGCCATCAACTCACCCAGACCTGCTCTGTTGGTTGGTGATTTCCAGTTTGCCAGCCACAGGAACTATGCAGCCCTGAGGCATTAAAGCTGTTTCCCTCTGCCCCAGACTTTCTGCCCGGGGGTAGGACACTGCAAATCAGCTGCCCACAAGTACCTGGTACAGGTCATTTCCAAACCTAGAACTTGAAAGGCAGATTGTCAACATGAAGTTATTACCCACAGCAAAACTAAACCCAATAATTGCCTTGCTTTGGTAGACCTGCTCCAGTTCTGGGTCTAGTTTTCCCAAATCCTGCTAAAATTCACTTATTTTCACATCCACATCACCCAGCTGTCATAGATCCCGTAGCTTTCTGTAACCTCAGTGTTATTAGACCAGACATGTTTGAGCCAACATGCACAGCTGCATCCAAAATCTAAATTGTTATTACCATGTAAACATTTAGATTTACATGAACATAGTTTTGTCACTCATCCAGGATCTCTTTATTTTCTCTGCAAGGAGAAGAGCTTTTTAAAATATTTGGGATGTTCTATTCTAGTAATTCAGTCTTTTTATGGCCACTTTTGACCATTGCCAACACTTAGCCAAAATGCTTTCTTCACTTTTTCCATTTTTGTAATTTCTGTCTTTGAAAAAAAATGAGTATATTACTTTCTAATAATTCAGTGATGTCACAAAGAAGAAGAAGAAAATCTCATTTCCATTACACAGAGCACAATTTGCAGTTTTGGATAAAAAAATTCTGTTGCTTACCTATCACCTTACTGGAGGTGAAAAGAGAAACTGTTTCATAGATGTCATGATGAGATGATGGACTTCATTCAAGGGAAATGTGCTCATGTTTTGACTGGATAGCACTGGTGACTGACTCAGCAAGATAGTACAGATAACAATGGTAACACTGGGAGTATCCTATTTGATTGGTCAGATTCATAATTTAGTGATACAAAGAAACTCTAGAAATTAGTTTTATTTTTGCCAGTAGATATCCAGCTGGACCCAAGAAGAATAGGTGTCTGAAAAAATTACATTTTATAGAGGCATTTGATACACTTCAGATTTTTACTCTGGTTTTGGAAAAAACCCTAGAAGACTGACGATAGCATGGACTACTGGCTGAAAGTTCCAGATGTCATTTCATCATTCTTTATGTTGAGGAAACAGAACTGGAAGATGAAACTTTAATACTGTCAGAAAAGTCAGCAACTGTATGGATCTCTAGTCTGCGGGATGAATGGGACCTGACAAACACAGGAGCTTAGGGGATGATCTTCCAGACCGGATGATAATTCTTCCATTTTCACTGTCCCTCAGAAGAATCTACCAAGCCAGTTTATCTCCATTCAGTGTTTTTACTCCTTGAATCTCAATGAAGAGGTTTTCCTCTGATGTAGGTAGTCTGTTACCGAGTGCCTGCTCTCCCGAGGTTGACGCCCACTTCATTCAAGTATTCCTGGTGCAGCGGGGATGTTAGTGGCTACTGGCTTGCAGCCAACATCCCACACGTTTCCTCCGCAGCAAAAATGCCTTAATTCTGACCCACTGCCTTTCAAGTAGATAGTGAAAAAAAAAAAAAAAATCAGTCACAAAGAGCTTTGCTTTTATCTGTATTTCTCCTTCAGAAAGATCTGAAAAAAACATCAGATGTTGTTCTTTTCTTTTTTAAGGTCCACGGTCAGCAAGGGTGAGGCTTGGTGCTGCTGTTAGAGCTTAAGCCCCAAAAGAAGCTAAAGGCACTCAGAGAGTTTGTTTCTAGGTTTGGGCAAAGGACTTTCAAGCGGGATAACTGCCGAGGGGGTGGATCAGTGCCTGCCGTTGTGCCAGAGGCTGCATCCAGCACCTCTCGTGCTCGGCACCTCTCCTGAACATTTTTCCTTCTGAAACTGGCACCTACTGTGGGAGCTTGTGTTTCTCAGGCAGGGCACTGAAAAGAAATCCGAAGGGACATTATTTTTTGGCTCTCAGCTGAAGTTTTCCATCCTCATCACGGATAGGGAAAACACATCCTCATGCCAGGTGGGGCGGTGTGTGCCGAGCCCGGTATGTGAAGGGGCAGGAGGAGCTGGTACCTGCTCACAAGCCGGGCACGCTGCAGTCTGGCACAGCCACCGCCAGTGGCTTGGGGACGTGACCAATTATGCCCCACACACGCGTTCTTAGACCCACAACAGCCAAACACATGCGCGGTTTTAAGACCGGTGCATGGGAAATGGGATATCGTGAAAAAAGCTATCAATTTCCTATCTCCACTACATACAATCCTGAGGGAAGACAACACAAACAGGTCTTATATTGGGAAAATCTGGCCAAGAGTGAATGAGGAGAGGTCCATCAATGCTCACAGGGGAATGTGAAGCCCAAAATTACAACACGAGTAGCGCTGGAATCAGAAAACAGGGAGAAAAAGGTTGGCAAACCATTGTGTTCATTTCCAATGGTGTTGTCAGGATGTAAGAAAGATAAACTACTCTCTAAGTTAATGTTATGAAGTGAGAAATATCTGAGGGAAGACATTAAGAAATAGATATAAATCAAAAAGGTATCAGGAAAGAAAACCCCTAAGACGACTACAATCTGGGAAAAATCACCAAGTGGAAGGCAGATGGCCAAATCTTGTGATACAGATAGAAAGATGATCTACTTCGTTCAAAAGAACAAGAAAGTCTGGATGGCTAGAAATAAGAGAGATAATTAAATGGAAAGAAAGGAACTAATTAAAGAAATCATTAATGCTGACCTTGCATAAATAAAGTTTCAAAGATTGCACACATGCTAATTTGAGGAGCAGGATGGCTAGAAGTATGGAGGTAATTAAAAATAATCACTCCTCTATACCAGGGATAATGGTAGAATCTGAATGGAGATTAAACGTATTTGGTACTGTTCCCACAGATTATGATGTTGGAAAAATAACATGAAAACAGATGTGGCAAGACACTGAATTTAAGGAGAATTGCAAAATGCACAGATGAACTCAAGGAACAAAACTAAAACAGTAAAATGAGCATAGGTTAAAACACAAGCTGCAGAAAACTGACAGCAGAAATGATTTCAGAAAAAATCCTAGTATAGGTAAATTGGATAAAACAAAGGAAAGGCTGGCAGCCATCATCGCCATGACACTTGCACTACATCTCACTTCCAAATGCAGAGCCCAATTTGGGAGAAGGCAAGAAGCAGAATATGCTCTTTATAGGGGAAAAAAAAGGATTCTTTCTTTTGTAAGTTCCTGTGTCAGTAGCCATTTTATGGGGCTGCCAATCATGGCATATCAACTGAAAAGCCAGATCATTTTCTAAAGCATCTACCTTCCCAGAGAAAGATTTTCAAGTTCACTGTGTACAATCCAGCTGCTGCTTTTAATCTTCCCCTGACAACAGTAGTTGTTTTATTACTTTGACAGTCATTTTCAGCCCATGAATGGTACCACAGTCTTTGTAAGATAGGACAACTCTTTTGATCTATAATTTCATAAGATTTAGCAATGGACAAAGGATTTTTCCGGTATACTTGATCACACACTTGCTGAAGTTTAGGCCTAGAGCCAATAAAAAAGCACCGAGTTACCCTTTTGGAGATACACAAAAATCTTTCACAATTCATCACAATTTTTGATGAATAATGACTGCCGGAAAGAAACCCTACCCAAACTTATTATAAAAAATACTGTCTATTAATAGAAAATTAAAATCCAGGTTACTCCTGAAAAAACTTTGATACATTTTCACAATCACTTTTAACTACCATGTTTTAATATAGTATAATCTATAGAATAGAAAATACAGATGCAAGATAGGCATAAGTGCAAAAAGGGAAGGTGTTTCAAGCTGTCTGAAATAGCTAAGAGAAATTGGGAGAAAACTCAGGCAGATAGTTTTCCAGCATAATGACTTGTTCTCTGCTCTACAACTAAGAACTATATATTTTGTGCAGTCTGAAATACTGTATAAACTCTAAAAGAAAATGTATTTCCAAACAAGACTAGAAAGCCATTTGACAATCATTCAGAGTGAAAAAGTAATTGAAAATTTAAAAATCTGTAATTTTTATCCGTACAGGCTGCAGTTCTTTGAACACTTACACATGTGTTAAACTTCGCACACATGTGCATCCCATTTTCTTGTCCTATTCCTATTGGAACCTATTCTGCTTTTCCTTATGTATAACGAATTAAACAGGAAGTGTTTCTGATATTCTGAAGTGTAAGGACAGTGTTTCCAGGAGAGGCATTAATTTAGCAGCAGTCAGCTGAATATGTAGCTACCTGTGGGGAATATTTAGATAAGGTGTTGCATTGAAGTCTAACTTCTTTGAATTCCATCTTTCAAAAATTCTATGTCCATTGGCTAGCCAATTTCCGTAAAGACATTCCTTTCTAAAAATCCACACTAGGCTTAAAATTTAAAGGGTAAAAAAAAACAAATCTCTTTTTTTTTGGCTGGGTGCAGTTAGAAATCAGACATCTTAATACTTAGATTGAGCAGAAGGAAGTTAAGGAGGATTAAAGGATAAACAGGAGTTACTCTTCCACTCCCTGCACCATTCAATGTTGACATCTATAGTATTTCTTCAATAAGTATATTTCAGTTGACAAAGACATTGAATTTCATACCTTTTGCTAGTCAGCTTCTGTTTATAATCTCTTGAAATTTCCACAGAATTCCCCAAAATCACATTTTCTTGGGAAATACCAGCCTGACTCCTACAGTCTAACACTCAAAACACAAATACTCTGCCTCAATATTTTCAGACAGACCACTTAATTTGGTTCCATTAAATTATTTTAACAAAATATTGAGATGCCTCTGTGCAATTATTTAAGAAAAACTAAGTTCCTCACAATCAGCTAAAACTGACCCCAATGTCACTGTCCTCAAGAAATCAGCTCTCAATGCAAGCAGAGATCCTAACTTCCTTCTCTCTACTTTGCCAGATCTCCAAATGAAAGTATTTAAAGGGTTATCTTTTCTCTAAACACTTAAAGTTGTATTTTTAGCCCCACTGTTTTGGAATAACACACAGCCCTGAGCTTTGCATATGCAAGATTTTTCTTTCTATTCTTTCCTTCAGATTAGGAAGACTCAGAGGCAAGAATTTGGCCACTGTTGTTTGTTAATTATGTTAAGAAGTGCCTAGAGTACATCAACCTCTTGCATCAGACCATGCTTGGAATTACAACTTTCTCAGCATTTGTTCCCTCAGTCTTGAGTAACTGAATTATTCCCAGCCATTATCAATTCTTGGATTTTCCCTTTGAGACCTCAGTTCACTACAGTGGGAAAGACAGACTTACTGCAGGAACCATGGCCACGTTTCTGCATCCTTCCTGCCACATCTTGCAAAATGCTTAAGACATTGTGCAACAAAAATGAATGAAAATTTGAAAGCACAGGCAGAGCTGTGCTCTGATAATCCATGCAAACCCCAGTTCATGTAGGTGTCACCTTTGAGTACTGTAAATAACTGAGAAGAGTCTGTCTGGCTTCAAGCCTTACTGAAGGCAGGAGCAGTTCCCCCCCTCACTTCAGAAGCAGGTGTTGTCTGCTCCCAGTGTGGCAGTGCCTGGGGAGTTTCTGCTGCCCCAGACTGCCACGGTGCAGCTGACAAGCAGATCATTGCAAGTACAAGGCAGCAGCTCTAGAAACCTGCAAGAACTTAGGGCAAATGGGCCTAGTTATGTTTCAGGGGGTGCAGAATACCCCACCAGGACCATTTTGTTGTCTGTAATCGTGTTTATTTAACTGATGATCTACATCTGCAAAAACATCAACTTCACAACAAATTTTTCATTAAAAACTTAGCTCCATGCTTTCTCTTTCTAACACTGACTTTCAGGATATTTTATCTAATAAATCTGAAGTAGACATGAATAAACAAACATGGCATTATACTAAGCTCATTAATTATGCATCAAGATACATGATGTTAGAAGTACACACATTACTAGGAGCTCATGGAAGATGAGTGTGAAAAAAAGGAAAGATTATTGTCTACATTATCAGAAACCTCAATTTGTTTTAGCTTCATCTATTTTGGATGTTTGACTGCAAATTGTATTAATAATTTCCAAGTTGTGACTAACTGATTTAAAATGTGATGTCTCCATAAGATATTTCAACACTCTGCACACTGCACCTAAGAACAATCAGACTGAAGTCTTTCTAATGCAGTGTTCTGTCTCTGTTCATTTGTAAAATACAGCTATTCCCTCATCATTCGGTGTGGGATGAAAGAAAAACTAAAGAGCTTTTTGCCTTAGAAGAGGAAGAAAGGAAGAAAAAAGGGAAGTTTTCTTCTCAACGGCAAATAAAGGACCCAATCTCTTGGCATCAGTTCACTGTCTCCAATCATCTCTTGGAGAAGGAGACAAATGTTGTCTTATGAATTACAGTCCCAGCAGAAGCTTTTCTGCATAGCAAAGCAAATCAGAAACATAAGGCCCTCATTAGCAGAAGCAGCTTTTCCAGGAACAGAATAGTGACTGAGAAATCATCTGATTCCTGGACATCCAGCATTTCAGCCATCAGCCCCAAAACAATAGGAAGGGGGAGGCCAAGGGCTCTGGCACAAAGCTGTGCTCATAAGGACTCTACTGCAAAACCTTTTCCAGGCACTTGTAGGACAGTATCTGCTTTCATTCAGGCTCAGCACCCTTACAACTCCTTACCTTCCTCCTTGATGTGAGGGTAACTTCTGCAGCAAGCACAATCCCACATCTCTTTCTGGGGAGGAAGGATACTTGTCTTCCACTGCCCTCAGTGTCTGAAGTATCAGCCAATCCTGGTAGATACTGGCACTGCTGTACCAAGAGGTCTGTTGCAAAATGCAGGCCAGTGTTCTCTCAGTTTCCTGATAATCCAAGAAATTGTACCACTGAAAAGAAAAAGTTTAAACAACCCAATAATGACTTGCATGGAAAACAACACCCTTCTGCCTCAATCCTCTGACATTCTTCCAGCAGTCAGTCCTGGACAGGGTGTTGCAGCATCATTCCAACATTTGGCATGAGCACTGTCAATCGCCCTTCCTCCCAGTTCCTATCTTTCCCCTCAAATCAGAAAATGCTTTGTGTTACTGGAGACAAGGAAGCATCCTCCTCTGATGCTGTAAGTATACAAGGAAAAGAATGAAGAATCAAAAATATGTCTAGCATTTGTATAGGTTATACATACATACATACATATATATATATACACACATGTATATATGTGTATGTAATTTGTACGGATCTAGTTTCTTATCCAAAATTTCTTACATGTAAATAAGAGAGCATTTGGATTGTGGTTCAGGGCAGGTGGTTTCTCATGCAAATATATGAGGCTGCATTGCAGCTACAAATGTTTCTTTTGAGCACTTAACACTGCAATTGTATGAAAATATCTGTGCAAGCCTCTTACAGGTGATGTTCTTAAGTCTTGAGTTAGTTTATTAGTGTTGCTAAATGAAATGGACTGAAACACTATCACACCTGTTAAACTTCATCCATTTTCTGTGAGTTCTGTAAACAGAGAAAATTACTGTCCCTGATAAACTGAGTATCAATATGAAGCAAAACTAAGTGATCAGAAAATTTTCAGCAAATAAGGTAATATCATGACACATATTAAGACCCCTCAGAAATGAAAATATATATATCAGTAACAAGCTTCCAAAGCAACCTGGATATGTAGGGCTGATGGATTTATTTTTCATCAATTAATTGTGGAGGGAATTTCAGAATTGATGTTAATCTTCTTGCCCTTTGACACTTCTTGCTGTGAGATTTCATTTCATAAATATTCCTTGAAAGAAGAGGTTTTAAAGAACCGGAATGACCTGGATCCCCAGTGCTGGAAGGTGAAGAGAGCTGTATTTGGAATCACCTTTGCAGAAAGGGAACACCTCAATAAACGCTCTGTGTGACCGGTTCTGACAGAGGGTTGTGTATCTGCCTACATTTTTTATGCTAGTACAAGTCAGAATAAATATTATCTCCACTCATGTGACAGACCTTTGATAAAGCAGAATTGGCCTGGTTGATTAGAGTTTGTGTCAAACACAGATAATGGGGGAATCCCTTTCAGCAGCAGCACAACACCTCAGCAACCATAACAAGGCCAATTTAACGAGCCTTCTGTTTTTCAAGAGATATTAATTGCAGTCCTGTCACATAAGATACAGTTCAAGATAAAATACGTAAAAATGGGGGAATTGGATTTCATTCCATTTTTGTCACGATTATAAATTTTCTTCCAGGACCATGAATCTTACCACTGCTGATCTGAATACCCTAGATGGCTGACACACTGCAGAAAAATAACATTTATTGTTATGTGTTCTATTGAACACTAGAAGAATGTCAGGTTTTCTGCTGAATCTTTCTACCATTATGATTTTTATTCTGTCCTACACTTTTTTTTTGCTTGTTTATTTTCTAAAAGCACAAGAAGCAGGCACCCAATCATGTGTCTCCACCAACAAGAATGCTTCCTCATCTCTCACCAGTACTATCAAGAATTTATAAATGGTTCTGCATATCAAATGTCCCATTTGATACTTCTTTAGGGACACTCCCAGACTTAGAGATAAGTATCCATACAAGGGTTGCACTGGACTGATGTACAAATTATCTTCACACGAGTAAATCAGAATTCCCAGTTCAGTGTTGCAATAGTTGTATCTCCATTCAATTAGCTGTCATAATTGGTGTTCTTTGTTTGTGCATTATATAAACTTTGTATTGCCAATTCATGTGCTCTCAGGCCAGGCTCCTTCAGTCCAGGGAGAAGGCGGAGCTGCCATACTCTGGATGCTGCTGCATGGCAGCAAGGATGCCCTGCCACACTTCATCCTCAGCTGAGCCAGAGCAGCTCCAGGCTGGCTCCCTGCATGTGGCCCATGCTGGACAGAGGTGCTGCCTGCACGTGCACTGTGATACTGAACAGGTCTCAGCACCAACCTTCTCCTCTTCTTGTATTGAGGATTTTCCATTAGAATTCATTCTAACCAATACATTGTCACTCTCGTGGATGCAATGTGCTTCTGAATTAGATCTAAGTGAATACCTTTGTGATGAAACACTGACTGCAAAGTTCCAACAGGAGTATGTTCAACCCTAAATATTCCCAAATTATATCAAAATGGGAGAAAGCTAGAGAAATTTAATCCTTACTCCTAATCCCAACATGAGGCTAGAATAGTTCAGTTTCTTTAAAGATACTGCAACAGCAGCTTTGCAGAGAAATGTTTTGCTAAAGAGATGAACCTTAAAGCTGTTCATAGTCCTAAACCTCTTGTCCTGGCAATGCCAAGAACTCCAAAACCCTAGTATGTATCACCTGTAAACATACCTTGGTCATCAAAAGGTTGATTTTCTTCTCATGACCAAGAAGGAAATGGGTGGGGAAAAACCCAAAGATGGGCTGCTTTTTCTATAAAACATGCTAATGGCATTATTTTATTTTTTCAGCAAGGAACAAGAATGCCCACAGACAGACTTTTGGGAATATTTAGCATTTATATAGGTCATTACATGCTAGTCCTAGAGATTACCTCAGGCTGTTCAGGACATGATAAAAACATAAAGCTGCTTGCTTATGAAGTTCAGGCAAGCCCAGGTTCAACAGGAGAGCAGTTACCTTAAGGGACTTTGGGTGACATATCAGGCAGCTTGTAATAAAACCTTCCTGTCCATACATTGGGACTGGCAGTAAGGTTCACCATTTTCTGCACAAAGCCTGCATATTCAGGAAACGTGGAACTGAAATTCAGCCAGGCACACATCCCCCAGAACTGAAAGCATGGTCTGTCAGCCAAATTACACAAAACACTAAAACACAAGTTTTAGAGGCTGGTCTTACTCAGCAAAATATTTGCATGCTTTTGGACACATCTCCAAATGACAGCATTTCCTAAATGCCATCCTCAGGAAGTGAGGCCTCACTTGACCTAAAGATGCAAGTAATGGACTACCCTGGAGTCTCAGAAGTACATGGTAGTCCCAATTCATATTTTAAAAATCCAGCTAGAGATTATCTGCATTTCAGGAACCTCAATAACTTTACAAATCCTGTCCAAGGAGTTTAATTTCCTTCTGAAAAGAGGTGCTTTAAAGATTATAAATATACAATTGACAATAATAGAACCTCAGTATGTAATCCAGTACCTGTTGGGCCAGAAAGCAAGCCTGACACTAGAAGCAGCAGCTCGTTGCTGCATTTATGGAAATACTGAGATCATTCCAGGTGACCCTGTGCAAAGATAAAGGGACTAACAGAGTTTTTGTCTGCAATATTTTCTGATTGTAAGAAAAAAACCCAAAATACACAGATGTAAGAAAATTAACTGGTAAAATTATTGAATAATCATGATTTTTTAGGGGGGAGGGAGGTTGTTGTTGTTTTATAAGATTTCCTTTAATAACAAATATTGATATGGTAGGACAGTGCAACATTGCAATATATCATTTCACACTATGTACCCTGAAATATCCTGAGATTATTCAGTTCATTTTTCTGAAAACTGCCATGTATATATAAGCCACTTAATTAAACACAGGATGTTCTCTTCTAGCAACCCCCTTCCACATTCTGAACATGAAAGAGTATACTAGAATATTGATAGGCCATGCAATATTTTAATGTTGGAAAACATATTAGTTTTCAGTAATGACAGGGAGTCATCAAGAAAAAGACAAAAATAAAATAATGCCTATACGAACTAATTCTGATTCTCTTTTTTACGGTCACATCGTGAGCAAATAAGAGCCTCACGTGTGTGAAAGCAGCATTTACTGTCTCTTGCAGGGAGATCTCTTCCCCCCGAGCTGGGATGGGCTCTTTGCTGTGACCTTTGTGAGGCCGCCCCCGCTGCCCCGCAGTTAACACGTTCTCAAGACCCTCCTTTGTCTCTGTGCCTTTGGTCACATACTAGCAGCGGGCTCAGCTACAGTGAATTAATTAAACAAACTGCTCCAAGCTTTAATCTTTTATACAGCAGCTAGAGCAACAGAAACAATCTCCTAAGTCCCATAATTATATACATCCAGCAGACGAAATACATGTATGAAATACTGCCTTCTCGTGTGATCTACGTGTCAATTGATATTTTCACCCTGTTCCATGATAGCTGCTTCCTAGACCAACCAACCATGAGAAAAAAAAAAAAAAATATCAACGACAGATTTGTCCTCTTATATTGAATTTCAATGACCATGATAAAACCCACAAGTATGCAGAAAACCAGTCTCTCAGTATACAGAAAACTTCAAAGTTATCAGCACAGAACTACCAGACATCTAATCTTCATCGGATCAAGGTTAAAATGCCACAAAGTGGTCCCACTCCACAACCTGGGCAAGGAAGATATCAGATGAATCCTAGAATTTTTGTCTGGTTTTCCTGGGTTTTCCAGGACATCTGAACCCCCTCAGGTGAGCACATAACTGACATTCTTTTGGCCCTTCAGTTCGCTGTCCCTGCATGGCACCGGCTCTTTGGGACTCTACAAACATCAAAAATTCACAGGAGCACCTGATGCAAGGTGGCAGCTGCAACAGATAACATCTCGTTTATACACTGGTTTATACACTCCAGCCTTCTAGCAAACATCTCCAGGTCTCAGTTCAGGCCAAACCCTTCCTTCCTTCCTAAAATAAGAGGTTAGTGTCCAGGTCAGCACTGAAGGCTCTGGTACCCTAAGGCATGAGATTTTACATGAATTGGGGAGTGAGTGTGAAAAGTGTTGTTAGTGAGTCTCCGCTAGGCTACCGTTCAAGGAAGGCGTTTATTATTACCAGAGAAATTAGAATACTTTAAGCCCTCTAAGTATTTAAAATGCAACTACTTCAAAAAGACGAGCTACAACTGAAGTTTTCAGCAGTGCTTTCAGAACCCCACCCTCAGCAAAGCAGAAAGAAAAGAAATGGGAGCTCAGCACTTCTCACAAAATAGGGCTGTGTAAAACCCCCAGGCCAAAAATACTCTTCAGAGATCCTCAGAGAACATAAAAGATCAAAACTTCAACCTCAGCCCTGTGTATCTGAATTGCTAATAGATGCTTAGTACTGTCTCCATCTGCAGCATCACACAACGAGGATTAGAAGTAATCATGTTTTTAAGGAAAGGGAGTGTTTCACATTGCCAGAAGCATCTTCAAAACTCAGATTCAGAATTATGATGTAGCATTTTCTGTCTTGCTCTGAACAAGGTTTTCAATCACCAGTTTATGAACAGCTGCACCAATACTGCACTCTCCTTATGTGCTAAAGAACACTGGGACATTGCAGAACTACAAAGGCTTGTCCTGTCCATTTAACCAGCATGTCACATGGAGACAAAGCATAATGCGGCTCTGTGAAAAGTCCACCCACAAACTTCATTTCACACTATAAGAATGAGGCACTTGAGTTCTCTGTCTTCCTTCTCGCACAGGAGTTCACATGACAGCAACTTAAATATTTTGGAGACTCAAGAATATAACCTTTCAGAAAGTTACCAGCTTAAAAAAAAAAGTAGTCATTAAAGGTATTTTGGTAGCTACCTTGCTGTTTCTTTCTTGTGCAAAACCTTTGTATTCAGTTTGTTTTAAAATGTAGATCAGTACTGAACAATAAAATAGAGTAGTTGTCATTGAAGATAAAAGCTGTATCATCCTACTAAAATCTAACTCTACAGAATTGGAATCCACAGCACTTTAAAGTGAATTAAAATGCTATCACTAGAAATACATTTTTTTCCATTAATGAAACATAGCGTCCTAAATTCCAAGATAAAGTTTAAAAAACACTGCAGTATTTGTTATCAAAGAGGAGACATTTATTCTATCAATTACACCCATAACAAAACCCCATTATACTGACACAGCAGTACCAAAGAGGCCAGCCCCCCTTTCTGCATGCACACTCATGCACACATACAAACACACACTCCTTTTACCCAAAGCTGGCAGAAAAAACCCACAGCTCCAAAGGGAGTGGCCAAAGGAGCAACAAACCCAAATATTGACTGGGAAAAAAAGACATCCCTCAGCAAAGCTATATTTGGAAGACAGTGTCATGTTGTTAACATGCTGTGTTCATGGAACTACACAATCACATAGTAAAAAGAAATAAAAAGGAAGGGGTAGTGAAGATTTAAAACTATTATTTTAGGAGTCTATTTTCTCTAAGCAGAGATGTAGGAAATAGTGAGGACTGTAGTAAAGAGATCAAATATTCCTGGAAGAAGTTCTTTATATAAACAATTGAATCATTCCTATTTGGTTTTATACAGATTTTAAAAGCCCCAAAATAACCCTTTTAAGCATTTAATTTCATAACTAATTAATTCTCTGCAGTGGGGAACAACAACAAACTTGGAACAGTTTTCTGAAATGCAGAGAGAGCTGATGGCTCAGGTTTCCCAGCACTGCTCATTCTCAGCCTCACTGACAAACTTCACCACTGATGTCCCCATGCAGCAGCCTCAGTGAGGCCAACCACCTGCATTTACCTTGAAAAAAATTGAAATTTCCTTGTGCCAGGCAAAGGGAGGCCAATAGCTTTATGGTAAAACAGCATACCAGCAATTAGTCTGGTCCTATATGACACACTTGCCATAAACTCAAAGTGCTGGCAGGGTGGATTCAAGGACACATATCAGGAAATTTTGCCTAAATGCACTTCTTTTGGATGTTATTCCAACAACAGTTACACCCAGAAACCTCTTTAGCTATGCATAATTAGCACAAAATGTGGTATTTCCAGGAACAGTATGAAGAATACTGACATCAGTTAGTGTTCCTGCTATGTCACCTGTACGGTAGCTAAGGGCCCTGCTTAGGTCACTTTGTTTAAGCACAGGCAATGCTTTTTTGATTGTACAAGGATATTTGCCAGATGAAAAACTGCAAAAGTAAACAGGCTTGTGTTGATTTGGCACAGCCTGATTTTTGGTAGTGGGGGGCCCACAGGGGTAGCTGCTGTGAGAAGCTGCTGGAATGTCCCACCATGTCGGACAGAGCCAATCCATGATGGCTCTGAAGACAGACACGATGCTGACCCAATTAGAGAGGTTGGCAATGGCTCTGGGATGATGTTTAGGAAGAAAATCAGAACAGTGCACGTGCAGTTTCTTCCCCAGACCCCCCTGGTCACCGCCATCCCCGTGTGACCCACAGCAACAACGCTGCCATGGCTGTCACCATCTCAGCATGGCTTGAGGCCAGCCCGGCCTGCCTGGCCACCCCTGCCCAGCTGTGCCACCCCCGTCCAGCTGTGCCACCACCCCTGCCCAGCTGTGCCACCCCTGCCCAGCTGTGCCACCACCCCTGCCCGGCTGTGCCACCACCCCTGCCCAGCTGTGCCACCACCCCTGCCCGGCTGTGCCACGGGCAGAGGGGCAGGGCTGGCAGTGGCTTCTCCTTCCCGCAGGAAGAGAGGGGTTAAACAGCCCCAGCACGGCCCCACCGCCCGCCCACGGCCAGCAACTCCCCAGCACTGAAACTAAATGAGATCAACTTCTCAGTGCTGTGGGATCTTGCAGGAAGCTTTGGATTAGTGGAACTTGTTGGCAATGGTACCTACAACAGCTTTTCTTCTAGTCAGAGAAGAGGAGGAAGTGAGGACACGTGAGAGAAAACAACAGGGAGGCACCAAGGTCAATGGAAAAGAGAGGAAAAAGTGCTCCGAGCATTGGAGCCAAGATGACACCTTAAATTTTAGCTTTCGTATTTTCCAGATCTGTACTGCATTAGTATAAAATGCTAGCAAGTTCTCGTCACAGTTTAGTTAGACAAGACAATCCTTTTCCAGGCCGAGAACCAAGGACACCATTGCAGCTTCAGGCCCAAAAGGTATAAACAACAGCAAATTGAGTAGAGCAATCTAGGAGGATGGGACTTCCTTACTTGAAGCTGTAATTGGAAAATTAACCCCAATATGTAAATGGACCAAAACTTATAAAAGTGTGAAAACTCATGACCTGGCATCCATCTTGAGTGGAGCCATGGCCAGGCTCTTGTACGGCCCAAGGGGTATCCCTTTGAAGGCCTTTTTAATGAATACCTACTTTATTCCTTTAACACTGTCTAACCTCTGTTCCAGTTAGCTTCTCAAGGCATCAGAGATTCCTCTGCAAGCCATAGTGAGGAGTGTGGTGAAACAAACTGTCCCCCTGTAATGCATTAAGTCCACAGAGGATGCAGAGATCCACCTGCAGCCTGTGGGAAAAACGCTCACACCAGTGAATGGATGCCAGAGCAAGCTGTGATCGAGTGGAGGACCTGAATAGAGAGAGAGGGCCCCTGCTTCCCAACTAGAACAGCCCATCCTTAAAAGATTACACCTCATGGACAAGTGACCCACGCCACAAGAGTTCTGGGATAACTGCTTGCTCATAGGAAAGACCCACAGCATAGCAGAAAAAGATTCCTCTCCCTGAGTGAATGGAAAAAGATCTCAAGTGACAAACTGACCAAAACCCCCACGCCCTGTCTCCCTGTGCTGTTGGAGAGGACAGAGGGGCTCAGGGGACCAAAGGTGTTTGAAAGGCTTATTTTACTTCTCATTATCCTCCTCTGACTCTGTTAATAATAAATTTACTTTATAACTTTGAATTTGAAACTGTTTTGCCCATAGAGTGTTTTTCTCCCAATTCTTATCTCAACTCATGAGACCTCCATGAATTTTTTTCCCCTCTCCTCTGCCCAATTGTATCAGGAGAGGGTAAAGTGACTGACTTTCATGGGTGCCTGGTGTTTGGCCAGTGTCAAACCACAGCAATATACCAGTCCTCATGATCAGGAGAAAGAACCCATTTCAATGTCAGGGCTAAATGAGGCCTTTAGGACCCATCTCTATGATATGCAGGTGAGCACAATGACATTACAGTAACAAACCTTGCACAGCCAGAGCAGGGTATGGCCATTGGAATCAGCTGAAAGCTGCAGACAGCGAGACTGGAAATCTCCAGACAGGGTAATCCCACCCTCAAGAAGAAAGAAAACTTTGAAGTTACCAGGTGCAGCTTTAAGCACGTGCTAGTCTTCCTCAGCTGAAGTAATAGAACAGGACTTCAGGAATGAAAAACAGCTTACCCAGGTACTTCTGAAAAATTAAGCTAGAAGACTATGATGGGAACAGGATAAATGACAACTCTGTTGCCTTCTTAGGAATTGTTTTGGAAAACAAACCAGTGTAGAATATCAACAAATTAATCACCATTGAGCTAATCTCCTCAAGACTACATGACCCACACAATTCAAGGAGGGAAAGCATTTCTCTGCAACCAGACTGTTGACGAACTACCCTGCAAGTAAGAATTCTCTTTCTCTCTTTCTTAACATTGACTTTGTCATGTTAATTAACCAAATTCAATCCCAGTATTTGCTGGAATCAAAGCAGCAAAGACATGAACATCAACCATCAGGTAAGTCCATGAAATAGAAACACGTTGATGGTCAGTGGTATTCCCTGTACCAACTACTTCCTTGTTTTGGAAAAGAAATGAGGAACCTTTGGAGAAAAAAACCCACCAGTGAATCATTTAACAGAACATATTCCTCAAATACAGCAAGCTCTATTGTCATCACAGCCAAAGAAAATTGGCAGAGGATTTGGCTGTAGCAGACACTTTTCTATGTATGAAATTTCCCATTCTGTGAGTTCTGAGATACTGGGGATCACTATACCCCCATTTGTGAATGGTTTTGAAGCAGGGGAGCAGAAGAAATGAGAGCAGCCTATAAACAAGAGCCAACATGCTTACAAGGACTACATGCTGCATATTCGTATCTGCAGGAGATGCATGAAAACAGACTGAATGGGTACACAGGAATATCTGCCAAGCTCAAAAATAACAGAAAAATATAAACATCCAGTGTTGTATTCTGTGTGTTTCTTATAAGCACCTTGATGATAGAGGCCTCAAAGACAGGAAAAAGCTGTGTCACTTTGTAAACATGATTTTGATGCCTTTGGAAGACACTGGAGTTTGGGAAGGGCTTTCACCTACCAGACTTTAACTTTCTCACATACACGGTGTTGTGCTGCTTTACACCCAGCTGCCTATGTGCCATGTTTGAATAGACATGTAATAGAACAGCAGCATTCCAAACAGAGAAGGAATATGCATGAGGATACAAAAGGGGGTTGCAGGGAATGGGAATGAAATACTTTGTGCAGGCCTGCCTTATCTCCTGGGCTGCACCTTCTCTCAGAAGCTGGAGACCTGCTTTTTATTCCCACAGCTCAGGATGCTGAACTTCCAGTAGGAATATGGCATCAGGCTGCTGCTTTGAGCCATCAGCATTCTCAGGCTGAACACCACTCCATAAGACCATTGCTGCCCCTCCTCCTTTCCTGAGGTAAGATGTGCCTTTGCTACTGACTAATTGATTCCTAAGAGCATGAGAGCTGAACAATATATACATTTACACAAACTACACTATAGGGTGTGAAAGCAAAGCTTTGGTTCAAAGGCAGCAGCCTCTGAAGGAACCAGATGGGCCCATGAATAAGTGGAAATTACCGGCTCACAGAGACACAGTAGAATTCAGCATCATGGTGCATCTCTGACTATGTTCACAAAAAAGTATCTCAAGATAACAAGGGTTTATGAAAGTAAAACCATCAACAGTACAGCAATGGACAAGAAATTTGATTGTAACCTGTAAATCAAATATCAAAGGTCTTACAAGGCCATCGATGGCAGGTGGACACTTAACATGTGTTATTGTACACCGAATATAAAAAAAGCTCCCTTAATCTCTTCTTTCACATGCATAAGTAACTCACACTGCATGTAAATGTCATATCTAGTAAACAATTCATTTAAAATCATTTATGTACAGCTTAAAATGTACTTTAAACGTATTTTTCTAAAGGTCAGATAATGCAAAGAAGAACAGATAAAAAGGATACAAAAGCTTACCCAGGTGATAATTTGAGTATCCTACTAATAGCTTATACAACATAATAGTGTTTATTAAAAAATAAGCAGTGTGCAAGTGAGAAAGGATAAGTAGTGTGAGAGGATCAAGATTAAAACTCGGGAAGTTCCCATTAAGGCAATTCATCCCAAATTTATTGTATAAAACAGCATAAGAGAGTATACAGTATACAAGTATATTAAACGATTATAATGTAAAAGTATAATATTGTCTTTCCAGTACAGATGTGTTAAACCATTGGATTTGGCTCCAGATCTGATTTTCACTCCCACCAGACTCTGGGAAAGGCCACATCCTGTTTTGAACATGTCATCTCAGGACATAAAATGAAAACTAATTATGAAATTCACTTCCCAAAACCTGCAGTTCCCAGCATAAGAGGACTTCTGAACTTACAAGATTACCTTTATTCTATAGCTTGTCAGGCAAGCTTGACTTCAAAAGTTGAAGGCCAGGCCAGGACAAGCTGGTCCTTCTGATGTATGTGTGACAGGGCCTGGTGTCACTTGTAGCTTTATGTCTTAGACAGGCCACACTTTCAAAAGCTGTGCTTGCATTTTCCCTCCATCCCTAGAGAGCACATTAAATGCACACACACCATGGCATATTCAGCTTAGCAATAGAAGCTAACAAAACATGAAAAGAAAAGTTACTACTGGTAAGTCCCTAACAGGAAAAATATCAGCTTCTCCTGGCCTTCTTTAATGCCATGCTGGTGTATACACATGGATATATATCTAAGATAGTTTAAAACAATTTGAAAATAAATGTTGGCCTCTACTTTTTTTTTTTAATTTTTAGCATGTTTGTGGCCTACATTACAGTAATTTGAACAATCCAAGAGCATCTCTCTTTGGGGAGGGAAGAGCAAGATATGCTAAATACAGTGTAAATTTACTATCAGCATAGGGGCTTCTCACAGCTTGTCAGATCTTCCTTCTCACTTCTCATTTGACAGCATCTCTACTATCTCAGGTTGTTGGAGTGGGTAAGAGCCACAGCAAACTGCTCCTGTAATTATTGGCATGTTTATGTATCCCCAGAAACTACTATTCCCCCAGATTTCTAAGAACGTTCCTGAAGAATTTAGTCAGAAAAACAGATAAAATATTTTAAACAAAAAGAAGAATGCTAGTTGCCTCCTTGTAGCCTGGGCAGGTTCTAAACACTTGGAGATTTTATATTCCTACCCAATAGTCCCCCTCAAAGGCAAATGTCTTGGACACATATCTGACAGTAGAAGCAGAAGGTTTCTACCTTGTGCTCTGACACCTCAGCCTTGTGCAAGAGCAGGGCCAATGTCTCCTGGCAAATAGCTGCCCTTGGGCCTGCTGATGGAAAGCTGTTCTCTGGCTGGGCTTGGTCCCTGGCAGCCTGAGGAATGACTCAGTGATGCCATGTCCTGGTCCAAATATCTTCAGAATTGGTGCAGATATGTGGCACAGCAAACTAACACTGTGTTTGTACCACCTTACAAAGTGTGAGCAAACGAACCTTTCAAGTTACTCCTTCCAGCCTTCAGAGCAATCCATCAATTCAGAAACTTATGGATGGTAAGGTTTTTGTCCAGGGAAGAGAACTGGAAAGAAACACTGGGGGGTCAGAAAGGCATTTGCTCCCAGATCAAGCTTACTTTTTCCTTTTTTATTGCTATCTACTACCACTGCAGTGACCCAGGACATTCATGTGGCTCTAGTTCAGTGGCTTTTGATCTTTTACACTAAAGGTCTCAATTTTATCAGATGGTGCTAGAAAGTTTCGTCCCTTGGGAAAAGGTGGAAGCTAGATGGATATTTTGTGGACCAGTCAGAACTATGAGCACTTGGCAAGTTTGTTGGCCTAAAATGACACATAATTATATAATTTTTATTAATTTTTAAAATGTTACATTCACAGAGAAAACATACTTTCAAAGAACAGTCTCAGATACTACAGGGAGAGAAAGACAAGTATACAAGCAAGGAGAAAGACACAGAACCTGAAAAGCCACTTGAGTAAATTTACTCACAGGATCAGTTACACAAACCAGTTCCTAAACTGCCTATTTGTGGATCACATGCATACTACTTGGGAAACACAGATAGCAGTTAAAATATTCTTCCCCAAAACTGGTCAAGGATCTTTGTCTGCTGGATGAGGTTTAAGCTTCTGCTGAGCTCCTAAAAATTACAGTGATTATTTTCAACAAAAGAAGTATATGAAGAACAGAAATTAAAGGCAGAAGAAAGCTCCCAGATACCTGTAATTCCAGATGCAAAATCATTTTCTTTTAGAAAACATTACAAAAACAGTTTTATTTGCTTTGCAATTACACAGTTTTATGTTTCTTACTTTTTTTCACTCACCTTCTGAAGAAAGAAAAAGTAAATTAAAATGAAAAGCTGATAGTGAAGTACATTATGAAATATGAAGAATCATGGGACCAACTGACCACTCCAGTGATTAGGAAAACTGTAAACTATTTAAAGAGAGCACTTTTCAGTGCTCTTCATTAGAGTCTGATTACCTCAGCCATTAACATTTGGCTCTTATTATGATGATTGTGAAATACTGTTCACACTAATGGACAAAAGAAAGTTGACATGGCTATCTTGATTAACTCATCAATAATAATCTGGAATAATTTTTCTTCATTCACTGGATGAATCATTCAGATGTGCTTTAATAATGCACATTGTTGTATAGTAAATTAGCATGAAGATTACCCACCTCTGGGAGCTACTCTCTACTTCAAAGCATTGCTCAAAAGATATTTCAAATTTGAATTTTACTTAAAAAAAAAAAAAGGAAGATGAGAAAACAATGACTTCTTTTTAACTGTTCAGTACATCAAGACACAGCCCTCAAGTTATGCAACTGAGCTCAACCTTTAAGCCACCAGATACTCAATATGTAAAAAACTCACTCCCCATCTATTTGCATTCTTTTTCAGAGACTAAAGCAAAACTCTTGTTCCTCATAAGACAAATATACACTTTAATAAACTGACTAAAATGAAGTAATCCTTACCTAAACCGATAAGAACATAACCAAAGTCCACCAGGCTCTCTGTGGATCCCGCCTTGCAAACCTCCACTCACGTGAGGTTTCACAGGCCATGTGAGCACAAACTCACACCGTACTCATGGAAGTCAGTCCCACCTCTGTGCAAAAAGCCCTGACAAGTCAAATCCTCCTTGCTGAGGATTGTCTGTGCAGGAGAGGACGTGAGGCACTCCTGGCTCTAAGCCATGCCATGGTCCTCATGGCAGGTGATGACCCCCCTCACCTCTGCAGCAGCAATTTCCACACGCCTCAAGCTAATTGCCTCAGATAATTCAGTTACCTGAGTGAAAATGCAGTGACACACACCTCCTTGCAAAAGCCAACATCAATAATCAAGATAATGTTCAACATTCTCAATTCCCTTCTCACTGTAACTTATTCCATTTCTTCTCCCCAAATCACCCCTTCATTTCTGAAAGTGCATCAAGCAGTTGTCTTACCTTTTAGCTCTTTGCTACCTGTTGTGATTGGACCTCCAGAGCTCTGAGGAAAGGCAACGTGCTTCTATCACCTTCCTGGCTGTACCCACCACCTGCCAGCAGCAACCTCCCTGAGTCTGGTGTTAACAATCCTGTGCCCCTGCCACAAAGAGAAATAAGGTAAGATAGACTGGATGTATACATAGCATCTTCCTAAGCCAGGCCAGGCACCTTTGCACTTAGATGGATTTTTCTTCCATTGGTTTTTCTAATTGCTTTTAGAACATGTAAGCCTGTAACAATCCACAGCATCCCATGGTGGTGGCTTCCAGAGTTTAATTGCACACTGTGGGAAGTTACTTCTTTCGCTTGTTTTCAGTCTACAGCCTGAGGGGTTTTTTAGCAGTTCCTGGGCGCTGCATAGGAGACAAGGGACAGTAATTCCCAATTCAATTTTCCATGGATTTTACAGTTTTCTATAATCCCTTCCTCAATCCCCTCTCTTCTGTGCAGAGAAGTGCTAGCAGTTCAACTGCACTCATGGTTAACTGCAATGATCAAACTGTTCTATCTCATTTCCATCTCTTTTCCTAATTTTGTGTGGGTTTTGTCTGTTACTGAGCACTGATTAAATATCTTCAAGAGTTGTGATAATGCCAAAATGACAGTAAGCAGTTCAGAATCCATTACTGTGCATAGATGCATTATCAGGTATTTTCCCTATGTACTTTAATTCAGTCTTTACTGAATGTCATCCACTTTTTAAATTTCCTAGACCTGCTATAGGGTGAAACTGTTCTATATATCTTTTAAAACCTTTATTCCTTCAATATCTTTAGATAACTGTCCTAATATCGTCGTGTCAGTGGATACTCTCACTACACCACCACCCTCCTTACAAATGATTATCTAGGAAGATATAGAACAGCCCAGGACTAGTATTCATTCCCAAAGGACTCTCCTGTGATGTCTCTTCATTGAGCAAACTAATAATTTATTCTTGCTCCTTGTTTTCTACCTTTAATTAACTCCTTTATCCATATGAAGAACTTCCATCTTTCACAGTTCAGCTTCTCTAAGAAGCTCTGAGGAGGGGCCATACTAAAAGTTTAAAACTGGTGAAGAGAAGAAAGGAGAAATATCAAACCACTTCCCTTTCTTTATCTCCAATTTTCCCTCTTTCAGACATGCAGCTCAGCTATAATCTGCCACATAAACAATCTTTTTGAAGACCACTGTATTTTGTCCTTTTGTAAATGGTCATTCTTAAATAGCAAGATTCCCGGTGGTCATTATACAATATATATCTATTGGCAACAAGATCACCTAAAAATTTCATTAATTCACCCATTGCGAAACTGTTCCATAGGATGGAAGTTACTACTGGGAATGGAGAGGGAGAATAACATTTGTTTGATAGTAAAGATTAATTGGAATATGAACTGCATAATGGATGCTTGTGGAGGAATAACTAACAAAACGGAATATCTGGAGTATTTTCCTATCCTTATGTACAGTAAATAATCTATATAAATCCCCCACTCATAGAGATGAACATAAATCCTACATAAATATTCAAATACTGTTTTACAGCTACAATGGGAAACATATCTTCCTGTACTTTCCAGCTGAACTAGTGCTTCTGTGCTCTCAGTCTCCGTGCTTTGTGCGGCAGCCCTTTGAGCGGGCGGGGCGCGCTGCAGAGCCACAGGGGCAGCTGTTCGTGCGGTGAGCATTTCCAGCACAAGGGCTCCGGCAGGAACATTCGCACCTCCAGCCAACGCCATGGGCAGCGCTGCCTGCCAGCAGGATCTGCGAGATTTCCGCTCCTTGGGACACCGATCGTATGACAACGCTTCGGTTGTGTAGGTTTGTCATCTCAGGAGCACGGGCCGAGAGCTCTGGACGGGGTTCTCAAAGCTCAAAAAGAATATAAGCAAAGGAAATGACATGTGGTTTTATGATCATTGCTATAAAACATTTTATCAGCTGAGGGAGAGTGTTTCAAGCTGCAATATATATTCATATATATTCATGAATAATTCTTAGTTAACTGGATAATTCTCTCAATTTTATTAGATTTTATCTATTCTAGATTCTTAACCATTGCAGGCCAGTCTTTGGGTAGGGATCTTGCCTAGAAGCTGGACATTGAGCCTAGAGAGGCAAAAATACTTTTTTCCTACCACCAACCTCTAAGATTTGCAGAATGAGAAATAATTTCATTTTCTCTGTCTTTTTTTCTGAAGTCTGAGGAGACAGGTACATTGAAAAGTCATTATAGAGGGAAGGGGGGAAAGATAGTGAAATTAAGACTTACGTGTGTAATTAGGGGTTCTGATTTTAAAAAACACAAACCCAAAACAAAAACACAAACCCAAGGTGCTGATATTCTAACATTTAATTAAAATTTCCCACCAAAATCTGCATCCTTTGCACAAGGAAAATATAATTTTGAACAAAAGTCTATTTTCCATTTGAATATAATTTTGACTGAAAAACTTTCATCAGTTTTACTGGGCCAGAAAGGAGACACCAGTCACTATGAGTGTTTCCTTTTTCATTATTAGAGGAAGAAGTATTTCTTGGACTGCATGAGGATAATAGAAGTACTTCTGTTATATACAAATAGTCCTCATGCAGTTCAAAGTCCTCCATGGGCTCAGCTAAATACACTTCCTTTTCTTCACAAATAAGCACATTTGCAAATCTCTTGCTAGGACACATTTTTGTACACACATTTATGTTGCATTGTTCTCTTGTTCCCAGAAAATAACTGCCCTTAACTAACAAGCCTTGTACTTTTATCCATATCATACTTCTATTAAAAAGTCCAGTATCATACAGTTAACAATACTTACTGAAGCAATTCTTTTCCTTCATTATTTTATTTGAGTAACCAGAAGTTGTACTTTCCATCATCACCAGAGCCAAAATTGCATCAATGGGGAGAGCACATAAGTATAAAATTTGAGAGCAGTGACAATGTAAGAATGAATAAAAACAACCAACATTATTTGCCTGCTCCAGCCCACAAACATGGGCTGACTACTACACACAGTAGAAGCTATTTATACACTGATGCACATGACACGCAATAATGAGCTCTCTTGGGGGTTTATGATCATAAAAGATATTGCTAGAAACAATGAAAATAACTGGGGGGAAATTATCCTTGAAGTAAAATATTAATAAATTATTTTTTTTCAGTATATTGATTGAGATGTTTCCATATGTGACAAATTCAGTGACATTTACAATGTATAATTTGGTTGAGAGTAAGAGGTGAGAGGATTAAGTACCCTCAGCTCTTCCATAATGTAGCTGCACTGTTGAACCACTGCCACAAAAAGTCAACTCGTGAGGCCCATCTGGACAAAACCAGTTAAACTCTCTTTGCAAAAAGATCTTATTTTCAAAAAGCAAACCACTCTGGGAAAGATAGGATATAATTTGGATGCTCATATTAGGCTCTCAATATCTAAAAAACACCCACCAGACTGACAAAAACACATAAAAATATTCTTCTATGTATTATAGATGTACATGTGTGTGTGTGTAAAATTATTTGATTTAATCATGTTTAAAAATTGAGGGGACTAGGATCCATGGCTTTTCTTCCATTTCGAAGCATGATACTCCTTTCTATTCCAGTATCCTTCAGATACAGATCACATGTGACCAGATCAGTTCAGATTTCATCTGAGTGAAGTCTTGGGCTCTGCATTATAGGAAATATCCAAACACCAAAAATAGCTGCTTGAACTAGAATTAATCACAGCATCAAACCCTATTCCCTAAATGGCTTCAGTGACAGGAGGTCTGAGGAAAAGCATCTAATAGATAGATCAGAGTGCATATTTGATTTGTGTAAAAATAGGATGCCATGTCACCTGCAGCTATATGTTAATTCAGTACAGTCCTTTACATTGAGGGGGCTGTGCTATTATCAGCAGGGTAGAGCTCACTGTACAATACCAGGCATATTAACAGCATTAATCAATTCACAAAAACATCAAAAAACAAAACCAGAAACTTTTGAAAACCCTCAGTATGTACAGGTTCTCTGACATAAGCCAGAGTGTAAATACTTTGTGTATTTAATGTAATAATAATTTCCTATTTTTAAAGTTAGTATCTCCCTGTAGTAATCTTGCTTTGTTGATTTCTCTTTCCCTAGTACCTAATTTCTATTTTTTTAAGTGGTTTTCTTTTAAATCTGGCCTTAAAAAAATTCCACAATATCATCTTCAATCAGAAACACGTTATTTTTCAAATAAAACCTTGGCAAATTAGATACCCTTTATGGACAACACACCAACTTAATTGGCATGTTTTTAAAATCAACCTACCTTTCACTGAAAAATGGAACACCTCTGCTTGCATACAAAGTCCACCTGACAGTGTAGCTTGGTTAAAAGACAATAATCATTACAATAGGGTGAAGGCATATTCACATTGTTTATGACACACTAAGTAGAATTTGAGTAAATAAAAATTATAATAAAAGGAAAATGTCAATGATATAAAGTAGCCAACACAAAGCCATTAATCAGCCATTGTTTTCCTGTCAGCTCCTGAGGCTGCAGGGCCCGTCTGGTGCCGGGGTAGGGCACTGCTCCCGGCCAGGAGTGTCCCCAGTGCCCCTCCAAGCACAGAGCTGGGGGCAGCAGGAGTGAGTGCAGCCCCTGCTGATGGTGACCCCAGCAGCCAGGATGAATTTTGGCTACACCTGGAGGAAGCTCCTGCCTTGGGAGAGAAAGAGAAGACGCCTGCTGCTCCAAAGAGGAAAGGTCCCTTGTACCCTCAGTGTCCCTGGCTCCTGCCTTTTGCTGACTGCTTCTCCTCCATGCTGGCCCTGGGATGACAAGGGAGGGAAGCACCTGAAGGGTGAGGGGTCCTGTGATAGCTACCCCATGCCATCATCTTTGTTGTTTCAATATGTTTAATGAAAAACAAACTGCAGCCAACTTTGTGAACTTTATCTGAAGGACCCGTGTGAGCTCTAAAAGCACAATTCAAGTCTTTCCTACAGCACTTTGCTCTAAGTTTCTATGAAGTTTTGTTACTATCTACTTTTACTGATTTTTTATTTATTTCTGTACAACAATAAACAGCAGTTGCAAAAGACTAAAACAGCAGGGATATAGCACAAGTCAATTATTGACAGGAAAAACATGAATACTATGAGTGACAAGTGTTTTATAGACAGGTTTTTCTGATAATGCAAAATGCAAAGAAGGCCCAAGACTAGAACTGCCAAGGAAGGCTCCTTCTGCACGTGACTCAGGTGACTCCTGGAAGAAAAGTCCTACTGATTGTCCAGACCTGACTCTCAAGACTTCCTCCTGCTTGACATTTAGTCCAAGGCTCCTGTTTTGGGCTGAACAATTATGTGGGTTTACAAAATCCAAAGGGTTCCCATTAGCATATGCACAATCCCCACCTGTGGAGATACCCTGGGAGTGCTTCACAGACACAAACTCTAAGGGGGCTCTGCATATGCAACCAGGTGGGTGAGCCCACTTGCAGCAATAGCTAATTATATTATCAGGTCAATTATCAATATTATCAATATTATTGATATTAAAAGCCATGTGGATTTTGGTGCTTTACCACAAGGTGCTACTCCCTCTTAGAGGCATTTGGTTCTGGCAAAGTCCATTCTCATTTTTATTTTAATGCTGCTAGGTAGCAAATTTAGCCCTGGTGAGAAATATCAGATGCTTCTTAGAAGTATGGTCAAATAAACTCTCAAAGAACTTGTTTTCAAAATCGTTACAATTTTTAAGATTGCTCCTTCTTTTATTCCCTCTTCATTTGACTCACCCTTTCAGCAGAATGGAAGAGCTGCTGGTGCAGCTTAGAGCTGCAGTTGTTGGCACATTACCTACCACCCATGCCTGCATACTTGGTGTGGACACAGGAGCGTGGACAGACTTCTACTTGTGACTGCTGGCCTGTCTTAGCCATCCTCCCTCCCCCGAAATGTCCCAGCTTAGGCCTTGGGACAATAAAGGGCATGCAGGCTGCTTTTTCACTCTTTGAAACACCCCCGGAGAATCATTCCCAGGCAGAGGAATGCTCACTATGGCTGTACCCAGTAGAGCTAGAATAGCAGGTCTGCATGACAAAACTCTCCTCAAAGCTATCCCATTCACCACTGCTATTTGCTTGCCTTGGATTTCTTGCTTCTCACTTCCTACATATGAAGAAAGGGGTGGAGCAGAGTCCTTGCAAATCACGTAGTGATTTGGTCAAACACACCAAAAGGAGGCCTTTTCTTCACACAAAAATTGAGAGTGCTTTTAGTTAAGCATACAACCACCTAAGCTACTGACTGCATCTTCTTCAGGTTTCAGTAAGTCTAGCTGCACAGCTCTCCAAGCCTTTTCCACCCACAGCTATCCACTCATGCACCCTTTCTTACACATATAATAAAACAAACAGTAAACATGCAAACCCAGGATCCTTTCACCATGTCACTCAGAGCTACCCCATCACATTCATGAGTCTGCCTGTCAGAATACAGCTGCTGTGTGTACCTGAATGCTCAGTTTGTTATTTCATGACTGGAGGCTGTGAATTACAAATAATGCAAGTACTAAAATCATAGCCCAGTGCCAGCTGCCTTGTGGGAGGGACTATAAACTCTGCAGCCAGAGTAAACAGCAGGGTACTTTGAGTGACCACTGCTTCATCCTCCCACACGTATCTTATTCATCTTGTCTCCTTTTGATGACATTAAAAGCTGCTGCAGCATAAAAAGAAATATTAATCTGCAAGAGAAATATGAAGAGCAATTTAATACTCAGGCAAGCTAACAGATCTGGAACCATGGCATAGCTGTTACTGTCATCAACCATTCTAACTGAGCATAAGTTTCAAGGAATACAGAAGCAGAGAGAATGCATGAGATTTATATGATTTTCCATGTGACCCAAAGAGGTGCAAAACCATGCTTTATTAGATGGGGAGAGAGTTGCATTTAGGCCATTGTGCAAAAGACATAAGCAAAGTTTAAAGGAGCTCCCTTGTTTTCCACAGTCTTGAATATTATCATTCTCACTTCTCAAAGGTTATTGAAAATTATTATTACTTGATTTCGTCAAATAGTTGGTGCAAATATAAAGGAAGCATGAGAAGCTGAATTGCCCTCATCTTCCAGGCAACATTTTATCCTTTATGCACAAAGCAACCAGGCAGGTGTTTCTGAATGAATACTGAAGTGCTCTACTGCTAAACCTGTAACAGGGCTAGTCTGGACATATAGCAAGGGACTCCTTAAAAAAACCCTCCAGAAATCTCTGCCAAAGAGCTGATTCCTCTATTGGAGGGACACAGATCCGCTGAGCCTAACAGGCCTACTTCTCAGCATTCACCAGTAGGACACCCAAGGCAGGCCCACAGTTACCAGCCCAGTTAGATTCTGGTAAGGAAAAACCCCAGGCAAATCTTCAGAAGAAGCCGAAACAAAGGCTCAGCAGCCGGCCATTGTAGCTTTAACTAATCAGAGAGAAACCACCTGCAGGAATACCCCCTTTTCTGTTTACTCCCAGCAGAACCTTCCAAATGATGATTAATCACTGAATAAACTGAACAACTGACAATGACATGATGACAAAGGGAAGGCAGAGAGGGGCAGCAGCACTGGTGGACGTGGCTCGAGCATGGGTGGGTGGAATGGCCAAAGAAGATGGATGGCCTGAAAGCGTTTGACACTTAAGTATCTCCTGTGTAGCAGGAGGACGTCTATGCTAAAGCGAGCTGTCATCTTCAAGCAAATAATGCTCTGCACAACAAGCTGACACACTTCCTTCAGCTGTCAGCAGCAATGCAGAGGGGCAGCTTCCTCAAGAATGAGCTAATGAAGCTTTTAATTGGGAGATGAAGCCCTGATAATAGCAGAAATAAGAGATACTGTAAATGACAGGATAATCCATTACAGTGGAAAGCATTGTAAATGTTTTACTGATTATACCCACATATTATCCTACCTATGTCCCTACTAATTTGAAAAATGATGAATCATAGAGCTCAAACAGGACTCAGATGAGTCAATTAGACTAACTAGTGATATCAAAAGCTCATATTTTCTGTGCTTAGGAATCAAGCATGTTTTCCCTAACAACAAACAAAAATGAGCTGTGTTTCACACTCTCAGTTGACCAAGTCATTAGCAACATGGAAGAATCCTTCTTTGAATTTTCCATATTTTTAGATGATCTTTCCCCCATGGAGTCCTTTCTGGCAGATGCTTATTAGCTGGAAAAACATTTTCAGGAAATGAAATATTGTCTTGCAGCATTCTGCTGAATCTACTTCTAATTTTATTAGTCCAGGGTTACTTCAGGTGTTTCAGTGAGTATTCACATAACGAGAAAACTTTGACTGCTATTAGCCAAACTCTGCACATTCAGTATTCAGACCAAAACTGAGCTCCAGTGTACAACTGGGACATCACTTTTTCTTACAGCACTTGCATTGCAAGTGCTTTAAGATTAAGCCTTAAGGACAAATTCTCTATTAATCATGGTTTGGGCAGTTATTTACAGTAATGCAGAAGGATTAGGTGAATCTTCACACCTGCCAGGAGATACAGGGGCATTTAGCACCTTACTGCCTTTGAAACCACAGCTGATACGTCACCTGATTTGAAAGGTGCTTTTTCCTGAACAGAGATGGTCTGGCTCAGTCTTTGCCAGTTCTATTTTGGAAGAAACAAGTAGCAAAGTTCAAATGTCAGTAGGAGTAAAACCTTTTCCACTTTCTTTGGGAGTAATTTTAATTTTAGGAGTCTAGCACAGGTACAAAAGATGATTTGAAAAAAACTAAATTTAAAAAATGTTTTGACGGTTTGGTTTTCTGCTTTTGGGATTCCCCTCTCCCCTCACATTAGTGAAAAGGGAGGAGAAGGGGAATTACTGGGGTAAATCAAATCCCAGATGCTTTTATTTTAGCTCAGATTCATTTAGAACATTTTCCATTTTGAATTACTGTACTGAAAGCAGGAATATCTCCTTATATCTGAAAATGGCTGTGAATATTTTCTGTATCTCAAAAGGCATTTTTTTCTAGGGGAAAACATTCATAAAACACTTCAGCTACACAGAATATAAATTAAGTCCGATCTCATGGCAATTTGCATTTTCTCTCTGATTTAACAGAAAACAGACAATTAAGATGAAAGTTATTGCGAGGATGCATCTGCACTTCCAGACTTCAGCCTATGTCAGTAATTTTATATTGTATTTCCTTGGCCCATCGTTTAGTAAAATTTAGCTTTCCATTTTCTTACTATTTTCTATAAAAGGTCTCAAATGCCGATTTAGAAATACCTTAGCTTTGGAAAAAACAAAATAGAAATTTGAGGACAAAGACATTTAAACAAATCCAAAGTAATTTCTTGGGGGCAGAAACATCCAGGAAAACTTCCATCATTATAGAACTGAGATCTTGTCAAATGCCCAGAGAATGACTTGCTCAGAGCCTCTTTCAGCAACAAACAATGCAGAGACTCTTCCTTCTGTACACTCCTGCTCAGCACCTGAGGTGGATTTGGTGATTTTGGTGTAATAAGGTGCACATCTATGATTGCAATTGCCAAATGGCTGAAATGTGTTCAGTTGCATCTGAGAAGCCTCCAATCTCCCCACCTCCTCAGCAGTAAAGGCAATTTCCAGCTTTCCCATTTCAGCTGCTTTGCAAAAGGGGCCAGAGCAGAGTGCACCTCTGAGCTGTGGTACAACACTCACAGTGAGGCTTGGAGCCCAGCCCCAGCTCAAGGACTAGCTGTGTACTCTATAGATGGCATCCTGATGTCAGCTCAGACAACGCCGATCCTTGTGTGGCCTAAATCCTTCTTTTGAAGACAGAATTTGGATCCCATCTCATCCACAAACTTTCAGATCTTTTATCTGCCTGGACTGTTGGTATTTCCTAGGAACACTGGCACAAAAGTGTGCACAATTACAATTTTTATACTTCTATCCTGCCATATTTGTTCAATTCCTCCACTACATCAAACAGTTCCTTGCCACAGCTACCTGCACACTATCACCAGCAATCTGCAGAAGTTTTTATCCCTTAAAATTCACACTACTCACAATAGACAGTCAAAATCTTCCACTCAAAACCATTCCTACTCTTTCACTGGTACAGTCAAAGTCAATTCTCAACAAAGTTTGCCCATGTCAGTTGGGTGCTTATCCCAAACTTTCCAAAATGCTCAGTTACTTTGAGGACTCCTAACTTTTAACAAGAATTGAGCTTCCTATCAATATCATCTAAGAGTCTTGAGCCCCAGTACTGTATATTTCAATTGCTTTGCTCAGTTCTTTGACCAGGGTCAATGCATACGTTTAAAGAGATAATTTATTTTAAAGGTGCAACCTTTTCTAGAGAAAGGAATATTTCATTTGAAGGTCTATTTCAGTAACTATTGCCAAATTTGCTAAATATTTTTTTCTCTACACTGACATCTTTCTGTTACAGAACAGACTTTTCCACAGATTTTTGGAATACCACTCTGATCTCTGCTGTCCTCACTCAGAGAAGATTATTCACAACCTCAGTAGCAGTAGCTTCTTGATGCTGTTTTTCCTCACATTCCTGCTTCTACATTTGTATTGTTTATCAACTCTCCCCATCCTTTTTAATGTATATTTCCAACAAATATTTTGCTTATTTCCCTTCGATTTTTCATATGTGCTTCTTTTGATCCAGACAGGATGAGGAGAAGATAAAATGCTTTGAGGAAAAGCTTTTCTCCCGTATTTATTCCTGCTTTTATTTTGCATGTCTCTTCACCAACTCTTTGGAAAGAAGTCCTGGTGACCCTTGAAATGCATGGATAAGATAATTTTAGAAGTCTCAACCATAGACAAGGTTGGAAAAATCTGTGAACAGGCAGGGAAGAGCAGAGGACTTGCTTTGTTATTGTTCCTTCATTTTCTTTATGGTACTCCTTTTCTGAATTCTTATAAAAACATACATCCCAGAGAGCAAGGAAGTAGTAGAAGAGAAATAGGAAAGTACAGACAGTGCATTTTGCCTTCAAAATGCTTAAAACATCTTGTGCTCTTTCTTTGCAACAGTGAAGATTGATGGCTTTTTAGGATAATGCTTCAAGGAGCTACTTTACAAAAAAATACCAGCTTCCTTTCAGCAAGTTCTCTGCATGTGGCAGGATATTGGTGAAAATCAGCAAATTTGGGATGTTAATGTTCAACCAGGTACAGTGAAGGGTGCAAAGCACTTAAAGACAGATCAGCTTGACAGATTCTGTACTCCAGCCTATTTAGGCAGGCATGTACTTTAGTTGTAAGTTGCCTTGTTTAATTAGCTACTGAGGTATTCCATCTTCATCCCTAGTGCCTCATGTCTCATAGGATGCAGAAGCAATCACTGCTTGGGACTATGACGGAGCAAGGCTTGATTGTTCTACAAGATGTCCCATGGATGGGGACCAGACACCACTGATTAACCATTAACCTTGCAGTTCTTAACATCAGGGGTTTTTCTTTCAGTGATGCTAAGATAGACACTTTGGAAAGATCTGAAATGCCATGTAGAAGATGACAGATTGCTTTGTGTATTTTAAAAAGGGCTGATTACACAGACTCTACCACCAGAGCAATTTAAGAATAAGAAAAGCATAGGAAGAGATGGTGGAATTTCTATGAGAATTTTTTTAAAAATGCATACACACACACAAGCACAACTGAGACATGTGTAGAGATGCCTATACTGAGTATATTTCTAATAAAAAACAAATGCAGGATTAAAGAAAACCTTGCTGAGAATTCGTGCAAAACCAGTTTCTAGCAATCAGCAATTCTTCAATCCATAGGATTATGTTGTTGTTTCAGAGGGAAGAAGAGACATGTGTGGAAGAAAAGGTAGAGATGAACTGGACTGAATAGCAGAGAACTGTCTGCAGAAGCCATACTGAACTAAGTGTGCTGCTTAAAATATGTATTTTCAATGTGCTGTGTTCACTGCAGAACCACTTGAAATCTTCTTTACCATTGACTATGTCCGTCCTGAAATACCATCACAATTTAATTCTCAGATGCTTCAGAAGGATTTCTAGGTGCTCTGCTATGGAATATTTTATGCATTTAAGTAATTTTAGGTTATTAGTTCATTAGCAGTCTATATACTTACTGCTTGTTCCCAACTCCAAACAACTATACAAGTGAGAAATTTTCATTAGTGCCCATGAAAACAAATTAGTCTAGTAATGGATGTTACATTATTCACAGTATGCATCAGTTTTAATTGTTCAAATTAGTCAGCCAGTTCTTCTGAACTTCCTTTTCCCATCCTTCCAAGAAAGCAGTGAAGAGAAGGGCACAGAAACCAAGGCTTGATATTGCCTCAAACCCCTCAAATTTCTTCAAATTGTGGTTGGACAACCCAAGACCACAGAAGAGCACAGACCTTTGGTGGTGATCTGCACTTAATGCTGGGCAGAGGTCCAAGTTCCACGATCCCAGTTGCATGGGTCTGCAGGACGGTGGAACTGACATCTTGATTTACAACAGCCCAAGTGAGATTAAGTCACATCAGAGCTGACCAAGTGGCCAAGGTGACATTTTGAGCAGGGCAGGCAGTGTGTCCAGACATCCCACAGAGCAAAGAAATAAAGTGACTACTGAAAAAGCACTCATCTACCTAGGGGGAGTCAGCTGAACTTTCTCGACTTAGTATACCCCTCCATTTCTTTAGGAGGACAAGGATCTTGCACTACTTCCTCCAAGACACGTCAATTTGCCAGACAGCAGAGATAAAAACGCTGCCCTCACACACCTCTGGGAGTGGGGACAGCAGCAGCCCTGTGGCTGCCCAGCTCACAGCTGAGTGCAGCTGAAAGCAAACCTACCAAACAGCACCTCCCTCACCTGCTCACTTGGCCCCCAAGAGCAGCAGCTTCACAAGCTCAGCAGCAGCTGTAGGAGGCTCAAGGAGCTCCTGTCTGGCCAAGGCACGTGGCACCTGCCCTGCAAACACTGCCCACCCCACCCGTGGCACACACAGCCCTGGAAGTGCACAAGGATCTGAGCTCACACACTCTGTATGAGTGAGGAGACCCCATGCCCTTTCCTCATGCTCCCCCCAACACTTCCCTAATCAACAATGGCTTGCATGTGCTGAATTTCAGGACACACTGAAGAATCCTGCCATTTCCCAAGTCCTTATACAGGCAAGTTTTAAGGAAGTTCTTGAAAGTTTTTGCTTTTTTGCCCCCCAGTCCTTTAACTGACACGGAGTAAAAGTTGTGAGATTTACATGTGCCTGGAAAGGATGGAGGCAGCTATTTTTAACTGTATCACTTGCTTTTAATTCCATCATTCAATTAGGCATATATTTTTAGCTTCAGGAAACTTTCTTTTCAAGAGGTGGAATGCCAGCACAGTACACTAGCAGAACCATTAGCTGTCAAAATAAAAAAGGCTTCATATTCACAGAACAACAAGATCAACTACATGCGACAGAAATAAGATGGCAGTGCACTTTTACTTTTCAGCAGCTAGAGCAGTGTTTTCTGTATTAAATTTAATAGGCATTTTACATAGGATGTCAGATATTTTTGTCTCTGCAAATAGGGTTCTTTCCTAAAAAAAAAAAAAAAAAAAAAAAAAAAAAAAAAAAAAAAAAAGGAAAGAAAAAAAAAAAAAAAATCTAAGTTTCCTGCTGCTTATATAGGGAAAACAGCACAGAAATTGCAGTCTTACACTAGCAATGACTAGGTAGTCATCATTTTTAAAAACAATGTCACAAAAGCTATTTCGACGCTGTCACTCTTAAGAATAATTAGTTTCCATCAAAGCAACAGATTATCTGTTCATGTTGTCCACTGGGTCATTACAATGGGCAACCAATACAGATAAATGGTATCTAATCTTTTCTGCTTTTCTATTGGACTGATTGATGGTTCTAACTTCTCCGATATTATAAGGCAGAAAAATTATGCTGACATTTGGAAGCAAAAGCACAGGAAGATAAAACTAAGTACAAAGCACATCCAACACCATTAAAAAAAAAAAAAAAAAAAAAAAANNCCAAAATTCCCCAAATTTAAAAAAAAAAAATAAAAAATAAAAAAAAGAAAAAGACAAATTGAACAGAAAAACAAATGACAATTAGGCCAAAAGAGAACATAGAGGGGAACAACTATACATTGTGGGTGGCAAGGAGCTCAATTAATTATAGAACATGAAGGGAAATCCAGGCATTTCCATTAGATGTTATTAAAAGACATATTGACTGAGCTTTCTTTACATGTTATGCCTTAGAAGAAGACAAAAGGATTTCCCTGGTATTGATTTGTTCCTGGAATTGGTCGACTTTAAGACATGAAGAATAACATAATGAGAGGTGGCTGGGTAGCAAACAAGAAAGAACAAATTGCTGCCACTGACACTCACATTTGTGAGCTTCCATATATTATTGCCTTTTTCAATTTAGCATTTTTTCACACTGCTTGTCAGAAACCATTACACCATAAAATATGCTCTAAACTTAAAACAGCAAGCCTCTCAGTTATTCATTTACTGTACAAATAATCACCATTTTCAGCAGACCTGCTCAAAATTATTAGCAATATTAACTAGCTGGCTGGATTTGCAATGTTCCTGTGAGGAGCTAAATGCCCCGAATAGCTCCCAGGTATAAGATAAATATTTGGCTTTTTGGAGGAGAAGTCTTTTTCCCTCTAGCAATAAAGATGTCCATCCCATGTTCAAATGCTGTTTTGCAGCTGCTGTAGGATGACCACAAGTCAGAGTGGCAAGATGAGGACGAGGTTGACTGTTGGTATGACAGCCTGTGGGCTGAGGGGCTTTTAAACATCTTCTTGCTGGTGAAGATAAACAAAAGTCTCTGCTTTGCTGAGATGGCCCAATCCTGTCCATGACAGAACAGGGCTGTGTGGGGACCATCCACTTGGGGCTTGGAGGAAAGAGGGTTGGCACTGCTACCCATCATGTAGGCAATCATCAAACGAAATTAAAAGGCAGAGTACTTCTCCTGGGTATTATTTATATTGATATGAGAAAAGTAAGCCTTTCCCTACTAATCATTAGCACTACACTACAGCTGGCTTGTCTCCATGAGAACAAAGGCTTGTGAACATAAGTATCTTTTCCCTTATGTATGTGCTTAGCAATTCTCCTCAGAGTTATGGTTCTTCAAGCAGTTTTGTATGGTGTTAACAGTTTGACTACAAAATTATTTTCTGCTACAATAATGTATATCAATAGCAGGCAAGAACTCCTTATACTGAACCTTATAGTGGATCAGTACAGATCCACTCAGACAACTGCCTTCCAAATCATACTGTGAGTTACACTTCTTCTCATACTCTGGTATTTACCTGTGGCTTTATCAGCAACTGTGGTCAGTTTTCACTTCTGAAATTTTGTACAGCAGCCAATTTTGCCCTTTCTCTCAGTCCATATGATCATTTAAGGCAACAAATGCTTCTCTAAGCAAGCATTATTTGGAAAAACAGCTTAGAAAACACGAAGAGCAGCAGTGGACATGGTCAGCCTCAGGCAGGTGCAAGCCAAATAGCTTCTCCACAACACAATTGTTCAGAGATGAATGTCCAGATAAAGAATTGTCTTTATGTTTGTTGCCTCTAATATTTCTTAAGTTTTCACTCCTAGAGTCATCCACTAAGTCAATGCCTCTGGGAAGGATAAATCACAGAGCTAGCTACCCTCACTACCTTTATAATTTCTACCCAGAATAAAATGTTTTCTCTATTTTGTGAGAATATAAGATTTTAAAACAGTTTCTGTCTCAAATGTAAGCAAAATGCCAAAATCTTGACATATTTTTTGAATGAAAACAACACAAAATTTCAATCATTAAATTTGCCATACTTAATTTCTAAAATGGACATCTTACATTTTTTTTATTTCACATTTGGTTCTCAATAGAATATTTTGACCAGCACAGTTTTTTAACTGTAAAAAGGTTGCTACTAATATTGATTTATAAAAGGCAAGGATTGAAATCTGAAGTTCTAGTGTATTTGTCCAAGTTAAATTAATATTATACTTCAAAATGGTGATCCTTAGCTACATTTTTTTAACCTAGGCTATCACATAACTTTGGGGTTAGGCTAACTATGACTGGGATGGATAAAACAGATCAGTGTTTAACTTAGCCACTAGGACACAATAAAGCTTATCCTAATTCCTAAGAGCAAATCCAGGTCTGCTAACCTGGGAAGCTAGTAGAAAAACCTTTCAAAAAGATAAAAAATTTGAGGAAGCACAGGCTGAAAGGGGTTTGTGACTAAGCAAGGAAATTATCTTCTGATGCTTTGATCTCTTCTTCTCTCTATACAATTCCCTGTATACATAACCTAAGATTTTTAAAGAAAAGTACTCTTATGAACTAGATAGAACTTGTGCAAAATCTTAAATTTTTTTGCTACCTGTTCAAGTAAATGGGGTAATATAATTTCAAGTCAGAGTATTAACTCTTCCTCTCAGTGGCTCAAATTATAATACTCAAGCTTCTTCAATATGCCCTCTATTTTTAGAAAATAATGGAATCAGAATAAAAAGATGAAACTTTCCACAAATGGAGATCCAGATACAACACTGATTAAGTCAATCAAAATCCTTCAAGATGTTTTAAACATTTCACTTTGATTTTTAAAAATCAATTTAAATTCCTAAATGAAAAGTCACTTGGACTAAAAACGTAACTTAAAAAAAAGTAAATCCAGAGAAATATTTCCATAGTTCTAAGGCTTTTATTCTGTATTTTTTTTTAACAAATACTGTGCCTAAAATCATCCTTACAACAAAAACAAACCCCAAACCAAAAACCAAACAAACCATATTTGATTTATACTCTCATTTCTGGGGGAAAATGTTGAAATAATGCTGACTGCCTCTACTAACCTTTAAACCTGTAATGGTTACTGGGAAGGATGACAATCCTCCCTCCTCAGGCTCTGTGACGTTTGCACAATTGTGTACATGAAGGGAGAGCAACTTGTCACTCTTCTTGAGTGATAAGTAAGTTTCAAAAGATGGGAATGCTCTGATGCTACATGTGATATGGCTGAGTGAATGAATGTAAAGTAGGAGGATAAGAAACTGTTTTATCTAGTTTTTTCTTCCCTTCTGTTGTCTGTTTATGCTGTGACATTTTCTTGTTTTAGCTCTCTTCTGCTTCTTTGGAAATTAAATGAGATCCAGTATCTCAGAGACTACTGGCACTTATGGATTAGTGAGACTAACGTAAAAGCAATTAGAGAGAGGGGGAAAAAAGAAACTAGTTGCATGAATTTGGTTTAACATGAAATTTTTTTTAATCCTGCAATAAGAATTTGCACCAAAGGTGAGGTTTGATAAAGAAAAGCACTCCTGGCAAACTCAAGTGAAGGTGCATGAAAAGCAACTCTCTTGAATTACAGAAATGCGAAAAATGGATGAAGGAATTGTGGAGCTGCAATGACACTGCAAGAGCAGCAGCCTCGTGTATTCAGCCTCACCAGCAATCTGCCAGCTGGCACCAACATTTTCTAAACATACCCAGGATACTCAGAACAAGATGTTAAAAGCAATGCATTGTACTTGGTTTCTAGCAGGGAACCACAGACACATTCCACCTGGATGACAGAACAGTTAAGTCTCGTGTGTTGTACATGGGAAGACTATTTCGAAATCTGCTCTGGCAGCTACATTTCTTTTAAGTTGTTGACTGCCTGAACTCAGCTTTTAGTGGTTTGGACTAGAATGAGTCTATCTAAACCTCATAAAAAGGAAAAGGGCATTTGTGCTGCGATGTCCCTTTGCCAGCATCTATTCACGTTTATCACACAGGTACAGAGACTGTGAAAGTCGAGATGCTATCAGAGAAAATAACTGCAAGTATAGGTATGTACTTTCCTATGTAAGTCATTAAAATAATCTGAAAGTCTAGCTCGTGACTTGTTTTCCAAAGAGTGCTATTTAAGTCTCTGATACACAAAGTCGGTGGACTTTGGTTAAACAATTTTAGTCTAACTTGTACTCAGAATGCACTACTCCATACCTTACTCTGCTTTGTTCAAGTTTAAAAGGTCATTTTGCAGTTCTGTCTTAAGGGATACAAAAGAAGCAATATTTTAAAATGCACCAAAAGCACAAAACACTTCTGTTCCTTTTATACAGAATTAGATACTCAAACCAAAGTCAGCACTAAGTCATACAAAACTCTCTAAGCTGAAAAAAACTGCTATCTGCTAAGGAAAACACTGTGTAACCAATTACAGGCAAAATTTTGCTTTTCTACATCCTGTAAGATGGTAAGCAAAACAGTCCTGTTTGGGCAGCAGTTCTGCTGACTGCATTCCTGGGAGAGACAGAGATGCAGGGACAGCCAACCTCACAAGTGTCAGTCCTGTCCTTCCCTGGCAGAGCTGGTAAAAGACAACAGGGTGTATTTTTGTGTGAGTATCCACACTGTGGATCACCTAGGCAGTCTTGCCCAAAGGCTTAGGAAGCATCAGACTCCTATCACCCAGGATTTCAGATTAGTATACAAAATACAGACAGAGGATGCATACAGACTGTCTGATTTTAAGCATTTGACTTAAATGCTGTAAATCGTGCTCTGAGGGCATCTTTCTGCAGCTGCATATGCAGAGAATTTGCCTGTCTGGGCTCAAATCTAGAATGGAAGTGGTGTGTGAGTGTTCTCCCGAGTACCCCGAAAGAAACACCAAGTCCCACCTAGAACTGTTAACTGCTTGAATAGGCAAAGTCACATCTCTTCTTCCTTGAGACTCAGCTAGGACAGTGGGTCCCAGGCACACTACCATGCCCAAGCATGGGGGAAGGGGGTTAGCAGTGCTCCTTCCTCCTTAAAAGGACCAGCTCGGAGTTCTTTATATAGACATCTTTAATGCTCCAGGTTTCTCTCTAACCCAAGTACTTCAAAGCACACAGATACCCAGACTGCCCAGATAAAACCCAGGCTGGCCTCATGTGCCTCCAACTATAAGTGTTCTGAAGGACACATGAAGTGAATGCCTGCAGCAGATGACATGGATCACAACCTGCAATGATTTTTTTCCTGTTAGAACCATGCAAAACCTGCAGAGAGTATAACTTCATCAGCTCCAGGGTGTAAGTTTGCTGGGGAGGTGATTCAAGCGCAGAGCCCCCAGTATCTCATTGCTTCAGCTTTCTGTAGCCATGGCTGGGCACAGGGCATAAAGAACCAGTTCAATGATTTCTTGAACAAATAGCTCTCTCAAGATCACCATTTCTGTCTTCAGCTAGCACTGAATGTACTGCCATTTGCAAAAGGTCAAACTAGATTCACCTGTGGTTAATACAATGAGTAGTTTGGTTTTCATTTTTACTGACATATTTCAAAGCAAGAACTAAGGACACACACTGTAAACATAACTCTTACCATCAAACTAATTCCATACTTATGGTTACAGAAAAGAATTAAGGTTCCTCATTTGAGACCAGATGCATTTTCAAGAGCCCTTCTACCTCATGTAACACACAAATACTTCAGAGGTATTTGTGTGTTACATGAGGAGAATAGCTTACATGCTCCAGTCAGGATGGAAAGAATAACTGGGCTCTGAACTAACACACACACGAGCTTAAACTTTTCAGTTATGAAGGACATAAATATTTCTGAGTCAGTAAAGTAAGTGCTTGACTACAACAGCAATGTGAGGCAAAGGCAGACTCATTAGTAATCTAAATTTACATTAGATATGCCTAACTCCATCTGCAACTAGAAAATTTCAAAAAACATATCCATTTTGATTTAAATTGGCCCATTGGAAAAGAAAGATAGTTTTGACCAATCTCTTTAAGCTTAAGTTAAAAACCTCCAACATGACTACTAAACCAGAGAGAGTAGACACTTGAATAGCTAAGGAATTTTGCCTGACCAACACAAGCAATTCAAGGAAGCAAGTGTTCAAATTAGAATTTCCAGGAGAAAAAAAAATAACTGGAAACATTTATTACTTTATCTTCTACTACACTGTGACAACTTTTTTTTACTGAAGCAAACTGCTCTCTTTGCAAGCAGAAGTATCAGCCATGCAGACTTCCAGCCCAGCAACACTTCTGTGGGTGACAGACTTGTTGCTTACCCAGGAATGCATCCTAGTTCCATAGTGCTTCTAAATGCAATTCACAAATGCCTTGCACTCTGGGAGGCTGAAAGTGCAGTGTAAGAATGAGAAAAATGGCAATATAAGACTGAAATTACTTTTGTTTTCAGGAAATAAGATCCAGGTCTAATATTTTAATACTGAATTAGTTGTTAGACCTCTTGAAGAAGTTTTGTTGTTCTGTGATTGACAGAGATCAAGTGGAAAAACTTCATGTGCAAATGCAAAATGTTCCACAAATTGCCACTTAGGCAGAGGCAGGGCATTAAGCAGGTATTCCAAAGTGAGGTCTATATCCTTGCCTTTCAGTGACTAAAATCCTACCTTTAAGTATCTTAACATGATGGAAGTCATTAAGTTTCTTTGGAGTTCCCCAAGTAAATGCTGTAAGAGTTTTATTAGTAATTATTTTTGCAGTGCTACCATTGGAATTTCACAAACACAAGACACAACCAACCTATGTAGCACATTAGTTAAAACAAGCTGCAACATGTTCCAGTGCAATCTACACAGAAAAGACAAAAGGCTATGTCAAAACATTTCATCATTGTTCCCTCAAGTAACAATATAATTCCATATGTCCCAGAGCATGTTTGCAACAATACATCTACACAGAGAGTTTAGCCCACGCTCAATCTCAAACTTTTCTTCACACACCCTGCATGAAAGCTTTAAGTCTTAATTCACAGAGCTCAATCTCTTGCCTGCTGGAAAAACTGAGCCAAAATTCAGCACTGGGGCTCTTTGGTGTTCCACATCACGGAAGGTGAATGCAAAAAGTAGCCAGACTTGAATCCCAAGCAGGAATTTCTGCTCATATTTGCTTATTTGAAAATCAACTCTAAGGCAAAACCTACTTAATGAACAATTTTACCTCCTATCCCCTTTCTCTATCTGACCCAAACTCCAGCCTTTTATTTGAGAAGTTCAGCAGAATCTAGTGGATTGCCTCCCTCTTTACATCCACTGACAGTTTCCTTTAGTTCACTCACTTATTTCAAGTTGTCCAGAATGTCTTATCAGACATCAATTTATTGCAAGAAAAGTAAAAGCAGAACTACACAGTGACACATAGCATGTTGTAGCTGAGAGAGTATATGGAGAATCTCACAATTAAATATGAGAAATACCTAGGAAGAAGCAGAATTTGACAACTGTCATTTTTGTCAAAGCATCATATTTTAAAAGACAGTGTCCTTGGCAATAGGAAATCTGTCCTTCCAGTCAGGAAAGAATTGTAACTTTCCTACACTACCACTGAAGTTCTACAGTTACCTCCTCAGACCCATGCTATTCTCTGCAAAAATTGGGGAATAATACATGGCCAAAAGGACACTGGTGGAATATACCTCAAATGTACCTAGCAGTGCCTGGGCCAAGTAACAAGCCTTTAGGATGGAGAATATAGGTAAGTCCATCCTGGAAAGGCATAAATACCTCTCCTGTGGCAACTCTGTGCTGCCTTGGTACATTCTGTTATCTAGAGAAAGAAGCCCTGATGAAAAGGGTGCTGCTGTGGCTACATACAACCTATCCTTTTATAACAGGGTATCCTCAGAGCCCTAAGGAAAGACATCTCATAGTTCTGCAGTTGCTTTCCCTTTCCAGCAGCACTTTCTCCTTTCTCCCTACCCCTGGAGGAAGCACAAGGTGTATGGATCAAAGCTTTTGAAGGTGCCTCAGTCTTGCAAAGAGGTAAGAGAAAAGGCAGGTCTGTGGTATCTGCTGTCTTCCTCCAGTTTGCTCATACAAAAGGAAGAAGCAGTCAGAACTGCAAGTTTCCCCTCTTTATGATTTTGAGTATGTAGCTAAGAAATAGTTTGATGGGACTTTCTGAACATGGGCAAGAAGCAGTACCAGATACATGTAAACAATTTAAACACACAGACACAATGGCCCTTTGACTTCACTGTTTTCTGCAGAGAGCAGAGCCACACGTATCACACAGGCCAAACAAAAGTGTGTGACTACACACGTTGTGTGATGATACCTGCAGCCAACAACTGGCTGAGTTTGGATCAAGGACTGAGCTCCAGTCAGGAGACCCTGGTCTCTCGTCTTACATGCACACTTTAAAGGAGTGCCTGCTCTCAGCACTAAACATGTAGGCACAGAGCAACATCAGAGCAGATCTGATGCTCACAAATGAATAGCAAGTTGAAAACCCTGCAGTTTCTCCAGATGGAAGCCTAGCATTGTGTAATGGCTTGAACTGCTTTTAAGGCAAAATATCTACTGTTTTATAGTCATTTGAGTTACAGTGAAGGGGATTTTTCACTCTAGTCTCTTTAACTGGCGCTATACAAAGTGCCACAGCTTGTCCTAAACCTGCTATTTATCAAAGTGAAAAGATTTCCACGTGTGAGGGAAATGCAATATTATCTGTAATAGATCAAAGAATAATGCCTGTGATAGGATTTTTTATTTTCACGTATGTAAATCTATATATTGTCTAGTATTGTTTCACCATTGTCTCATCATCAAGATTAACATTAAATCAAACAATGAATTATTCATGAGGTGTGAATAAATGGAATTAGCCTTTCTAGCATTCACTTTGTAAATCACATCTTCTGGATAAATGCCCTTTTTCTGCCTTTTTTTTTTTTTTTTTTAATGTCTGAACACTAGAAATAATGACCTGGCTTGCAGCCTTGCTAGATTAGCTCTTGTTAGGGTGATATTTTTAGAAGAACATAGGTCTCATCAACCAAGAGATGTCAGGTCTGCTATCATTCCTGTCAGCTTCCTAACTTCCAACAGTTTCCCTCTCCATCCCTAAACTCTGTCCTCACCCCTAGCAGCCATGGTACCTTTAGCTCAGATGATTTGTTGAGCTTGACTCATTATCTACTGTGTTGTAACAGCAGTTAGAAACTGAATGACATTCAATTAAAATTATATTAGCAGCTCAGGAGTGATTTTGTTTAATTTACTCCTACTCAGATGTAAAAACATTAGTGACTTTTTTAATTGGACCTCATAATGTCTAACTCCTACTCAAATGCAATGAAATTAAAGACTTTGGTGGCTAAATACCGCTTAATTTACTCCTACCCATCTATAATGACATTAAAGATGCTTTAGGGTAGATATTGTTTCCAATCATTTATATTCAAAAGAAATCTGAGCTTATAGGTACTATTATTGAGCATATAATAAAATCATACAAGAAATTTATCTATACGGTAGGGGATAGTTGGCTACAAGTAATATTAAAAAGTAATCATTCATTTTTAATGCAAGGATATTAAAAAGTAATGTTAAACACAAGAATTTGCGAAGTTTTCTGTTCTTCACAGCCTCTTCAAGGACACAAACCTTTTCTTTTTTAATTCAGTGTGTGATTTTAGATAGAACATGTTTATTACATTGCACATGATTTTTTAAAGCAGTATATATAAATCCAAGGCTGACTTACATCATTACTGAGATAGACAGCCCAGATACTTTTCAGTAATGAAGTTCACTTTGCCCTGTACCTGTGTGTAATACAGTTTAATGCAGTCTTCTGAAGTTCAGATGTGTGAGGGAAGTATGTGGTTCTCTGTCACATTTACACCACTTCATGTCCCCTTAAAAAATGACTTGATCTTTACTGAGTTAATACTGTTTGTATCTACTACAGGCACCTGCCCCATGTTTTGTAACATTGATAAGATTGAACCATCATATGCTTCACATCTCTTTTACTCACACAAAAATTCCACCCATTTGGCCTCTTCCCCTTCCCAGCCTTAAAAAGCAAAATCATTAAAAATGTTTTCCTTCACCTACATAAACTTTTAATTATTGAAATGAAAAGCATTTACAAAATTTCACTTCTGCTTGTATTATGAAAACAAGATGTGCAGATGACAGATTGTCTCTTGAGATGGAAGAACAAGATTTCTGCTTTAATCTCGTGCTCTCATTTAGCGTGTGGCTATGGAGATGTTCAAATGGAAGAGCCTGTTCCAGGTAAGCACCATCAACCATTGCCAAGGGAGAGAGAAGAGATTTCTCTTCTTCCATCTTGGCAATACACAGCCAGGCATCCTTGTCCTGCTGAGTGGTGGCTGGGTCAAGGGCTGTCCTTCCAAGTGAGGGTACCTGATAACAGCATCTTCCCAATTCAGATGGAACACGGTCCTTGAGCTTTAACAGCAAAGCCCTTCAGAAACCACAATCTCTGATTCATTTTCTGATTCTCAACCAAGAGCCAATGCATTACTTCTGTTTGCATACACTATAAAACTAGTTTAAAATAATGTATTCGTTTATAGCAGTTACTTTATAATAATTGTAAAGCTTCACTGTAAAAATCCATTTTAATCCAAAACATTTGCATGCAATTTTGTAATTCTTTCCACTCAAATCTGGTATTTGGACATGGGAGATTTAGAATAATTTTTCCCTGAGCATGGCTTTGCAAGGGGCTAGTTAAACAACAGGGGCTTGAAACACTAAGAGGTTTCAATGCTATGAGTATTCATAGCAACATTAGTATCTAAATAAGCACTTAAAGTTAAGCACCAGCAAATGCAGACCCTCTGTGCTGACCTGCAGTGGGTCATTTGCCAGGTGACATAATAAAAGGACTGGAGCTGGGCAGTGTATTCCCTCATGCAGTTCCTCTGGATACTGCACCCTGCCATGGCATCATGGCACGCTGTCTCCTGCTCTATCTGCAGGGTTGCAAGATGAAAACTCTGCAGGAATTTATGCACTATGGACTACAGCCCTTCAGGTGATGAGTTAGAGACACAAATCCCCTGTGAGGTCTTGGCCTTGGGGCACTGACAGACAGCAAGACTGCCACAGGTATTCTGCCTGAGCCTTCAATGCCTTACACCCTGTAATGTTCATGGAACACAGTGCCAGATCTGCAAGTGTGGCACCACAACACAACAGTTTGGCAAGAGCTGGGAGAAACTCTCCAGGAGCCCTCTGGTTCCCTCCCTCAACTCCCAGCCCAGAGAGACTGTCAAGTCCTCCCAAGGAAACAGTTTTTGTGCCTTGGCCTGGCGGTAGGTCTGCCACTATCCAGGGAGCAATGGCTAGGCAGCTGAGTGTGCTACCATGTCCTGTGTTACAGCTGCATTTCTGTGTGCACCTACACATTAATTTCAGTACCACAGCTACCCTTATTTTACCTTTTGTCCAAAAACCTGTCTGGATTGACATTGGGTGCACACTGTTAACATTGTGGAGGGGAAAAAGGGTACCCTAGTACAAGAGAAGCTTTCAGAATAACGAGGTTATTACTATACATTTGGACACAGCTCAGCTATCAACAGGTAGTTATAGCAATTTTAACCTACTACTGATATTTAGCATTTAGCATACTTACTATAGATACTATTATTGTAATTATCTCTATTTGAAGTGGTCAAGAGGGACCACCGAGCATTGATCTTTCTCCCCTTCTTTTATTCTGGCATTTCCTTCCCTAAAGCATTCTCCCCTAATGCCAGTGGGTGCAAAACAAGTGTGAGGAAGGGATGATTATAGTATGGTGAGTCCATGTCAGCAATATGCTTTCTTAATGTCCCTATTTGGGGTAATCACCTGCTATTCAGGGGTCTGGCAGCTTCCAGCAGCTCCTCTCTAAGGGAGTCTGACACAGGGCACCTGCTCCTCCCAAAATCAGGTGGAGACAAGCTCCTCTGAGCTGCCTTGGGCCTCTCTGGCCCGCCCTGGTGTTCTGTGGGCACATACCACAGCCTGCACCTCAATTCTATCCTATCTCTCCCCACAGAACACCAATAAACATGATAAAATAGAAGGATGATATAAAAAACAGCAATTAGCTGCCCAAACTCTGCCATTCCAGGATCGGTGACGTTTCAAACATATAAAAAACATGCAAGGACTTGGCTTCACTGTCTCAAATATGAAAGGAATATTTAACAGAATACCTTGCACATATATTGAAAATGACTCAATATCATAAACTCAGTGTGAAATTACAAATTTCAAGATACATAGCCAAGTACAAATGTGTCTACACTGGAAACATCTCAGGGTGGAGCACAGTAAAGCACAGGATCAGCTTTATTTGTAGTTTTTTGTGTATTTCCCCCAAAGCCAGAAGCATTTTTGAAGTCAAGAATACTATGACAGGATGAAGTTCTTCAGTGGATTGACACTTAGATGCCTACACTGTGCAGAAGTGCTTTATATTAAGACATTTAATATTAAAAAGAGCAAGATAGAACAGGAGGAAAAAAACCAAACAAAAAAACCCCGTATCACTTACTTTTTCTAAGATGGGCACCTAGGATGGTCAAACCCAAAATGCCAATTCACATTCACCTAGTTTCCCTACTCCAGTAACATGGCCTACAAGCAGATCACTTCCCATGGAATCCAACCTTCACCAAACACAGGGATGTAAAGTCCAGAATAGGCTTAAGAACATCAAGTCCCTGTTACCACACTGCTGATTGGGCAATTCTATTTAATCTTGATGCTGTCACTGCCACACATTTACAACGCAGCCTAATTCTCATTGTGGGTTCTTGACCCATCACATTGAGCACTTAAACAGCCTGCATCCTCTCTCATCTAACCTCATAAAGGCATTATTTAACAGATGCACTAGCAAGCCTCATATATTTTCCAGTTTTCTATGGAAAAAAAAAAACCAACTTTGTTTACTGTCTCTAACATCTATTTCTGTCACCTCTGCTAAAAGAAATGTTTCTGTTGCAATTAGTTCAGAATTGTTTTGGGAAAGAGGAAGACACTGCCTAATTTCCATGCTGGAAATTTTAATAAACAGCACCCTCAAGAGGATTAGCTTTACTGTTTGGTTAAAAAAAAAAATCAAAAAACCAACTAAACAGAAAAACCCACTGTTGCTAAGCTACCACTTTTGAATACAGCCAGAATAATTTCCAAGGGTTATTTAAGGTGTTTAACTACAGAGTAGATAGCGTGCAGGAATCCAGGTATGCACTAATATCCCCTCATCACCAGTGCTTCTGTGGTGGCCCCTGAGGCATCTGCGTGGTTTAGTGTGAAACTGAGGCTCACCAAGATCAAACAGGCAATCAGTCCCCATTACCAGGTGATCCTTTAAGGAGGTGGCTTTGGGGAGGGATGAGGAGACAGGCTGCTTCAGGGCTCCCCGTTGCTCTGCACATTTAGGAAAGTCCTTGTGAGAAAAGCTAATGTAAAGAGAGTTCTCATGTTTTGATCTGAGAGCGAGGAGTCCCACGGCCATCCCGTTTGTGGGCTGAAGGCACGAGAGCACACCTGGACTCTTTCCTTACACTACACTGCTGCGAGAGCCCGACACACGTTGTGGACATTTGGGAAGGAAGCACAACGACTCCACCTCACTCTGGGTTACGGGAGGTCAGACTGGAAAGGCACTTTGCTAGAGCCCTCCTTCCCCAGGACAGACAGGAGGTCACCAGCTGGAGGCAGCCGCCAGGAGGATCACAGCTCCCACCCCTGTACATCTCAGCCTAAGTGAGCCAAGTCGTCTGCACAATCTTGAAGGAGAGCAACTTTGTGTGGAATGTCTGCATCGAGTAACGAAGAGATCTTAAAAATCATGTCTCAGAACAGAAACTGAATGTGCTGAGGACAACCACAATTTGCATAGCATCAGAAAAGTCACTCTGGTTCTGCCTTATGATGGAGGGTACATATTTTCTTTGCAGAAGTAACACCATCCAGATGTCTCTTCCCTCTTTCACTCATTCTTTCCAACAGAACACATATCATATCAATACCACTAAAACTGATTTGCTGGCATTTTAGTCCTAACTTCACTGAAAAGGAAGACTTCCAAGAATACCAGAACACTCAATGTTAAATACAGCTGTAATTTACAGAGTGAATCAATTTGATTCCCCTTTGGATGTTTCTCTCCAATGTGTTGCCAATGCTCAGGTACCAGGAATGAGATCCTTGACTGTAGGTTTAAAAAAGGATCTTGCAACAATAAAATAAAACCTTGAGAATGAAAAGACAATTAGATAATTCAGAATAGTTACATTTAATTTAGTAAACCAACTTTCAAGGAGTAAGTGCTGGGTTCTCATTCTGCTGAAAATGTATTGGCAAATGCTGTTATTTAGCCTTTTTGTTTTAATAACTAGCATTTTCTATGTGCTTATCAATTTTTAGGAGAATACTTATGCATTAAAAAATATCCTTACTTTTTAAAAACTCCCTGTGATCTAAGGAAGCATAAGCAAGGACAGCCCTCTGACAAGCAGCCAGATTCACACCTGATGTTGTTTCTGAAGAGTGTAAATTCCTAGAGATGGAATACCCAGCCAGATACAGATGTGACCATCAGAGAGCACATTTCATCCATATGCCAAAAGGAAGCTGCTTTTTCAATTCAGAAGTGTTTTCACAGTTGTACTTTGGTATGGAGAACTATTTTAAACTCACTTTCAAAAGTATTTTTACTATTATTTTTATCTAGATTTTTTTCTAAGGCTAGACATGAGATGATAAGTATATACTGAAGAAAACTTAGGCAGAAATAACACACATCTGGTCATTATTCCCTGGAACAACAATAAACAGCTGCTTATCTGTGATTATCCTATTTGGCTGTAGCATTAACATAGAAATAAAAAGTTTCAAGATCATATTGCTATAAGCTCTACAAATGATCTGTTGTACAGACATGAATGGTTCTGGTCCCATTATTCTGAGAGAATTAATTTCTCCCTCTTCTCCCAAGTTTTACTGTCCTTTCTTAGCATGTCTGGCCCATTTTCTGGCATGAGAGCCTTACTTAAACAACTGATTGTTTACTTTACTTACCATGCACAGCAATTTTGGTTAATTATTTTAAAATCCATATATATACATCTCTATATATAGCCTCCACATGAGTAATACAGGCTAACATATAGAAATTAACCCTATCTTCTAATTGCTTTACTAATTTTATTTGATATAAAGTGGGGAGGGAATTTTTGCATAGCTTTTAATTAAGATTTCCTTTTCACTCTTCCCAAGTAGTATAATATACTGGGGCAGAAATACAGCTTAATCTACATTCCACACTCAACCATATTCCTTTTTATGCTGTAGTTAACAAAGGTGTTCATGAATCAGCTGAAAATCTCAGTTTATAGTCGGATGACACTTTTCTACAACTAACAACAATCCTCAGTTACAAATGCCAAACCGGAAGAGCACATCTGTGAAAAACAAGCCTCTTAAAGTGAACGAATGAGTAACAATGATGTGTGGGCTGTGCTTTCTATGCAGCAAACTCTGGGAAGACCCTTCTGTGAAGAGCTATCTGAGAACAATTGGAGACGCTTTGGTGTTCCTACTCGCCTCCCACAGCCCTTTGTGTCAGCAGCTCAGCGGAGGGAGTCTGACAGCAAGATTCTTTTGTCATTTGAAATCCCAGGTACTGTAACTCAGCTCAGTGCTGCACAAATGAAGCTCTGCTGAGGGGCTGTGTGTTTCTACAGAAGAGAGAAATTTCTCAATGGCTGGCTCTCAGTGTGCAGCATGAATTGTTATCTACCAGTTATCCCAACTAAATCACTGCTCAGAAACCTTCCGTCAGCTTGGTCTCCCTGATTTACACAGAGCAGCACCCTCATTTCCACATAAACAAACTAAAACTCTACAGCACCCACCTAAAGCCCCGCCTGTGCTGTGCACAAGGACCTGTGATGCATGCAGTTCCTCTCCCAGTTAGCTGCAAGGGTGAGGAGAACCTGTGCTTAAAGCACCACTAGGTTCTCCAGATAGTATGCTGAAAAGGTGCAAATCCATAAAATGGCAATTCCAAACTCAAAGTTCCATATCCAAATCTTAGTATAAGAGGCATTTCCCCATTACTCTCATAAGCCCACCAGAGAGACAGTGGATATGAATATAAAAATACAGAAGCACAATCATGAGCCAATAATTCTGAGTTTCCAAGATGCAGTCAGCTGCAAACAATCCCCCCTCCCTTTTTGCACCCATAATATTAAGGAGTAACTAAAACTATTTGCAATACTTCAGTCATCATATCAGAGACAGCTGCAAAAGACAGGGCAAGGCCATTAGCACTGGCAAATTCACATTGCTCTTTTTCCTCAAGTCCCACATCAATATTTGCATAATTCAGCAACATAAACTCAAGGAACTGTCAGAGTTCATTCCTGAAAAAACCTCCTTTGACTGCTAGAGGCAGACCTCCCTAGGCCAGAAGAGCAGATTGAAGCCATGCAAATCTTCTTACATCAAGAACAGGGCTACACATTTTAGATAGATGTAACAAACACTTTTAATTTTGCAGAATGTTCTCTCCCATCTCAGCAGAAGGCAAGTCCTCAAACACTTCAATGACATGAGAAACAGCCTCTGATCTGCTCACTTTCCTCCTTGCCAAAGCAGACTACAATTTTCCAAATATGCAAGACCATTTTTTCCCCAACCACATAAAATCCCAGTCACTGGAATCAGAGTCTGACAACAGTTAATTTATTTGGACTCCTTCTACCTCATCAACATGCTAGAGCTTCAGGCTGTAGCATAATCTCAGCATTTTTCTCTCCTGAAAAACAGATGCCACTAGGAGGAAATAACTTTGTGCTCTGCAGCAATTGTCACATTCCCAAAGACAACTTCTTCTCATGCCTTGCATCAAAAAGAATTACCAAAATAGAATCTTTCTACAGACTCTTAGGAGTTCCCATCCATGGCTTTTGATACCTACACTTGACACCATTTGCCCAGCTAGAACTAAAGTTGAAAAGAGGAAACACTGTTTAAAATCACCAAATCTCTGATGGGTTTTCTCCTATATGAAATCTGTGGATGTGTAGGAAAAGAGCCTGCTTTACTGAAGAGATTGGGAATGCATGTTATACTCCATGTGCTGTTTTGGTGATGAACTGCAGCACCTAAAAGTCACCCACAGGTCTGTGGGGTACAACTCCCTGTCCTGTTACTGCTACCTGCACAAGAGACACTTGTATCCTGTATTTCTGATTTCCCCACCTGTAACAAAGTGGACAAATAACTGCTTAACTAGATGTTTCAACATCCATTGCCTTAGCATTTGCAAGCCTTGACAGGTCTCAGGCTAGAGAGCACTCAACAAAAGCCGAAAGTAATATTAGTTTTGATCATATTTTCTGCCTTTTTTTTTTGTCCTACCGTTTTTAATTTTGAAGGACAACTGCAATTGCACTTCATCCATTTAGGCTTATCCTAAAGTCATTATTTGTTATGATGCTGTTCTCTGCCTTCAACTACAAAGAAAATGACTATCCCTACCCCCTCACAGGCAGGATTAACAGCCACAGAAAATGAGTTATAGTTACTCTCACTGACAGGAGCTCAGAAGCAAATTCATTTTCAAAAGTCCACCTAAGCCCAAGAAAGAATCCTGCACCCTGTGTCTTCTCAATTCTTCTTCACTGGTATGTGATGGAAGTACACAATGTGTTTTTCTTCGTCACCAGTCTGCACACTCAAAATATATGCTGAGAGCTATTGGTGCCAAAGGCAGTATGTGAACTACGTGGTGTAAAATAAGCAATGCAACAGGATACAGAGCCTGTGCACTCACATCAATTAATTTTTTTTATAAAGCATATATTAAAAATACTGCCAGCACAGGTGGACCATTTTATATTTAGGTGGAATAATAATTATTTGACTTATGTCTCTGTCAATCTCCAAGTAAGCAGGCTCTGTATAGTGTTCAGTGAGACTGTTTACAAATACATTTGTACTAAATTGGTAGTAAGCAGCCTCAATTTTTCCTTCAATTCCTAGTTTCACATTTCTTAGCAGAACAGGCACCAGATGCAGCTACATAGGTTTATTTTGGCTGAATTTAGTTTAGAAGAGCCACAGATACTGGCCTGTTTTTAATGCCCTTTATCAGTAGATTGATGGATAAGCTCATCCACCTTGCTCAGAATGAAGCTGTTACCCAAGTACCCAAATGCTGCTATCAGCTTTTGCCCACTAGACACTACTGAAGAAAGCATCCTGAAATCAGCTGAAAAGACATTGTGGGATAAAAATATAAACCGGATATTTATATACTGCACAGTGCTTATACAGACCAACATCACACAGCAGTGATCTCCAAGCAGCCTTCCAAAGAGGTAATATTTCAGTTTAGAAATCAGCATCCAACTTCTAACCAAACGTACTCCAAAACCACAGGCCATGGTAAAAGATGAATGGCAACACTATTCTGAAACTATCCTGAAGAGATTGGTTTTCTGAAGTTGTTGTAATGTAAACCTGTACTTAGCTACCTGCAGCTGCAGTGAAAAAAATGATTGCGTTCTCTATGATTCACAGTAATCAATACATGAAAACTAAATAAACTAAATTCTCACCAGATTAAAGAGAAGCAAGGTAAATATCAGATGTACAACAGCTGCAGCTTTTCAACAGGTACCTCCAGGAGCCACTGCAAGTGTGCTCCACGTGGTGTACAATGAGGGAACTCACACTGCAAGTCCCTGGGAGTTCAGTTGGTAACACCGAGAGTTGTTACCAACACGTGTGGCTGATCTGTGGGCTGGGATCTGCCTTGTGGGCTGGGATCTGCCCTGTGGGCTGTGATCTGCCCTGTGTGCAGCCCTGAGTGCAAGGACACACCACTGGAGAGCCACGTGGGCACTGCTGCCGTGACAAACAGCCCCAGCAAGATCCATGGCACGGTAAAGAACTTCCTGCGTGGATCCAGGCTGTCAGATTATTGCTTTAAGTGTTTCTCTTCACAAATACCAAGAAAACAACGACATGTTTCTTAAAAATTGCCTGGAGAACATGTCCTAATCCTGCTTCATGAGCTGAAGCCTAAGGATTTCAACATTGGTTTGGATTTTGGTTTTTCTAATCTAGAAAGTCTTCATATGTTTAACAAAATACTTATGAGTATGAACTTAGGTGCTACTGTTATCGATATCTCCTCTACCAAAATGGAGTAGATGCTTTGCTAGATTAGATCATATATAACTTTGCATATTAAAAAAGTAGATGGAAATACCAACTTACATTTATTTTAATACAATTGTGTAATTTGAGGTTTATAGAGCCATGCATAAAGCATTTGTTATTCCACCTTTAACAAAATTGATCCATTAACTCTGACCATATTTTTAGTACATAGTTTGCTACAAAAGCATTAGGACACATTATGAATCATTCTGGCATTATGAGAGTTAATAGAATACTATATATTTTTCAGGATTATTAATATTTAGTGCCATTCAGTAAATTAAAAAATCAAGTTTAACTAAGGTTAAAAATATCTGATGATACAGTACATAGATGATTGTAAATGTATATTAATGAAGCTTTACACAATTGACTGGGTATCTTTTCATTAATCACTCACAAACCCATGCCAAACATATATCAAAGACTTCAGCTCCTTTTTCATCCAATCTTCCGACATTTCATTATTATGGTTACCTGATTAATGGATGCAATAATATATGTGGCATGATATGATATGTTCACATTAAATTTTAATCAAATATTACTAAATTCAGAAAACATTAAGTAAATCATGACTGATGAGGCAATATTGCTGTACTGTCGTATTGATGGTTAGAGAAACTCACTATGGAGTTACAGATTAAGGAGGAGAAGTAAATCTTATAAGGAAATAGAAGTATCTCAAGTTTAACTAGTTGGTTCTTTTAAAATTGCCTTCCAGCCAAAGGCTGAATATTAGATCCATCAAAAGTATTCCAGTATCTGTAACTGATATGAATGTTTGGGGGCTTTATACTTCAAGTAGTCTCATTCTTTAAAAAGCATGGATTAACTCTGCACAAGGGCTTTTACCAAAAGAAGATGGCCTGGGTAGGAAAATGGAACATTATTCCCCACTGCACTTGGGAAAAATCAGCCCAGTTTATTTAAAACCTTGCTCTGACTTGAGCAGCAGGGTGTCAGGCACAGGGAATGCACTTGGTTTGTTCATTTTTACCTAAATTACACTTCTGTGGCTTTGCAGGAGGTGTGCAGAGAGACAGATGGGGGTTCACATGCACAGCCCAGATCTACAAATCTAAGTTTTCATTCTGGAACACCAGAGAACGTGCCTCTACTGCTGCAGACAGCAGCTTTCCTTTCAGCTTTATGCCAGTAGTTAACATGTGTATATGAAAACTTGGTACTCTTATTTGGCCATAATTCTATATTGCACTTTTAACTAACAGACATGAAATAAACCACTGAACTGTCTTTTCACTGCCGTGTTTGAAGCTGAAAGAGACCTAACTGTATTCATCCACTTACATTTCCCATTCTGGTCAAATTTCAGATGGGGTCTGCCTATGTCTGCCTTGAACATCCATCTCCCCACTCACTTCCATAACTGAAGGATTCAAGTTGTGATTTTGAGCATTACTTTTTATGCTCAAAGTTATTTACCCAGAGTAAAACTCCATCTCATGAGAGTTAGATGACTCTTTAGAAGCTAAACAAAGAATCCTAAAAACTGGTACTGGAGGGAGTACTAGCTAAAAGACTACAACAAAACACTTCAAGTATTAACCTGTCCTGAAAAAACTTATTCCAAAGTATTTAGAGCTCCTAGAAATAGATAGTCTGAGGTGCTAATTCAAAACTTTCAGTGTAATAATCTGTGGCTATTCTTCTCTATAATCTGTAGAATTTCAGTCCCTAATGAGAGATCTGAACAGGTCTCTTCTTTCATTTGTTTGTACTTTATATATAAAAATAAAAGGGAGAGAGTCTTGCCATATTACCATCTTTTGGTAGACTCTTATGCCACGATATCAGATGTTACTGGATCTAATTTTGATTATGTGAAATAGCATACAAGTCCTTCTTAACTGCATAATTAATTGTATTCAGAAATTACTGCATTACATAGTACTTGCCACAAGATCCTACCAAAATGCTGTTTGCTTCTTCATGTCCTGGTCTCACTTTCAATCCCTTTTCTTGTTTTCAAAGATTACAAGGGGTGTAAGATTGCCTTGTATTGTTTACCAGCATGGGAAATCTCAGTGCTACTGCACTGCAAATAAATACTGATCAATTCTGCAGCTATAGTCTGAATATTAAGAGCAATAAATATTTAACGTGCTTAGCTGGATTTTTTGACAACTTGCTTTTTGCTAGAAGTCATTCCATATAAAGGATTTCAAAGAAAAGCATACAGATAAAGGCAGAAAAGGAAATTTAAAATGCTTAAATGGGTGCAATGAAATTAAGGACCAGCTGAGAAGAAGCACACACTACTGATCAAACTTGGTAACTCAGTTGAGCTACTGGTTTATTACTGGTTAGATGCACGGCACAAGGACTTCAGTTAAACACCTTCTTGCTGTAAAAATGAGTTTGGGATTTTTTAAGTATGACTAGCTCATAAAACCTAATGTGAACAGTTATGAGAATAATTAAAGCAATTCACCAAGTTATCTTCCTCCATACCCAGATAAGTTTTGTACAGTTACAAGATTAAAAAGCACAAAATTCCTGTGAGTGTAAGACCTAATAAAAATGGAAGAATACATCCAAACCCACAGCTCTTACCTCAGGCAAACTCCCACTGGTGTTGGCACCTCATGTGATACAGAGAAGAGTGCAGACACTTCAAACAAAATTGCCTGGAAAGGTTTGATTCACTCTCACTTGATTAATTGAATGAGATATATATAAAGTCAGTCTTGCAGCTCTTGCTTTTCTCAGGAATGGAAACATACCAGAAAAAAAAAGAGGTAACTCAAGGTTCTCAGTAAATTTTAGATCAGAGCATGATGCTACGGCTCAGGCCTTCAGAATTCTGCAGGTTCCACTAGAATGTTAACAAGATCCAGAATTTAAAGACCCAGCATAGCTTTGTAGTCTACAGGACTGTGTCAAATACCAGACCTTTTGTCAGAAAGTCAACTTGAAATGGGCCTATTTCTTTGCATTACAGTTTAGGAGGGGAACAACAAAAGAACCCAGAATAATTTTGACTGAGCACTCTGGATATGTGACATTCACTGTCTGTTGAAAATGTGTCGATTTCTAAGAGCAAGGAAAGCAATAATGTTCTGTCCAGAGAAACACAGCTGTGGAGATAGGATAAGAGAGCCAGTTAAACAGAGAAACAGAATCAGCGCTAGCGATGCAAGAATAGACCATTCATATCCTTTAGCAAAGCAAAGATACTATACAAACACACTTCTTTGCAAGTTTAAAATCCCAGAAACCAAAGCTGAAAGGCTCTTTTAGGTTTGTGGCTGGGGCCAGCTGAGAGCAGCATTGCTCAGCTGCCCGTGGCAGCATTGAGGGAGGCAGTGACAGGAGCACGGATGCAGCGCAGGCCCTTCCCAAGGTGAGCACGAGTGGAGCAGCAGGTCTGAGCTGAGGAAATGGGGCAGGCCTGGGGGAGAGGCGAGAGGAGATTTGTGGCAGGGGTGCTAAAGCGATGAAAGGGAGGGTGGTGGCTTTCCAATAGAGCTGTAGGAGAGAAAATGTATTAAGCAATGTTAGGAAGAGACTTGGGGCAATGAAGCATATGTGAAAAACATGGAAATCCTCACATTTTGACTTCTCATCGCTTTCAGATGGCCATTTCTTTTTGACCCCATTTTTGATGCCAAAAATATATCAGCCCTACTCAATATAAAAGAAGAAGTCAGTATATCAACTGCTCATCACTATGCTCTCACAAAATACTGAAAACAGGAAGGTTGCTGCTCAGCTTAATACTGAGGCTTATGAACAGAGTTTTCCTTGCATCTTGCACCTGGACAAAGTAATGCAAAGGAATACAACTTAACCTTTCACCATTCCCACCGACTCCTTTAACTAAATTAGTTGTTCTGAGCAAAGAAATCACACTATAAATATAATTAGTTACTTGGAACCTGATCTAAAGCCTAATGAAATCAGCATAAGGCTTCCAGAGAGAATGAGCTATAAAGAAAATATTAGTTTGATTGCTGTGGGCAAAACTACTTTCAGATCTAAGCAGAGGATTTAACTATTTTATTCTGCAAGCAATGAGAAAATATCTTCTTGATTCCAAAACTAAAATAAGAGACCTAATTAATTCTAGAGCACCACAGCCATATACATTACTTCTTAGTATGCATGAATCCAATAGTTTCTTTTTTAAACAGGAATATTTAAGAGGCATTTAATTTAAGTGGTTGTGGATCCTCCTTTCAGTAAACACATGTGAAGGCATACATTGTGTTTAAATATAATAAATACAGCTAAAATCATGCATCTGGGTCAATCCTCTGCATGTAATCAGGATTATGAAAATTTAGTTTTTCTTATCTTTCTCAATAAATGGTCTATGTACAGATGACTGGAAATGTATTCAGACATGGTCTTGTTGTGTTCTTGTTTTTTAACTCACCAGTTTTTTTCCTCCCTGCAAATCTGACTGATTTCAAATTCTGTCAGTTGCTCTGGTAGCTAAGAAAAGTGCCAAACTGTCGCTGCTGATTTCTAAGCTGTGCTCAAGTTCTTTCAGAGACAAAATTCTCATGCCAAGGCATTGTAATTGCAAGTTTTCGGCCCATTTTAATGATGTGCTCTTTTGGTTTTTATTGCTGACCACATGTATTTATAAAAGAAAAGATCTCTGAGGACCTCGAGAAGGCAAAATCCAAATAGACACAAAAGGGGTAAAGTTTAGTTTACACCTTCTCCAAGATTTCACTGTCCTGAACATCCCAGTCCTCAGAATGAGCGAGGTTCCTTCAGCCCCGGTTGTCAAAGCCCTCCTTCACCCACGGCTCCTCTCAGGCATTCCCCAGAGGCAACCCAAAGAGACACAGCACATCCAGGGGGAAACCCTAAAATCTGGCTGTTCTGAAAAATCTGACAAATGCAAGGAGGCCCATCAGTTGCGTGGCTCTGTACATGTGTGGTGGGAAAAAAATTGTCAGAGGCACAGGGGAATCCGTTTTGTTTCAAAAGTGCTTCTTCAAAGAAACAGACATCCCTGTCTCTCTTTGAGGAAGTCACTGTGTGGGAGGCTCTGTGGGCCCTCCTACAATGCCATGACTGAGAAGCCTGTCTTTAACTGGAGCTTCACTGAAAATGCACAGTCCAGATAAAATGCAAAGACACAAAGAGTAAATAAAGAAGTAGTCAATGCTAAGCAAAGTGTGGGCCGAGGAATTCTGCCTCCTAAGGAGGTGACAGTCAAATGAAGCTGGCTCATCATGTGTGTCAAAAGCAGCATCAGACAGGTAAATAGCAATTCTACACTTCCCTCCTACTCTAAAATTCCACCCTTAAAACACAGGGTATTTTAGGAAGCTTCCTGCTGACAGGCACATCCAGCCCAGGATTACATTTTAATAGTTCTTCTTTTAGACAAACATTTAATTTATACTTATAGTCAACATGCTATTCCCATACAGTCCCTCGGGAGGGGCAAAACATGCAAAACACAGAAAGGCTGGTAATGAAAAGAAATAAACAATCTGCATTCATTGATAAATTTGTAGATAATGTAGTAGAGTATTTACTATGGTTCTGTTTTCTCCAGAGGGCAACTTTTTATCTTTTGGATCAGCTCTGTAGACTGACAGAAAACAGTGGCCATTCTCAGTCCAGTGCAGCAGAGGTTGGCACATAGCCATCTGAAATGAAGCTGTGCCACTCAGCACCCCAGGATCTTGGTATTTTGGACAAAAATCCACAAAATGTCCAAGACTGTTCTCTAAGTAAAGGAAAACTTTCATATAAATTCAGATTTTTTTTTTCTGAAGTAGCAATAATGACATTATATCACATTAAAGCTAATTTTACCAAGATGAGGTTACAGGTTTTACTTGATTCTGCAGGCACTTCGGGACATTGCAACATGGTGCTTCTAGAAGGACCAGGGGACAATGATATTTTCATTTTGCTAAAGCCAAAAAGTACTACCTATCCACACACTGGCTTGACTCAACAACACAGCCCCTAAAACCTTTATTCTGTTGATACAATATCCTTTAATCCTTTAGCTCCCCTTCCACAAGTGGTAAATTGGCCAAGCATCTTACTCCTTTTTCCACTGAAGATAATGTGCCTTGAAATGAACATTGACTGTCTTAAAACCCAATAAATTAAATTGTCTTCCCTCAGCCAGCAGCAGGAGTAATGGAAAACATTTCCCAGAACTAGTTTGTTTGATTTCCACAAAAGTGTTTGACCTAATGATCTGTTTTAGCAAATTGATATGACTTATGGATAACTGATAAGCACACAGCAAAAACCAGCTGTGTAAATTACCTGTCACAAGTCTAATACTTGATGCAAAATTAAAAATTATACACAAACAGATCAGGAATACAGTTTGAATAAATAAATAAATTAAAATCTCCAGTTCCATTGCAAAAGATGAAAGAAAAGGTTAGTAAAGAGGCTAGAAATAACAGCTTGACAGTATGCAATTTAACTGCCAGGGTATCGAAAAATCTCATCCTACATAGTATTTAACAAGATCATCAACATCTGCCTCTGGATTAATGCAGTATGGAAAAGGATAATCAGCTAGCTAAGTGTAAGAACTGATGTTTTGATGCAAGAAAATCAGTAAATTGTAACACATTTAATTCAGTATAACTTCATTAACAACTGAGCAACTAAGTTTTGTGCTCAAATATAAAGACCTTTAGCAAACTTTTTCCTTTGTAGCACTACCAGAAGAGAGAGGAAAAGGCCAGGCTGCAAAGGCCTAAGGATTAGAGAAGGGCTTGTCACTATGAAGAAGAACAGTGACCAAGTGTGATGGTCAAAATGGGTACTGTACTCCTACAGCTAAATAACAGATAACAGCTAAATATTACCTTTTCATGAGGGTGTGTCCATGAGCTTAAAAGAAAGAGAAGCACAAGGGTTCAGTACAATGAGACAATTCAATTTTATCATCTCCTGTCTGAGTTCAAGTGCTGACAGTGAAGTGCCAAACACCCTTTCCTCCCTCACCCAGGCCTTTAACAGCTGCTACAGGACAACTTCACCTATCTCCTGTTCAATCAATGGGCTCTAGATCAAAAGCCCTCTGGACTACATGGGATCTGACTTGCTGATATACAATGATACCAAGTGGTAGATTAATTCTTGCAAATGAAAATGGGAACTAGCAAGGTGTCTTTGGGAAGCTCCCTGCCAGAAGAGCCTATCTTGTCTAACCACATGTGTCAGAAGGAAAATTCCCCCCAGCACTCCCATGTTGCAGAGCTAGTCCCTGCAGCACAGGCAGAGTTGAGAGCTATGGCATATCAGACCATGTGGGCTCCCCCAGCGACCCACAGACGCCGCTCTTGTCTGAGGATTGCAGCTACAAAGGGCACAAAGGGAACTCTGGACTTTCTTTACTTGCTGCTAATTAGCTTTTTCACTTCTTATCTTCTGGATGGCTCAGATTCAGTCCTACCTTCTTTTCTCTCTCTCTTTTTTTCTTGCCTTCTTTTCCCTTCAGACTATTACATGAACTCATGCCACTCTCTGTTCCACCCAACAAAGTTGCACACAATCCCTCCATCACACTTTTCTTCTCTGGCCTTCACGAAACACAAAGTTGTGTGGACCACGCCTCTCACCATGTCCAGTGCCCTGCTTCACTGGTCTCTCTCAAGACAGTGTATTTTGTATAATTAACCACAGAATCATTGAGGCTGGGAAAAGGTCAAGTCTGAGCATTAACTTAAAACTGCCAAGTCCACCACTAACACCCAAGTACCACATCTACAAGATTTTTTAATACTTCTGGGGACTGCTATTCCATCACTGCGCTGGGCAGCTCGTACCAAATGCCTGACAGCCCATTCAGTGAATAAATTTGTCCTAATATCAAATCTAAACCTCCCTGGGTGCAATTTGAGGCCATTTCCTCTTATTCTATCACTTGTTACGTGGGAGAATCGACACTACTGTTAGCACATCCGTGGTGATATGGCAATTTTACTACCATTGCCATTGTCACCTGTTTCCATGCACTCCAATTCCTGCAATGAAAAGCCACGAGGAGCACTTTTACTGCTCCATGACTCTGCTGGAGGAACTTTTCCCCACAGGAATCTCACTCTCCTGTCATCACAGCCCTTGGTGTCTGTCCCTGAAGCCTGTACCTAGAACTTTTAAAGTGTTTTTTTGAGCTCTGATGGGATAGAAGTGTTTAGTAGCATAGCCTTTTTTACCTCACATTTTGCTCTATTCCCATCAACAAGCACCTTCTGGAGGAAAGAGCGCTATCACAGTAACTTGAACCCAGAGGAAAATAGAAAGAATATAGTCAAAAGGTGAGCAAGATAGTTCTCTTTTTAAATCATTTCAATTAAACTCACCCAGTGCTGATCTTCATGCTAGTTTTAAAGCTTCTGTGTGGCAGTGACTGGTGCAGAGCTTTAGAGGTCCCAGATTGACAGTATAGCAGCTAGCTTCTGGTGTCCACATACAGCTATACACAAATTTTACGTGCCAGTTTCTGCCTTATATTGGTTTACATCCGATATTTTGAATTATGTCCTCCTGACATTTATTAAAGACTTGGGGATGCTGACTTGATACTGCACAGAATACGATGCAACTTAAACACAACCATTTCTTGCTCTTTCAGAGCCACGTCACTTATTCCTAGGCAAGGTTTTCACAAGACAGTCATTATTTTCATGTGTGTTTCTTTACATCCTCTCCATGCTGCATTGTAAAAGGCACTTATTTAACTGGTGTTGCACTGAGAACCTCTATGGGCCATGCTGGAGGCACTTTTCCCCACAGACACCCCATTCTTCCCTCAGCAAGCCCCAGCAGGCTCATTCTCACTTAATGTCTTCTGCACAGGAGGGTGGTGCAAGACATCAAATAATACTCATAAAGAAGGCAGTAAATAATATTGGATCCAGTATCATATTTTAGAGCATGTCACCAGTCACTGGACACCAGTGGAACTCTGTCACTGATGATAATGAAAGCAAACCCTCTGAGCCTGGCAGCTCAGCCAATTCTCAGTCCATCTCTGTCTGTTTATCTAGATCATACTTCATCACTTACAATGTTACGTGAGATAGTCAAAAGCCATACTAAAGTTGAGATAAATGTGCAGACATGGCCACAAACTTGGATTTGAAGTCTCTCTGTGAGACTAATCATCCTTACAGAACAGCCATTAGTGCTGAAATACTTTAAATCAAGATCACAAGCAGCAATGCCCAAGGAGTGGCTGAGGTCACTTGTTTTGTTTAGCCTGGAGGAGATGAGCGGAGCCCTCACTGCAGTCTGCAACACCCTTACGGGAGGAAACAGAGGAGCAGGCACTCATCTCTTCACTCTTATGACCTCTAACAGGACTCGAGAAAATGGCATGAAGCTCAGTCCGGTTGGATGTCAGGAAAATGGTCTTCGGGCACTGGAACAGGCTCCCCAGGGAAGTGGTCATGGCCCCAAGAGTGACAGAGCTCAAGGAGCATTTGGACAACGTTCTTGGACACATGATGTGGTTCTTAGGGTGTCCTGTGCAGGGCCAGGAACTGCACTTGATGATCCTGATGGGTCCCTTCCGACTCAGCATATCCTATGATTCTAAGATTTCCTTTTCTCTTTATTTTTTTTCTTCACTATTTTCATTCACCAACTTCTCCAAGAAGCAAGCAAGGTGATGTTTTTCTATATTTCTCTTCCCTCACACTGACTGGCACACCCTTAGGGGAAGGGCGAACAAATCCCTCTGAAATTCCTCATTTCCCCACAGACGCCCCCGCTCCCCCCGGCTCTGCCCTCAGGGCGGGAGGCGCGCGCGGCGCCCGTTGCCCCGGC
>WEIU01011376.1:270762-350691 GCA_013389925.1 Aegithalos caudatus | reverse complement strand
TCCGGGAAGCGGGGAGGGAAGGAGGGGGTGCGCTCGCCCCGGCCCCGCCGGAGACAGCGCTGCTCCGTGCCCGCAGCGCGGCCAGACGGGAACGCCCTGGGGTGCTCGTCGTGGCTTCTTTGGATCGGAGGGGCTCTGGGGACATCGCGTAGCAAAAGCGAGGGACAGGAGAAGTTCAGGAAGGAAGCGTCTGGAGGAAACGTCTGGATGACACAGGCCATTATCCGTAAGAGTTTCAGGAGTTTTAGAGGCTTGTCAGGGCCTAGCACTGGGTAAGTCCTTCCTTTAATTTCAGAAGGTGCAATGCTTTAATATCTTAAATCAATAATTGCTCTGGTTAAACTAAATTTCTAAGGAACCTGAACTGAAACACAAATGATCTAAAAATAGCTTCTTCACAAAAGCTAACCAGATGTTAAACAGTCTAAACTGGCAGATCTCTGTCCCATAGACAAGATCTAGGTCAAGAAGAGTTAATTCTCTGCTGCCTTGTGGGTTTTGCCAAAGTTGTATCTTGGCTATGTGGTGATACACAGAGCATTCCCTTAGAAAACTTTGGTCCAGCAGCCCAGTTAGCCAGAGGCAGCACACTGGGAATACAGCTGCATTGCTTCCAGGAATGAGTTTGATCCAGGAATTGTTTAGACATTACCATGCAAACCTCAGAGGCTTGTGTCAGTTTAGGTTTTAATCAAAGCTTATGCCAGGATGGTGTCAGCCCTGACAAATCCTTGCCTACAGGGTCAGTCAGGTATTTCTGGATTTCTCTCCCTAGTAGAAAGACTCATACAACTGTCATTGCAGACCACCTATGGAATTAGGGCTGATGGTATAGTAGGAAGATGGCCTACTTACATCTGTAGGTTCTGCAGTAGTGCAGAATCACTCTGGGTACATCAGCATCCTACTGTCTCACTTTTTACTCTGTCTTTTGAAAGGCTAATTGAAATAAAAAACTGGGAAATAGGAAAGCTCTTGTAACTTGTTGATATCATGGGGTTAAAGTGAGGCAAACTTACAACATGGTAATAAAGGAGGGCTAAACTAGAGCTGTTTCACAGACATTGTAAAAACCTTTTTAAAAAGTAGATCTATTTGTTCTGCTGTAGGGCAGATTGGGGAGGAAACCTCCAAAGGGGTCCCTCTAAAAAGCAGATTCAAGCTGCCTCTCCCCCTACTGGTTTGGGAAAAGATTTCCTTGGAGAAAAGTGGAAAAAACCTGTTTATTTGACAAGTATTCACAAGGATAAAAAATGAACAATATGAGACAGTAAAAGCTCTCACTGTTCTGAAGAGATGGCAAATTCAGAAGGCCCTTGCTGTGGGCTGTAGCTGGGCTGGCTCAGTCCCTTATCCGTCCCTCCTGTGTGGGAACGCAGCGTCCGCCCCTGGGCCACAGGTGGGAGCTCCTGGTGCTTCCTGGGTTTTCAGTCCAGAGCAGGCTGAGCAGCTCCAAGGAAAAGAAAAGCCACAGTATGGGGAACTTCACTGCCTCAGCTAGCTAAAAAAACAAAACAAACTAACCAAAAGAGAGCTCTCTCCTGCTGTCCATGCTGCAGACAGCAGTCCATGAGCAGGAATGTGTGGGAGCAAGTGCAGTTTCTGAAAACAAACTCTGAGCTGCTTGTTCTCCCCCTTCACTCTCAGAACCAGCCTTAAAGGTGAAGAACTTAATATCCAGCATAAACAGAACAGACTATTGGGGATACAAGCATCATGAAGTCACCCTAGGACACAAGTGCATAAGATTCTAAAGGGAAGATTATAATTCTATACTCACTAGCAAATGTCTGAAGGTAGTAACTTTTTTTGGCAATATCACCAGTCAGTAATGTTTCTTACTGAGACTGCTTAGAAAGATTTTTGGCGTGACACAACTGTGAGTAAAGCCTGGTTTATGACCTTGTGACCACAACAGGAGTGTGCAGTCACTGTGCCTGTCTAGCTCCAGGCTGACAATAAGGTCACGACACTTCTGTGTAATGATGATACAGGAAAAAGAGTTGCTTTACATGCTTCCATACACAAAATGATGAATTTTCCTGTGAAAATGTTGCTCCTGCCTGGGAGTGTCTTGAAATACAAAAACTTTTCTCAGAAGTGCTGTGCAATATAGTCATGGATCATCACATACAGAACAGTGACACGTCCATTCAGGTTGTGCCAAGCACCATGGAATCTCCTCATTAAAAAGGGTTAAATGGGTATGGTACCATGGTTAGAACATGCCTACACTTTTACAAGGACATGAACAGGAAGGAGTAACTAGAGTTTTGCAGAGCTCTTCTGTTCACAGCCCCTCTCTGCTGTGGAGCTTCAGACTGACAGCAGCATTCAGGGGAGGTGCCAACCTCCAAAATAAGAACATTCATTTCAGTTTTTGATACTATCCAGTGTTACCTATTACACTCTTCTTTCCCATTAATATCTTCTCTTACCTAAATCTAGGTCCTGTGAATTGGAATAGCACAACTTTTTCCAGAGATGCCAGTGAGGAAAGTAAAGCTACCAAAAAAAAAAGGAAAACTGATTCAAAGCCAATTCACCCAACACCTAAACTACAAAGTGATTTTGGATTAGTCTTATTTAACTGCTATCAGTGGCTTAAATACAGGATATTTTCCCTCTTCCAATACATCACAGCTTGCTAATTTTCACAGAACTGACTTTTTATCAGTTAAGGCTTTTCATTAGAATTTATCACAGTACATGAATCTTGCTTTTTCATGTAAAAATTGTCCATTAATTGAAGATTGGAGCATTTAGTCTTAGTTACTGGAAAGCATGGATATTGTCCTGATTTTGCTGGCCAGTTGATCTGACCACAAAAAACAACAACCAAACAAAAAACTACACCCCACCCCTTACACTTTAATGCCATATCTTATATTCTCCTGGCTTCAATTACGCTCTTTTTCTGAAACTTCTGAAAGATATATTTCCCTAAAATAATATCTTTATGGAACCAAGTCTTCTTCAACCTCACAGATAAAATTTTTGGGTTATGTTTTGGAACTTAAAACCAGCATGAACTAAGTGCAGTTCCTGCACCAGCAGGCACCCATAAGCAGGTACCTAGCCCAGCTGATTACTTATTTCACACATAAACCAGACCCAGAAACATCACTGCTGTTTTAGTGAAAACCAGAAAGCACAGGTCCAGTAGCTGGAGTGAGAATAGCACAAAGTGTGTATTCCAAGAATCTCATCTAATGAAAGCTTTCAGTATTAATGCTGCTAGCTGTCAGTAGCAACCACTCCAGTGCAAGCCAATCAGTGGTTTACATTAACAAATTATTTCAGAGTGAATATTACAAATACAAATTATTTCAGAGTGAAACTGCCACACAAAGGCCAAATAACAATCAGAATAAATGTGCGATATGGAAGTGCAGGAGGAGAAAACAGAAAACATCTATGAAATTTCACGAGAGACCAGAGAATTTAAGCCATACCTGCTAATGTGTTTGAGACTTAATGCTAGCCTGCACTTCCATTATTTTCATTGGAAAACCAGAAATATTATGTTAATCCACAGAAGCATCCATGGAACCCCATTTGTTTTCTTTGATTTCTTTTTTCAGTCTTAACCTGACAGCTGCTATACTTGATCTTCCAGTGTAAGATGAAACCAAAAAAAAGGCAGATGGACTCAGTTCTGAACTCAAATTAGAGACAGCAAGCATGTAAGGTAACAAAAGGGGAAGTATCACTAGATACACATGCCTAACACAAAGTCTGTTTTGACCACAGTGGTGGGAGAACTGAGAGCTGTGGACCCACAGAGGCAGCAGCATATCTGAGTGAAGTGGCTGGAGGTGCCTCAGCTGAAGGCAGATCAGTGATAGCCACCTTGCAAAAGCTCAGCACTGTTGTGTACAGGCATAAAAGCACAACACAAAACTGTTCCTTGTGGCACATGAAACAACTTGCAGCAGCTCCCAGCCAAGAAGATAATTAGCTGAGTGATGGGTGGTTGACAGGTATTTCCTCCCTGTACCTGTGCTGTTTGGGTACCTACCAGCAGTGCCTCTGTGCTGTGTCACACTGGCATTACGGGCCTGTCATCAGGCCACAGGGTTCAGCTCTGAGTAAGCATGACCAGCAGTTTAAACATCCAAATGAAGCCATCTCAGAGAAGCCTGGTGAGACAGACTGAAGGCACAGCTGAAGCCTTTCTGCCTCACTTGTTTTGAAATTGTTGCTCTTGGAAGCTTGTTTACTGGACAATTTGTTGTAATGGTTCAGATGCTCCTATTGGGAGGCAGCTCATTTGCTGTGACAACTTGAGCCTTGTGGTTTAGGGCTACATACAGGAGCCCAGACTGGTTTTGTTTATCAGGGCAATGGAGCAATTCTCACTTAGCTTGTAACCTCCAGTTAGCAAGACGTGTACCAGCTGTGACACATTATATTTGGGGACAAGAAGAGTGTTGCCAAAGCAGCTGAGAGCTGTAGGCACACAAAATGCTCTGGGGAGGTGGTGAAGTCACCATCCCTGGATAAGGAAGGACTAGACATGACCCTCAGTGCTGTGGTCTAGTTGACACAGTGGTGTTCAATCACAGGCTGAACTCCACCTCACTGTCTTTTCCAACCTAATTAATTCTGTGAGTCTGAAAATGGCTCTGAAAAACAAGTTGAAGCATTTAGTGCTTTTATCATACTAAATGGATGAAAAGGAACCGAATGAGGTTGATTTGACTATGCAGTAGGTGAAAGGATACCACACCTTAAAGAAGGTGCAGGTGATCAGGGAAAGGGCTGCAGCTCTGCCTCTATGGTGGTTTGGAAGACTCCACCTAACCTGAGCAGTATGAATGCAAGTTGGGTTCATTCCAGGTCTTTTAATTGCATTTGCATGGTGAAGAACTCAGACAAACCATTTTATCTGAAACTTGGAACAGGTTGGGAACACACATGTAGCCAATTAGAGCTATTCAGTCAATTAATGGGGGGTTGCCTAAACAACTGGTTGGTTGTCTGCCCATATATTTAAAGTCTAATACTATTGCTGACATGCAAGTTGAACATCTTTACAATTCAATACAGAGTGAGCAGTCTGTATCCTCAACATTAACTGTCTCATGATAGTGTCACATACTTGTTTTGCTCTATAGGAACACTAACCTATAATTTACACAGCTGAGTCATTGTTCTGTCAACCTTGCTAAATACAGGCTTTCAAAAACAGAAAATTGAGCTAGCATGTGGCTAGTGGTCGTGGTTGAGCAGCCACAATGGGTTCTGCCATTTTTTTGGTTGATCTTTAGTCATCTTTCTCTACAGAATATAAGTATTTAAAAGTGGGGACTTGCTTCTTCGGTAAAGCTACACCACTGCAATTTCTGTAGTTTTACTGCAAATATATTCTCGTTATTTAGCATAAGTTACAGTACAACTCTGTTATTTTTACTTTTAATGCAACTGCCAGTAAATACAAGCATTTTCCATAGTCACCTTGATCAAGGTTGCACTTTTTAAAATAAATGGATGGCCATAGTTTATTCTTGGACCTCTCAGATCAAGTTTTGCACTTGTATTCTCTCTTCATTGCATATGAGCACATCCTCATTCAAGCCTTTCTAAATTCACTATTTCCTGGTAAGAATGAATTTAAAGAGGCTTCTGTAGGTGTAGCCTCTGACAGTGTGTGCGTGTGTGTGGGGAGAACCATGGTGCACCACCTCGTCCCACCCTTTGTGGCCTGCTGCTGTAAACACCCACATGGAAACACTTAGCACTCTTCTGCATAATAGAGAGGCAATGCAGTGTGCACTTTGACTGTTCAGAATAAAAATCAGACTTATATCCTTAAGGAAACAAATCCTAAAATAGATCCCTTGTCTCTCAAAAAAAAAAAACTTCCTCCTTGTTTTCAGCAGTAAGAGAAACAGGTATTAATCTTTTCTGGCAAGAACAACTGGTATGCACAATCCATAACGCAAAATAGATGATAGCAGCATCAAACAGTGGTTTCACATAAAACATTTACAAACAGAAACTTCTTTGCAGTCAAGCTTTCATCAGGCCCCATCGTTTTAGCAGCTGGGTTTTTCCTGCCTTTATCATTTTAAGTAAAGCACTGTAATCTGTGCTCCATAATCACATTAAAATACATAATTTTCTGGTGAGTCCTTTGTAATATACAAAGAAGGCTGTAAGCTTAACCTCTTGTGCAAGGCTTTGTCCAGTGAAGAGCTGTTCCCATTAGTGGAACAGGAAAACAAAACACACCTGTCTCAGCTACAGGAGCACTGCTGCAAATGACTGCTCTTAGGAGAGGGTAGTAGGCCTGCACTGTTTGAAAATGAGTATTACTACATCTGCCTCTTAAAAACACTGTTGAATCAAACAGGTTTTTCCCTGTTATGTTCCTTTCCACAATAGCTAGCCATCAACTGGGAGTGTACGGGAAGAGTAGCAGCTTTCCCTCCTTAACCCCACTACCTAAGCCAGGATCATACTGTGGTAGTCCTTTAAGTTGTAACAGTATGCTGTGTCTAGAAAGAAAACCGTTTTTCCTTGGAGGGAACAGATCTGGTAAGTCGGCCTTGTGGCTTCATTTCACACAGCCTGCAGTCACATCATTATCTAGTCTATAGTGGGAAAAAACCCAAAAAAAATCAACAATAAAGCAGTGTTAATTTTTTGTTAAAGAAAGGTGTAGGTAAAGAGGAGACTCATTGCTGTTCTAGAGGATTGTTTGATTGGGGTTTATTCTGCTCTTCAGAGATTATATAGGCAATGATCTGGGCTAGTCAGGTAGAAAGTAAAAACAGGAACACTTCCCTAGAATAGCAGTGCAAACCTACTAAAGCAAGTGTCATCTCTCAACATCTCAACTACACTCAGAAAAATGTCTGCCTTACCTTCTGCAGTGAGTCCAGGGTGCTTCAAGTCACACAATAAGGCTTACACAAATCTCTTAAGTACCAAATATATTGGAGCAAGGTGAGGAAACTTTAGCTTGGCCATCCTTCACTCACACCTGCTTCCTTTTACAAGAGTCAAGTTGTTACACCTGTCCATTTGCCTACTGGGAATTCCTGCTCATCAGGATTGGGAGGCACATCTGAAAGTGGTTGTCAACCTGCTTCCCCTTTCTAATTCCATAGCTTGTTAATAAATTATATTATTCCTACCCCCCATCCTACATAAATTTCCAGCACTGCAAGTGGAAGAGGAAAGAGAAATCAGATCTATAAACCCACCACAGTCAAGCAGCAGGCATTTCTGTAATCACAGCAGCAAGACCAAAGTCAAAGCAATCCTGCTTGAATCTGCTGGGACCTTGTCTCTCAGCTCCAGAGCTGTTGTGTAAATGCCTTCCTCCAGCATGGCATCAGACCAAGGATAAACTTGAGAGTAATCTTCTCTTTATGACAGAGGACCAGTTCTTCCATTGCCAGTTTTATAATGGGATACAGGCCACTCTGAGTTCAAAATAGATATACTAACAATGGCTGAGTGTAACTGAGCACTAAGAATAAACCAGCAGAGTAGACAAGATGTAGAAGCTCATCCATGATAATGGCTAGTAAACATCCAAATACTCCTGGTGCAGCTTCATCTCTTGCTGCTAGGAAACAGCACCACTAATTTCTTCAAATTGCTTGTTGATAAATAAGCTGCTGTGAAAGTGGGAGACATTCCTTTGTCCTTCCACAACCAACAAATTGGATCAAACATGGGTTAGAATAAATGAACAAGTATTTTCTTGTCAACTTGTCAGGAAAAGATAGGAAAACAGGAATTCCATGCCCATGACTGACTGCAAAACAGCTAATTTTCTCACACAGGGCTGTGCCTAAAACTGATTTTTTTTCTGGTGTGGCTCCTGTTGTTTCCATTGGGAAGTCTGTTGCATCAGGGTAAGATGGCCTGATATGTATATTTTGATGTAAGAGCAAGAAAGGCATTGTGACCTTGTCATCAGAGGACCCTAGGTTTGATTTTTGCCCATATCTATGGACTGTTGTTTTCCTAATTTTATTCACAGTTCAGCCCAACTTCTTCAGACTCCCGTCAGCTTCACTGGAAATTAATTGAGAATGGAAATAATTTAATTGCTCAATCAAATAAGAACTGAATGTCCTCAGATGTTCTGCATTTGCTTAAGTGATTTGAGTAAGATCATGCTCCAGCAGTTTAAAGCATAAATGAATAATCTTCAAAAACAATGGGACTCAAACTCTTATGTAGAAACCTATAAATGGAACTTGTCCTCTGACTTGTTGAATTGCTTTCTTAGCTCTTCTGTCTCTGGCTAGTCTGTTTCCTCTTTCCCTGTTTTTTTTAGACCTGCCCATGCAGTTTGCAGAAGCAGCTGTATCAATACTAATTTTCTGAAAAATTGTTTTGCAAAAAACTAGCTCAGGTGTTTTTATGTCCATGACATAGCTAATTTGTAATGGGACAAGCTGCCAGGAATAACCAAGGAGATTCTATCTGTGCTGATACTGTTTGTTCATATCAATGGGAAAGAATTATATTTCTGGCATATGTCATTTGTAGGAGTACATAGAAAAAGGCCATAAAACAGATAATTTTCTTATAGAAAAACACTCCCTCTTCTGAGAACCTCAGGGCAGAAGGACTGGGAAATGCTTACAGTGCTCTGAGGATTCAATGAAGGTGAGGAAGAAGAATATAAAAAAGAATATTTCTTGTGAAGAAACAAGGAGTTGTGTTTTAGGTTTTTTAAGAACACAGCATATTAGCATATGAAATCAGTTTTAGGAAAGCCAGATATCTTCATGGAGTGAAGTAACTGCCAGGGATTGCTTAAGAGCAGCTGTTGCCCAAACAGGTGTTTTCTGTACAAGTCATTCTCTTCTGTGGTGTCAGAGCTGCTGAGATTCTGGTGGAAAGCTGAACTTACTGTAATGCTGTAGGGCATATCTCCACCTGACAGAAATGACAAACTGACCTGCCTTTTGGGACTTGTATTTAAATGGGTGCTAATATCAGTACCATGTCAGTCTCAGTAGCTGCTGTTTACCTCAAGCTCACATGTAGTAAAGCAGCCCTGAGCAGTGTAACTCAGTCTCACCACCAGTGCTCGTAGCCTTTCCCTTTACACAGTTTGTCTTGGAGGAAGGCCCATGAAATCCCTGTCTTGTAGTAATTACAAAAAAGACTTGCTTTCATGAATGTTGCAGTGCTGGTTATGCAATAGTTTCTCACTGAGCATATGCAAATATTTGCATCAAATGCTTGCTTTCAGCAACAGCCTTAGTGTGTGTTGGTGGTTTACATTAGTGGTTTACAAATACTAGTATAGATTTAACTGTTGTACAGCAACAACATGACTTTGATACTTTTAACTGTGGCTGTGCTGCTATGAATTGGTGTAAGCTCCAGACAAAAAAAAAAATCAAGTTATTACTCACCCAACAGGCAAAATGTCTTGGGCATGGGGCAGCAGAAAATGTCAAATCAGCTGTAAGATGTAACACAATTCAAATATCTTGCACTCTGCCAGCTAAATTGGTCCAAAATGCTTACATCTTCTCATAACTTCTTTTGGCCTGTTCTTTTTACATGACTATGGTAAGTGCCTGCCTAGAGAGGAGAAGAAGAGCTTTCTGAGGAACTAGCTTTTTAGCTTCAGAAGTATTTTATTGTGTACACACCAGTTTGCTGCATTAACAAACCTCAGTTCTTACCAGTACAGACTCTTGCAAGATAATATTAAAGAGGTCCAATTACAAAGCTTGGAAGGGAGTGAAGATCTGAGCCTAAAAGCCTGAGGATTGGAATCAGTACAAGATTTTCAGATGTACTGGTTACTTTTAAGACATGTATAACTATTTGTCCATTGACCCTCATTGATGTAATCTTTTTTTAATTTTAAGGCTCACCAGCAAAGCAGAAAAGCAGACCGCCTGTTGGCAGCAGGGAAATATGAAGAAGCAATTTCTTGTCACAGAAAGGCTGCTGGTGAGTAGGTTATTTCTCACATTTCAGCTCTTAAAATCAGTCTCTTGATTTGCATGCACCAAGCCTGTCTTGAGTTCAAGAAGTGTTTTGACAACGCTTTCGGGCACTTGGGATTCTTGGGATGTCCTGCACAGGAGTTATGATCCTTCTGGGTCCCTTCCATCTCAGCAGATTCTATGATTTTGTGTAAATAGAATGTCTTGCAAAATTTTTATTTGTAAAATGTGAGTTTGCTTTTTAGTCCAGATCAAGAACCCTTTTGAAAACTTTTTTCCTCATATATGAGCAGCTGAAGTCAGACATTTCCAAAGTTGTTGGGGGTGGTTATCACTATGAAGGCAGTTCTTGACTGAGGGTGAAGCCAACACCTCGTGGTATGCACTGACTGAAGTTGTGTACCTGCTCTAAGCCAGTTTCACTTTATACCTTGCATTTTCTTTACTGCTTTCATAGGCGAGGTCCCAGTGCTTTGTCTGTTGATAAAGGACAAATGTTTGCTTACAAAACATCCCTTTCCTAATGTGTGCATCGAGGCAGCTCAGAACAGGTGATGAGCTCCCCAGAGCTGGAGCAGATTGCATCTCAGACCTCGACACTGCAGGGACAGCCTCTCCTCTGTGCATTTACCTGTCCATTTAAGTAGTCCTGCTTCATTTTTTGTCTTGGAGTCCCTCAGCTCTCTGACAGCATGCAGCTACTTGGCAGAAGAAGAAAGGAGGTCTTAACTGGTGCAACAAGTAGGACATTTTCAGTGACAGGGCTTGTATGGAGACAAAGTAAGTGGCTGCTCTGAACATGGTAACCTAGATACCAGGCGTTCTCGCTCCATTCATGGATACCAGCAAACCCCATAAAGTGAGAAGCCAATCGTTTCTTTGGTATTTGTGACCTCTCAGAGTGATGAGGGCTTGTACTTACATTCTAAAATGCATACTTTTTATTTTCTTTCACTTCATATACCAAGTCAAAACCCAAAAATACACTGCATGTTTCTTGCTTTTCTTTGTCTGTTGGTTCTGTGCCATTGTCTTGCATAATTCCAAATTTGGTTGAGAATTTCTCATACGTTGTCATTTTCAGCACTGGTAAGATATGCTGGAAGTCTTTCTGGAAATTACTTCTGTTCTAAAAACAAACTGGAGCGACCCAAGCCAACAGGATACCATGGGAAGGGTGTAGTGTGTATGACAAGGTCTCAGAGTAATTTTTTCAGACTTGTGAAAAACAGCAGGTGTTTCCAGCCACTGAAAGTTGGTAAATACTTTGCCTCTAGACTGTTGCCTTTACTTGGGGATTGAGCACACAGGTCTGAAGACTTTTCTTAGCTTTTCTGGGAGCGTTGAGGTTTTCCAGCCATGCTGTGAGCACTGATGGATGTTCTGTCCTGCAGGGTACCTCACAGATGCCATGAAGCTGACCCAGTCGGAGCAGGTGAGACCAGAGCCCGCAGGTGCCAGAAGCAGCCGCAGCCCCGGGGTGTCCCCGTGTGTCCCATTGTGTGTGATCACAGCCCTCCTGGGCATTAGCCTCTGCAGAATATTCTGAGCCCTGGGCAACTGCACCAGGAGTTTCACAAGTGTGGTAATACTAATCTTCCTAGAGAGTTTTTCCAAGTTTATGTGGAGCAAGGACAAGAGAAATATTAACCCATCCAAGGGGTCTCCAGCTTTCTAGTCTGCCAGACATCTTCAAGTAGGTGACAAAACTAGTGTCATGTTTAACTTTATCTGTGAGGCACTTAATATTTTGCTGAGACAAAAAGCCAAGCATCTCATCTACAGTGTGTGATTTTGGTTTAATGCATCCTGACGGGGGGATCTCTAGAACAGCAGCCCTGACACTTTTTCTTATTCACTGTGCAGGTTTATCTGTGAAGGTAGTAGTGTAGTCTGCTCAGCAGTTTTGTACCAGCAGGCTTTGAATTCAGCCAGTATTATGAAATCAAATAACCCTTGCAGATCAGACATGTCTTTGCCCCAATGGGTCATTCTTGTAGAAAAATGGTCTTTCAGCCAGGTGAGTTAATAACCACCATGCCACTTCCTTTGTTAAATATGGCTGAATCATTTGGGACCATTCCTGGCCTTGTTCAATTTGCTGCTTCATTTTCTGTGTTATTGATACATCTACACAGATACCACCATAGAAGCATGCCAAAAGTTTGCACTGTTTAGCCAGAGTGTGGCCGTGCATGCCAGGTGAATCTCTTCCTTCTTGGTCGTAGGTCAGTTAAACTCCGGGTGCCTCTGCCCAGAGGTATTGTAGCCTGGTCAGTGACTTACAAACAAAAAGATCAGTAATTATGCTGAATTTGACATATCTGAGTCTGTTGAACTGTACAAGCAGAGAGCACTTCCTGTTGGATTTAACATCTGAATAACAAAAGCTCCCCCCCTCGGGCATGCAGCGATGCTGTTTATGTAAATATTTACACACGTGTAATTCAGTGTGTGTGAATATTTGGGTGGGATTAGGGATCACCAACTAAATTGTTTAATCTTGTTCTTACTCAGGCTCAGCTATCACTGGAATTACAAAGGGATAGTCACATGAAACAGTTACTGCTTATCCAGGAGAGGTGGAAAAGGGCAAAGAGGGAGGAAAAGCTGAAAGCCCAGCAGAGTGCTGACAAGGAGGCAGCCGCACACCTTCAGACTTCTTACAAGCCATCTGCTGAAGACTCTGATGATCAAAACGTACTGGTTCCTGTTGCTCAGAAATACAGCTCTTCCACAGAGAAACATTCACAGGATATTCGGGGTGTCTTTGACAGGGACCCAGATACACTTTTATTTCTGCTTCAGAAGAAGAAGGAGCCAGTGGAAGCGTGTATTGGGAGTAAAGCGCCAAAAGATGACAAAACAATAATAGAAGAGCAGGCCACCAAAATTGCAGATTTGAAGCGGCTCATAGAATCTCTTGTAGCTGAAAACGAGAGATTAAGGAGAGAGAATAAGCAGTTAAAAGCAGAAAGAGCTAGACTCCAAAAATCTCCAGTAGACAAGGAGTTGGATGTCGACACTGACTTCGTGGAGAAGTCAGAGCTGTGGGGTCTGCAGCAGCACTCGGAATCTGCTTCTTCAGCTGCAACTTGGCAGAAGTTCGCAACAACCGCTGGGAAGGCAAAGGACATTCCAATACCCAACCTTCCCCCCCTGGACATCCCGTCCCCTGAACTCCCGCTGCTGGAACTCTCCGACGATATACTGAAAGGACTGATGAATAGTTAAAAACCAGCAGGAGTGCTCAGTGTGGTTACCCAAACCTGAGAAAAGGGAAAGCCGCCAGGACAGCGGTGATGTGAGGGCAGAAACATTTACCACAATGCTACTGTTGGAGAAAAGGCATTAAGCAACTTTGTTACTGTGAAATCCACATCATATCTGATTTACTTCATGGAAGTTAAAGGTACCATAGTTGGTATAAGACGGTGAGCTCTTTATAGTCTTTTGCCCAATGTTTCAAACCAAACGACTGCCTGGAGAATGTTTCAAGTAACACAATCCTTCAGGGTTTTTAAGTATGCTATATGTAATAGTTACCTATAATGCCATAAATGATGGTGCAGAACCTAACTGTTATGGTTGCCAGTCGGCCGCCATTTCGTATTGAAAAATGCTTTCTAGCATGAATTTAAACTGTGCATTTCATTATGCATAACTTTGTTAATTCAGATACAGTGCAATTTATACACCTCCTAGATGGATTTATGTGCCACACTCTATTCCTGACCACGTTAACTTCAAGTCAGGAGAGATTTTAATTTTCATTCTATGAAGGAACCAACTTACTCGTTCTGTTGATGAGGGTTTTTTTGGGGGGTTATCTGTTTACATAACTAATCAGGGTGCATTGAATCTAGCTATTGGTTTCTGTATAAAGTGACATGGTTTAAAATGAAAAATCTATACTTAAGGTAAAATACCCTTTTTGTTTTCAGTGATGCATGAATGGAAGTAATTCTAGCTGGCAGTATTTGATTGAAAATTAAATTGTTTACAGCTTAACCTGATTCAAAAAGGATAGGAAAATAAAAACCAAGGTGTTTTAACACTGTCTGTTACATCTGTACAAATGTTGCCGAGTGTAAAGAACAAATTAGTAGTTGTACTTCAGGACACACCTACAGCTGAACTTCATATTCATCATCCAGCAAATCCAAGCAAGCTGGGATGAATTTGGAGGGCCCTGCCCACCTGTGGAGTGACCTGGTGACAGCCGTGTTCCAGCCCTGCGGAGCAGCCCCGTGGGTGTGCTGGGGCACAGCCCAGCAGGAGCTGCAGGAACAGTGCTGAGGGTGCTGGGTCTGAGCAGGGCTGTGCAGCCTCCTCACACCCTCCCCATGGCTCAGCTCTTGCCCTGGAGCCCAGCTGGGCCTTTCCCAAGGGATGTTCCAGTGTGTAGTGGAGGCGTTAATTTCCTTCTGCTGTTACTGATTAGTTAAGTGTTCAGTATTGCAAGCTATGCCATTTTAAGATATTCTTGTGCTGTTAAAAGGTAAGCTTGCTTTCTAAGAGTTTCTGCATTTTTCTTCCAGAATAGGCTTGGAAGGGCAGCAGGAATACCTTAGTGGTGTGGAAATTCTCCCCTTACCTCTGTATACCTGGCATCTTCTGTGCTTGAAGGAGCATAGGGACTGGAGGTTAGAAAAAGTCTGTAGAGACAGAGGTAAGACAAGTTCATTAAAGGAGGTTCCTTGTGCTGAATTGTAGCTGGAATCTGATCTTGCTGGGGAAATAAAAAAGTTTACAGTTGGAGCAGTTTAGCAGATAGCCCCATCCAGCTGTGATGAGGTGACCTGTTCCAGGGCAGGCCCAGCTCCCTGCTCCCACCAAAGGGCAGGTCCCAGTCCTAGCTGGCCCCTGCCTGGCTGACTGTTTCAGTAACAAAACAGAGGAGCGTGGTGTTTCCAGTCATGTGAGTAAAGCAAAGAAAGTAGCATGTGCTCACGAGATGGAAATAAAATTGTTTAAGCACCTACCTCATGCCACTGCTGGGGTGGTAGCTCAGGGTTGTTAGCTACAAGACAGACATGCTGGTGGTGTCTGCAAATGGCAGCTGTAGGAGAAGGAAGTAATTTTTAGATCTGTTGAAATCAGGATTCTTCAGAGGTGGGAACATGGGAATTGCAAGCTCTGCCTTCTTGATTTTAAGACTAAACTGTCCCTTCATGTGTAGCTGCATAAACAAAACACCAGATCTGAAAGAAGCTGCTTTTCTGTGGGAAGGATGGCTGAGGAGGGGCAAAACTCCATACTGCCACTTTTGAAAGTGCTGTTAAAACCTCTCTCCTGCAGTGCAAATGTTTGTTTGTTCTTGCAGTCTGCCTACTCAACACATGACTGCTGCTGAATCCCAGCTCCAGCAGTAAGGCTGGGCACGGGCGTGTTCCACTCTCGTGAGCGATGTTGAATTTTTTTAAGTAAGGAATTCTTCAGTCTGAATCCAGAGCTGAGCAATTACTCTGCACTGGAAGAAAGGTAGGTTGTACCGAGAACACTCACCACTAGAGGACGGCTTTTACAGAATCATAGCAATATACCGAAGGAAATGTTTCTCCCATGGCTGTCAGCGATTAATTTGTATCAATTTAAAACTGTTTTAAGTTATTAACCTTGTGAGCNCTCGGGCCCTGCCCGGTGCGGGGACCTCTCCCCTCTGTGGCCGTGCCCTCGCTGTTGTCACCGCCGAGCCCCTGGGCTCGGTGCCGTGCCCGGAGAGGGCCAGGGAGAGGCGCGGTGCGGAAGGTGAGCGATGTCCCGGGAGCTGCAGCAGCAACAACCGCGGGTAAGTCACTGTCCCACCGCCTGTCACCAAAGCCTGGCACAGCACACAGAAACGTTCCCGGGGTGGTGAGCCTGCCCTGCATTGTTTTATAATGGATAGAACTGAAGAATCCTGTTATTTCAAAGTGTCTCACCAAGAACCAATTTTAAATACACATCCAGACACTGACTCCTATTCATAGACTTTGCTTTAACCACAGAAACCACCTTTGTCTTGGCACACAAATACTGGCCCTGTTGAATATTGCCTACATATGCTGTAATTATCCAATCTGGCTGTATTGCCACAGAGAGAGAAACCAAAGAAAGGCAACTGGGAAGCAATGTGGAATCTCTTGAGAATAAAATGTGCAGACTTCACCACTACCGGTTGCTACTTAAAATGATGGCTAAAACCAAAATACAGAACTATTGGTTTTACATTTTGCTTTTATTAAAAGGGGGAAAAATGATTTTGTGACTGCTTCCTCTGAGAGCATTTCCATGTTCAGGAACTGTGGTAGTGAACTCCTTCCTATTGTCCTCTCAGCAGCAGCTCTTGAGCCATCTGCAGTTCCTGGTGAGCTGCTTTCAGTGACAGGAGCTATACTTCCTCTAGACTCCCTTTCCCACAAAAGGCTGGGTCTTTTGAGACCCCTTCCAGCCCAACTGTACATGGAGAAAAGCAAAGAGCCATAAATACCTAATAACATCATCACTCTTGAGGTGCGATCTTTCAAAGGACAGGAAAGGAAAAAGGAGGAGGAGTTTTGTGGAAATCATGGAAAGCAATGCAGACAGAGAGCTGGGCTAAAAGAGTAGAAAACAAAATCAAACTGTTCCAAAGCAATCAGAGCAGTGGTGTGGCTGCCACAAGCCAGGTACAGGCTGGATATTATTTGCCACACCTTCCTGCCTATGAGGACTGTGAAGTTCAACTGTGTAAAAAGTTCACTGTTCCCTAAAGAACCAACAGCTACGGCCACCTTTTCCTCCACCTCCTTTCTCTCTCATGTTTATTTTACCAGAAGTAACTTCAGCTTACTCAGGGTTTTTGTCTTGTAATCATTTGAAGCGTTCCCTCAGGCCCATTTGCCACAGGACTTATGGTTTTAATGAGATCAAACAATATGAAATCCTTAGAGCTGTGAAAATACAGGATTTCCTGCCTCAGAGCTACTAAACCCTACTCTCTATTTTCACTAAGGTAGCACAGACCCAGGGACTGGAAAAAGAAACAGGCACCTGGGACAAGAATATATAGCCTTGGTATGGTTGGAAGGTACCAGAAATGCTCCCTTTGAAACATAACAGCAAAACCCCCTCAGTCTACCACTTACCTTCAGAAAGGCCCATGTTTAAAATACAACTGTTAGCACGCAACACATCAGGTGAATCACATCTTCAGTTAGCTGTGAGGCGAGATTTTCCTACCAGCTATTTATAGACGGTGACTTCCTTTTCAAAAGCGATGAGAACAAATGCAGAGCGTACAGAGGTTGGTTTGTGTGTGCTGCTGACGCCACAGGCCGTTTGCTCCTTGGGCAGTTTCCTGGGCCACCCTGCTGAGATGGGAAGGAAGGAAGGCGGTGGCGGCCGCTGCATCTGAGGCCCCCAGGGCAGCGTGTGCGCTGCGGCAGCCGGGGCACACGGGGCACGGCAGCAGCGCACAGGGCAGAGCGGACACGGTCCGGGCAAGGATGGGGGCAGGAGGGGAAAGAACAGCAAAGCCCCGCGCCAGGGATCTCGGCGGGGCGAGGCAGCTCATCCAGCACGGATGTGAGGGAGGGCACAAACATCCTGCTCTGGAAAGCAGCAGAACAGGCAGGGGGAGCTGTGGAAGGAGGAAGGAAGGGAAATTCCCAGTTACAGGCACGGGGCGGGGAAGGCTGTCAGCTGTGAGAGCAGGAGAGGGCTTGACAGGATGTCACGGGAGAGGGTACAAACAAAATTACCACCTACCAAAAAGGTCAGAGAGCATGAGAATGCAGCGCTGATCCGATGGGGGTGGGCCTACACGGATCTGAGCAACTTGCATGAAGCTGGGGGAGTAGAATAAACAGATCTGCAAATCAGACTATTCTAAACCCCTATGTCTGACCTCCGTAACAGGGACCACCATTTCCCTGCCAGCAATTCCTGTTTCTGCTAAACCATAAACACAGCAGCCATCTGTGCTGAAATACTTGAGGTCATCACAGCCCTGCTTCGTTCTTTGCTAAAAACTTACTCTTCATTAGGTACCTCTGCAGTTACAACAGGAAAGAAACTGCTGTGGGGAGCAGGGCTCACAGTATTTCACATCCATGTTCTAGCAGCTGACAGCATTCCTACACTCAAAACAACTTCAGTTGATCTCTCTGAATACTTTTGGCTGTATTAAAATAGTTGAGATTGTAGAGCAAAAAACCCCCCCAAGAGTCTTGAGCAAAGTAAGATGGGAAAAACATGCCCAGTAACACCTCAAGGAACATGGAAACGGTCAGGAGGGAAAAACTAACCTAAAAACAAAGCACCTTGCCACAAATCCCTGTCTGGTGTCAGACATGAGCTATGGACACCTCAGGTCATGCTCAGAGCCACAAGCATGACCCCAGCCCCGCTTCCTGCCCTCATTTCCTGCAGGGGAGCAGGGAGCTTGAATTCATTGTGACAGAGCCAGAAGAAACCTTCAGATACTGACTGAGCAGAATATGCTACACACCAAATACTTAAAAAATTATTTTGGTGTCTTTTAGAAGTGTTTGTGAACTTTAGTAACTTCTGACACTGTTCAGTCACATTTCCAGTTCCCCCTAAGGAGGGAAGAACATCTTCAGCCTGACAGGCAGGTGCCAGAGATCCCTGCCCACGTCTCTTTAAGCACTGCAGGGTGGGGCCCAAACTGCCACACATTTGATAATCAATCTAAGTATTGGAATAGTTTTAATAACTTAAAGCACACTTCTTGTGAAGCTTTTCAATCTCACTCCAAAACCTAGAATTCTGCTCAACTGCTAACATTTATCATTAAATAAAAACCAAAAATATATTTTTAAAAGCATGCATTATTTTGTAGTATTACTTGAACTATTAAAGGCAAGTTGTTACCAAATGAGCATTCCATAGAAACGCCTTTCCCGTTCCCGCAGCTCAAGTGCGGATTCCCAAAGGGAAGGGGGAGAGCGCGCAGTCCCGGCCGCGGCCCGCAGAGGGCAGCACTGGCAGCAGCGGAACAAACCAACCCACACCGCCACGTCTGACAAAGTCATTTTAATGGAAAATGTAAAACCCCTTTCAACTTCAATGTACAAAGCATGTGTAACACTTGCACTTTTAACAAATTAAAGCAAGCCAATGTTTTAAAAAAATACATCATTGAATGTATATATGTATATATTTACATAGCATATTAAGTTTAATATTTAAGCTTTAAAAGTTCACATAAATTTTACCAAAATGAGACAATTTTTAAATAAATTACACCTTTTGAAAACGTTTAATTGTACACTGAATAGCTTCAATAAAATACTGAAGTGTCTGTATTTAATATCTACTTTATATACTTTATATTTTACAAAGTTTACAATTATTTGGCAGTAATTTTCAGATTATGACATGACTGCTGTGCGGACTCAGCAAGATCCCAAATGCAGGCAATAGCTGGTGTTTGTGTCCTACTCTCACAGTAACTGTCTCAATGTAGTGAAAAAGATCTGAATTATTTTAGCAAACTGTACAAGTCACATTTACATTTGATCAACAATATAGCATAGAATTTTGTCGTTTTTTCCAAAAATAAATACATCATCTTAAATCTTTGACATTTCACAAACTTCATGTACATTATAATACAGACAGCGGAACGCTGCTCAACTGTTTGCGAGTGGAACACGGAATCACAGTGGCTGTGATACAAAGCTCTACCGTCGCAGTGTCATTAACGAGTAAATACGATGACTGTGTTTTCTTGGCACTGATGGTTTGTGAAGATTAAATTAGTGTGTATAGCGTTCATAGATCAGGTGAAATAACCTCTGGGTGATGCTGCCTCCAGAAAGCAGAGTGTGCTCAGTTCTCATCCATATCTTCCATTTCACCTTCGTGAATCTTCAGAGCTCTCACCATTTCTTTAACTGCATGGTACAAGATATTTTTAACCTGCAAGAATATGGGACAGATTTTAGTAAGGCCTACGACCTGAGGAACCGTGCACAGTTTAGGACTGAGACCTAAGCTTAGTGGATGGAAAAAAGAAAGGCTTCATCAAGCCCATGCAAAAGGAACAGCTTTTTACACATTTTGAAATGTAATGTGAAATAAACCCAGCAGCTCAAGGGAGAGTCATTTACAGCCCTGGCATTCAGGCTGCTGCTCATTGTTATTCTGTGTGAACAGCAGCAAGGAAGTAGCTCCACGCACTGCTCGGCATTTCAATGAGCCTGAGCACGCCCTGCCTTCCCAGCCGCTTCCAGAGCAGCATTCATTTCCTACCTGCAGTTTATCATCGTAATTGATTTCTTCCTTTGACAGCCTCAGCTCCTGCGTTAAGTGAAATGACTGTACAAGATGTTCTGGAGACACAAAGTCTTCTGTTACTTGAACGCAGCTGTGAAAATTTTGCACCTATCCAAAATAACAAGAAGAGATTGATAATTAGTACTGGGGTTATTCTCTGGCAGAGGTACCTGAGGAAAGAGTGGGTCTGAGATCCCTTAACCACAGCCTTACCGGACTAACGGGCAGCTTTGCAGGGAGAGAGCAATTACGTGTGTTTGACTTATCTAAGCTGCTTCTGGCAAAAGGCACACAGTGAACACGGCACAGCTGCCTGTGTGCTCCCTGCATTGGCTCTGGCATTAATTCCACACTGATGAGATGTTCTTCCCTTTAGCAGCTGCACGGGTGCTGCTGCTGCTGCCACAGCCTCCCCAGCACTGCAGGCACTGCTCTGCTGACCCACCTGGGAGCAGCCCTGCCTGCAGGACCTGGTTCCTCTGGCCATGCACATACATGCTGGAAGCTGGCACGTTCATGGAAAAGGAACTGCCAGTGAAAGACACAATCATGAACACATGAACAGAGAAAGGGGGAAAAGAGCACTTTCTTCTTCCTCTGAACGTTTCTTCTTACTGACATGAGGTAACTACTGAGGAACAGACACCATCTCCTGCCACCCAGGTCATACCTGGAGGACAGGGTAAAGGAAAACTGCTTCCTCATTGTGACCCAACCACCAACTCCAGTTCATTCCCTTCAGAAACATTTGCATTTTCACCCCTAAGCCCTTACAAACTACACTGCCATTTGTAATTCACCATGTCAAAACCCTCTTTTCCCCAAGCTCCGACAGCTCCTCACAGAAGCAGTGTAACATCAGTTTGAATTCCCAAAACCTGGGATAGGGAGGCAGAGCCTCAGCCATCCCAGCAAATACCCCATGCCACCCTGCTTGAGATTGACAGAGATCTGTGTATTTCAAAGTGAAACCTAGAAATCTTGAGTCTCTAAATGCATACTCTAAAATTTCCATTATGGTACCTGACATTCAAATAAACCACTGTCGTCTACACAGTTGAGGACACAGGACTTCATTTAAAAATTACTTTCTTCTTCAAAACCCCTGCCCAAGTCTGATTTCACACAGCAGCTCCCCTCTGCAGCTGAAATCCCAGCAGGTAACACCCAGCTCAGCAGTCATGCTGCAAACAGGGGTTTTGATGGTTCATCATCATCAAGGCCAAGGCACTGCTGGTCCCTCCTGAGAATTAATCAAAACGGAAGTAATTCTGGACACGAGGAGGGTTTGTTGATACCACACAACTTGCAGACAGCAGAAATTCAGGAGTGAGGCAGCAGCTGCAGAAGTGCCACCGTGAAGCTCCCACCAGCACTCAGGGAATTTTCTGGAGCTTGGGATGAGGCGCCTCTGCACCGTGCAGCCGGCAGCTCCAGCCCCCTCCCCTCCCTCAAAGGCTTCTCACACCCCTTTCAAGTCTCTACCTGCCCTTGTTTTCCTTGCCAGCCCATGCAAATCCCACACCACTCATTCACTTTCTCCTCACTTAGACAAAGTTTTACCGACTCCCTATCCCTCCATGGCAGAATAGGAAACATTTGTTCCCCTCAGACCTTTAATTCTGCTGTGCCTTAAGTCTTCTTTTCCCTCCCTTCCAGGGCCTGTCTTATCCGTGTGAAAGTTTGCAGGGACAGATTTTACCCAGCTGGTCTGGTACTTAGCATGGGAATGCCCCGCTGACAGCCCCCAGGCAGTTCTATTTATAATATTTATAACACAAGCTGATGCAGTGACACACACATAGAAACGTTTAGCAACGATTCCCCTGAGGTTTGTGGGGCGAGGAGTGCAGCACTCCCACGCCTGTGCCACTTCCAGCTGAACTGAGAACAGCTTCACACCCAGCCCAGGCACAGCAGACGTTCTGGGGCAGGGCCCTGGAGCCTTGGGCCAGGGCAAGGTGAGCAGGCAGGGAAGAAAGGGCCACCCCCATCCTGATGGCCGCAGGATCAGCCCCTTCCTGCAAGGCCCAGCTCCCAGAGCTCTGTGTGCCACGCCCAGACCTTTATCCCACAATCCTTATCAAACACTGCCAGGACGTCACATTATCTCCAAGTATGTTATTTTACAATATATAATCCTGCTGTTAAATCAAGATAATGCCTCTATAAAAAACAACATTGTAATAACTTGTTCCACTATGAACAAGTTTTGCAGGGCGCTCCAACACCACATTTCAATCACTGACTCTGGTATTTCTAGCTCTTCATTTTTAGTTAGAATGTTTTGCCAATTTGGAGCTACCAAGTTAAAACCAGGGAGGCCATCCCTTGACATGTCTGTGGTACAGCATAACCCACAGTGGAGCAGCAGAAAGAGTGAATCTTTCAAAAGAACAGCACCAACACCCTTTTTCAGCTGGGAAGCTCCAAGGAGAGCTCAGGGGCTCCCTGTCACCAGTGCCACAGAGGGAACAAGGCCCAGCCATTAGCAAGGCAGGGACACTGCTGAGCTCCCAGCCTGTGCAGGCAGGAAGAAAGGAGATGCCCCTCACAGAGCAGTCAGGGAAGCATCTGCAGAGGTGACCGGTCCAAGGCTGGATCTATTTCTGGATTCTCCTCCCGAGAGAGCAATTCCCTCTCCAAGAGGAACTGACAAGGCTGCCCTGCCCGTCACAGCTCACAGGAGAGTCTGTCCCTCCCCTCCCTCCCGGGAACAGTCTGACTTTGCCTGCTGCAGTCAGCACAAGAAGGATGTGACCGCTGTCTGCAAGTACACAGGGAGGGGGAAGAAAGCTGGGAAGCAAGAGGAATGTTGCCATGAAATGTTAAGAATAAGTTACTTTAAAAGCCAGACATTAATCCATAGAACCGGGGGGAGCCTTCATGTTTGGGCAGTAAATTCTAGACCGGCACATCAGAAGCAGCAGTGTGTGCCAACAATCCTAACTGGCTCCAGAATGGAAGTATCAGAACTACACTTACACAGTGACCACAGGCAGCCAGGCTCCCTAGCTCCAGCCCTCTGTCTGATTTCTTCTGCTCCACAACATTACTCATCAGCAAATAAAAATGTTAATTTACCACCTAATTTAGCATCAACTCTCACCCAGTTTTAATAATTGAAAGGTTAATAATGTGCATGTAAATCTGAAACACTTAATGTGTAAACTTAACATGGTATGTATTCTTGTGCAGACTTATTTTTCAGTTTTTGAATGCACTTTGTATCTCTGCAGTGTTGGTGCTGATCCCTAAGGTCAGTATTTACGCATCTCTACAGAGAGCGCTATGCACATACATGAAAGAACACGATGCTTTTATTTCCTCCTACGTGGCAGATTCACAGGAACTTCTTACTGAAGATGAAAAGGTTCTCACAGCTTCACCCACTAAGGTTTAAAAACACCATGTTATTAACTCCTTGGTGCCAGAAGCTAGAACATTACCACTTCAAACACGATCTGCAGTTTAAAGCCAAGGAGATAAAGATAACAGTGGTCTTATTTTTAGTCCTTAAAACATATGAAATACAGGGAAGCCTGGAACAGTCCCACTACTTCATGTTTTATATTCTGTATGCCTTTATATAATGGCACATGTTATACAGAACAGATTTCCCAGTACATTTGTTACTTCCCCTGGGTTCCCTTGCCACTCTTCTATCTGGGCTGTATCTTTCTTGTTTTGTGAGATCAGAGTAAGGCTGCTAGAGAATGCAATACATGACTCTGGGAGTGCCAACTTCTTTAGCCTAACGGAGCCAAGAACAGCATCAATGCCAGATGTTCCTCCACATTTATAAAACAACATGAAGCCCTGAGTCACTGTACAGGGGAAGGCAACCTACACCCTGCTAGATTTGGATCACCAAAGTCTCTTTGGGGCTGTCTGGGTTCTTTCTTTCCTGTTCCAGAAAACAAACCCACAGTGACCATCCAGAGCTGTGTACCACCATGTCCAACCCATCCAGAAACTCAGTGGGATGAGGAGGAGCCTGGTCCTGGTTGCTTTCAGTGCCCCAGCAACAGACAGAGCCAGAGACAGAGCAGGGACATGACCCCTGTCATCACTGCACCTCAGTCAGTTTTTCACAGAGAAAACCCCACTGCCCTGGCCACAGGGACATGGTGAGCCATTGCTTCCCCTCTGCCACAGCTGGAAGCTCATCTGCAGATTGGAAACCAAACAGCACCTTCTTCAGAAAGGCCTGGCCTCACTTGAACCCACAGGGAGATCAGTGAAAGAACTTCAACATCACCAACTGCAGGGGGGGATGCTCCTCATTCCTTGACAGTCAGGGACCTACCTCATTAGTGGTGCTTGACAGCTGGCAAGACAGCAAGCCAGCAGGCTCCATTTCCTGCTGAAGCAGGAAAAAAGTAAATCTAGAATGGCCCAAGAATCTCATCTAAACAACTGAGCTTTCTTCCTCTTTTCACCAAGAAGCAGCAGTTTACAGACACTGAGGAAAAGGCCTAAAGGCAGTAACAAACCCTTTGTGCCAGGGGGCAACTGAGGCTGAATAACACACATTCATCCTGTTTCTCCAGAACTGCCCCACTGGCAGTACTCTTCTTACCCAACTACAGATTAAACCAGCTCAGCTGGTGCAAAGGTGGTATCACCTTTTCTCTGCTGAAGAGACAATGATGACTCCTGGTGATTGATGTACCTTCTGTGTTAAAAGGAACTTAAATGTGGCATGGGAAAACAACCAAGTATCTCTTACAGAAACACCAGAACACCCACTACAATTCTCTTATGGCTCAAGACAAAAACAATGACACCTGACAGCCAGGTGTTTTTACCTGCTCAAGCTGCTCTCCCCTGCCCCTCCTACATTAGGTTAACTTCTGGCTTAGAAGAAAAAAATTACTAACCTGACTCTGCCATAACTAGACTCAGTTTGTTTAGAAATTTGCTACAGAAAGGGAAAGTGGAAAACAATGGTTAATAATGGTCTATTCATTTGTAATTTTAAAGCAAAAATGGAACTAATACTTAAAGGCATTCAATTTGCAGTACGTTAGTCAGCTACACCAGCAGATGCACCTTATTTTACATTCCTACATGCTAACAGATACTAATAAAGAAATAAAAGGTAATTAAGCACAGATGTATCCATGTCTTTGGAAAAAAGTTATTTTACAGCAAATGTGCAATTTAATCCTGTATGTCTTTAACCTAAGGTACTTTACCTGATGAAGTGCTCCTGCTGGTAGAATAATAGCATCACCAAGGAACTGAATAACCGTGCAGGTTTTTACTCCATATTCTTCAAAAAGTCTTTGGCGAAGTTTTTTGTTCACATACCAACTCTGATCACGGATTGGATCATGCTCTGGTAAAACTTCTAGACCTTGCTCCTTTGCTATCTGGTAAGTAGAAAAAAGATCCCAAGTAATTTCCAAAAGAATGGAACCTTTTGCTGATACATTTTATGTATACCCACCTCGCCAAGCAATGTCACTCAGTTCCCAATACCCAAACAAGAACTCTGGCTAGGGATTCTAAACAACCCCAAAGGATCTGGGAAGTCTCATTGAACTGAAAACAGCTGCAGCACTCCCACTCCAAAATGCAGAGCTTTAAAGAACTCAGCACAGTAATCTATTAATATGCAACATGCTCTCTGTGTGACTTCTTTCATCCAGAAAATAAAATCTGAGCTCACGAGTTCCTATGCTGCCAATTCCTCGGGCTTACAACCTTCTTCAATTTTGACACAGACACACAACATCACTACCTTATCTCAGGAAAAAAGCAGCCAATAAAGCCAAGGGTTGTAGTCCTGGGAAACCTGCTCCAGGTGACTCTGCTTGAGCACAGGGCTGGAGAAGGGACCTCAAGGGGCCCCTTCCAACCTCAGCCATGCTGGCATAAGAAGCTGCTTTCCTACCATCCTATGAAGGTATTCAGAAAAAATGATGAATACATAAAAATACTTCCTGACATTGGTTAACAGAATTGCACAACCATTTCTCATCAAGTGAACCACAGGGGAAAAAATATTAAACTGCTACTACATCAATCCTAGTCACTAAAAGAAAACAGTGATTACATATAAAGAACACAGACTGAACCCACCTGTCATGAGTCATGAAACAAGTATCTCATTAAAAACATAGACTTTTTGCTTTGATTTATTAAATAAATGTAATTATGTGATGCAGAGCTTGAAACTCTCCGTATTACCACCCTTCTAACAAGATACTGAGATTTTATATCTTGTCAGCAGCAAAGCAGTCCCAATGCTTACCCACTGATTAATCTCCAATTCAGTATTTCCCAAATATCATCTCCTAAAATACATGGTGGTACACAATTCATTTGGGATACCAGGACAAACTGTGGTAGCAAATGACAAACTTCTTTACACAGCATCCTAACAGCTCCTCTTTTAAACCTGCTGCTGAAATAGTTTCACAGCTGTTCACAATAGTTTCACAAGTGCTCTGAGAGGAAATGCTGAATACTCTCTATGTCCACCTATTCCTTTGCATTCATGACTTCATTCACAACTCTCTTTTTTGAACTGAAAAGGCACCATCTAACTTATGAGCATCTACATTTTGAATGAACAAAAAAGTCTTGCTGTATAATTCATAATCTCCTGGAATTAGCTTTGTTTTATTTACCAGTGCTCATTTTTCCCCACAGTTCAGCCTTGCCAAAGAGCAAATGTTTGAGTCATTGCAGGACAGCTGTCCTGGTACACAAACACTGCTTTATTGTCCAAGGGAATCTTCACTGCTAAATTTCTTAGGCTTTCCCTGCTCACAGCAGAGCCCTTGGCCTCAAGTTTGTTTATGGACCTCACTGCTGCAGCCAGTTAAAACTCATCTGATCTCTTCTCACAGAAGAAGACAGTAAAGACATGTCCTTGAGCAATCACTGCAGTGACACTTGGCTATTTCTGTGTCATCTATCAAGGCCACCTTCCAGAACACAAACATGTGCTAAGGACAAGGCACAGGAAACTGCTTCCAAGATGGTATCCCTGCATTCAGTGCACTGATGGATACTCATCCTAGACAACAACCTGAATGGTTCTGATGTGGCTCTAGCTTATTCCTCACATGCTGCTGAAGGAAGATCTGCAGCACAGCCAGGGAAGTTTGCTGCCCTTGGGGATGTTATCCCACTGCTTCCACCTCACCAAGAGCTCAGGCAGATTCCTGTCACAGGTGGCCACTGGGTGGTGAGGTCAGGGGATGTGGTATGGGAAAATCCACCAAAACTCAGCAGCAATAATACAATGGATCACTGTCAGAAAAACATCATCCCACTAATTATTTTTAGTATTAGAGCAGGGCAAGAATAGATCTCCATGCCCTCCTGTGCCTTCAGTTACAGGCCACCTGTCACTCTTACAAAGTGAATATAGGTGCTCCATATTTTATTTGTTGGTGGTGAAGCAGGTCAAGTATAATTTATTTCATGTGCTATAAAGGAAATAATTTTGCCTTCCTCCCTTCTTTAACATCAAGGTGGGGTTTGTGGTTTTTGCCAGTCCCCTTTGATTTACCAATTACTTAGGTTATATTTACAAATTATGTGCAGTAAATCTGACCTTTTGCAGGAACTCTCTGATCTTGTCAGCATCTTTGCCAGCATAAATGTGCCACAAAGCACCAGGTAATTCACTTGAATCTTTCAACCGCTTCCTTAAAAGGTCATCCAAATCTTCCTCTTCCAACTTCTTCAAAACTCCTAAGGTTCAACAAAAATATTCTTTAAATGTGAGGGGAAAAGAAAGTTGAAAGCAAATACCTTATTTTCAAACTTCTTGTGTGAGACTGAGCAGATGAAAGTTTGCTGAATACAACAGAAGCCACCAGGTGATCCTTCTGTTCAGTGCTACTGGAACATGAATGACGTGGACACCTTAAAAGTACATTGAATTTTATAACTTTTTCACATTTCCTGAATTCAACAGAACACAATCTCCTGCCTGAAATAAACAAGCAGGGCTGGTACCAAAAAATGAAAAGATGGAAAAGGTGTCTGCCTGCAATCAGCACAAGCAGTGTTTAGCATGCTGTTGTTGCAGCCAGAGCTCTCCCAGGATGCTCAAGTTTGCTGCTATTAACTCGGTGCATACACAAGTGAAAACAAAGCAAATGGAAGACAAACCTTACTGCAGCTCTATTAGTCACACCCAAAATCTACACTTGCTGATTATGGAGTTGAGGACAAAAGAAAAAGGGCAAAGAAACAGAACTATTTCAGTGATTTAAAGACTGTTTCCAATAAGCAATAAACCTCACAGAGATGACTAACATACACCAATTTAAGCTCTCCAGCGCTGAAAAAATTACATTAACAGCACAAATTCAATAGAGTAAGCACAATGCATCCAGAAGAAGCAGCATAAACAGAAGGTTTGGCAAATACATCATCCTGACATAATTGTTAGAACCAGCACAGCTTCCAGAAAAAATCCTTCACCCTGCCCTTCCATTAGCTATGCCAGTCCCAGCATAGGAGTGGTGCATCAATTATACGTAATGGCAAAAGAAGTGGAAAGAGTTTGAAATACCATTTCATAATTCATGAACTGCAGTGTATTTGATATAGAACTAATGTGTGTGCAAACCCTTGAAACAAAGAATCTCCCAGTTGTAACCAAGTTCTTATGGATCTCTCTCATTGCCTTCTGAAGAACAGTGTCAGTTCTAGAAGGGGCAGAACCATTCCGTCCATCTACACCCCTGACACAGACTGAGCTTCACATTACCTGATTTGGAAAGTACTCCATTTCCCCTGGCTATGCCAACATAAACAAGAATGTTCACGACATCAGAAACTTCAATATGGAGATTTGTGGTTCCTATGTCATGGTCTTTAGTAGCAGCCACACCTATGTTACAAGACAAAATTAAGATTTGTTTGTATTGCATATTCAAATCATAACTTGCAACAATGGAGAAGAAATTTCTGAAGTGTACTTGGCATCACTGAGATAGACAAATTAAAAACATGGTTTTGGTTCACCTGCTAAACAAGAAAACATTACTTTGTAACAGGATCCTTGAGATTCTCCCTTAGCCCAGGTACCTGTCCCTACACAGCATTCGTGTGAGAACAAAATGTTTCAGCAGAATAGTCAGAGACATTTCCTGACCACTCTGTTCCATTCCTCTTCAGCCCTTCAGGTTGTTCAGGGCAGAATACAAGTACAATGAATACACAAGGCTATCAAATCTGTCACTTTTATGTCTGGCTGTAAGAGAGTTCTTAATCAAAAGAACACCCAAAGAGGAAAATTAATTTTAGTTTGAAGAGGTGGAAACGAACATTCTTAAGTCAAAAGGACATTCTGGAACACTAAGCCCTAAAGCAGCATTACCTCAGAGTGGCATTAATGATGCAGTTCTCAGACCCATGCCATTATCACTACTGTTAACATGCTTCTTTCACAGGATATTTGGAGAACGTTTAAAATCAAAGCCATTGTGTCACAAATTACTACTCAGTTCTTGTCCTATTACAACAATTTGAAAAACAGAATTGAACAAAATTCTTTGCAAAAGAAGGAGCAGATAGAAAGCGTCTGATGGCATCAACCTTTTCTAAACAGGTGTCTGAGTGTACAGCACACAAAATAAACTATGAGAAATATGATGTGATCAATTTATGACCAGAACCATGAATACAAGGATATTTCATGAAGTATTCTGTCACATAACATTACTGAAGACAGGTTCTATCACTGTGTAAAGCAGCTAACCATTTATATGCTTCACAAGACTGTAAAAGCCTAAGAAAAACTGGAAAGCAATGGAGAAGCAAACAGACTCTCAAGGCCCAGGTGCATGTACTGCTAAATACCCAGGTCAGTCAGTATTTCCCCTACATTCAGTGAACAGTTATCCTTCAGAAAGCTCAGCTTCCTATTAAGCATTGTAATGTGTGATATTGCACAAGTTTAAGGGAAGAGCTAACTGCTGCACTCCTAGGGCAAGCTCACCATATGCACTGCACAGTCTGGGTCCCAAATCCGGACGGACAAAAAATCCTGGCAGATGAGAAGCCAAGTTTAATTTTCCTTCTGGACTACAATATTCAGGCAAGGGTAAACTTTTTAGTAAGTCCTCATATCTGGAGGAGAAAAAAAAAAAAAAAAAAAAGAATATAATTGAATTTGTGCCATTATGTAGAGAGAGAAAATAGAATACTATTAAGACTGACTTAAGAACATCTAATATTAAACTCAAAATACCTTGCTGGCATCATGGCCTTGAAATCTTCACCAGAAGGCCAGTCCTTCAGTTTTAGTAGAGCTGTTTCTCCATTTTTTACTTTCTGCCGTTCTGTAAGTAACACAGAAATAACTAAAGACTAAAATACTGTAGGTCTTTTACTTTATTCAACTAAAATATAAACATTAAACCTGCCAAGAATCAAAATTTCATGTATAAACAGGGGATAGTTGATTTCAAGACTCAAGAACGATGCAAACCAAAGTAAGAAGGACATCTGTCTAGTTTCTTAGTCAGACCTAGCTAGTATAATATCCTTAATCCTACAGAGATACAAAAGGCAAATTCCCACCACATTCTCTGGAAACAGAGTACCAAGACCTTTCTTTTTAAAGTTTCTTCAAAGGCTCAAGATGCATAATGATAATTTTTAACTGTAGTTTCTAACATTGATCATGCTCAGAAATCGATACCATAATACATTTTAAGGAACATACTTGAAACATCTTCAAAACCATCCCAGAACTCCTTGACATTGGTGTTTGAAATAATACTGTCCTTGCAATTCAAGATATCAGCTTGCTGGTTTCCAAAATCCAGACTGATGGACTCAGCTTTCCACAGGCTGAAATTCATTTTCTTATGCATACCGGACACCAAAACAGGCTGCAAAGAATAAAATAAATTTTAAAAATTAGTACTTATGCAAGTAGACAAATTCTTTAACTGAATGGGAGTACAAATGTGTCTGGAACACACATGGAAGACCCTGGCCTTACTAAGCTGTTAACACTTCCTCCAACAGCACCCATATCCAAAGGTGTCACCTCTTGTTGCAATCTGAAACTCCACAACGGAAATGTCTTATTTATCATTACTGGTTAACTCAAGTTTAACTACACAAGGTTCATCTCTGGGCTATACCTGACAACCTTTTTTGTGGACTTTGAAACCCCAGTCTCAAACATGGAGTTAGGCATTTCTGTGCTTTAATACACAACTCCCCAGAGCTCATGCTGATGTCACTTTACTGACCAATCTGCTCAATACCTACCCTTCCTTGTTTCCAGCACTCTTTGAAGAGCTTCCAGTTGTTGCTGTTTTTATGGTCTCTGAGCCACAGAACATGCTTATCACAGATCCACGAATACTGGATATCACTGTACCGTTTACTGCAGTCATCCTGAATACAATTCTTATCATCCTTTGGCTCTTCTTTTATTTCAGATTTTACATTTATCTTTGGTGCTCTATTTGGTGGAATCTTGTTTTCTACTACTGAAGCAATTATGTCATCAAGAATGTTTGGCATAGTCCTTCCACTCTTGCCACTCTGTTGGAAAACAAATGTATGTTTAAACAATGTAAATGCAACTTAATGCAATTCCTTTTGAAAGAGAATAATATTTTGGACGTCGTATCAATTATCACCATATATAAAAACAAATAAAACGTTAATGTGTGTGTGTGCACATATGAAGTTTTAATTATGAATATTTAAAGCAATACACCTATCAAACTGCTCTGACTAACATGCCAGAACACACTGATAGAGGGTTTCAGATCCTAAGAGAAAAACTGTGCATGCTGGAAACACTTACTGCTGTTCCTGTAGAGTAAACTGGAGCAAAAGCAATGCCAGCATCTGTCGAACCCAGACGCAGTTTGCCTGCTGTTGTAGTTAACAGATCCCGTAAGGTTGAGCCCTGCTCGTTATTCTGGGATGCAGGAGGGGAACTTTTACAGTTTGGGGATTCCAAATTATCCTGGTCCTTCCCTTCCTTTGAATGTTTTCCAGAAGGACATTCTTTGTTCTCTAAAACAAAAAGAATCATTGCAAGTTTACACTGTTGTATCGTGGTGCATACATAGGAACAGCACCAGTAATCCTGCATTTCCTGCTGGTGGTAACAGACAATGCAGCACTGGTGCTTTGTTCACCTGGAACACATCCTTCAAAGCAGCCAAGCAGTGTGACCAAGCAAAGGCCTTCCTCAGCATCTCAGACAGGCACAGCTGAGTGAGTTCCTGTCCTGACTGAGAGATGCTGTAGCTGGAAATACTTGCACAGCACATGTGCATTCTACCAGTGCATCTTCTGGTGACAGATTCTAACTCCACCAGGGAAAGGCACTGCAGTTTCAAGATTGGAATTAGTAGAGAAAAGTATTTTTTGTGAACAGCAAATGGTGTTTTTTTAAATTCAATTACAGAATCACAAAGAATCACTAAATTGGAAGAGACCTTTAAGATCAAGTCCAACCCATGTCCTAACACCACCTCAACTAAACCACGGCACTGAGTGCCACAACCAGTCTTTTTCTAAACACACCCAGGAATGGTAAACCCCCCACCTCCCTGGGCAGACTGTTCCAGTCCTTTATCACTCTTTCCATAAAATACTTTTTCCTAATATCCAACCTATATTTCCCTTGATGCAGCCTGAGACTGTATTCTGTCAGTTGCTGCCAGGAGAAAGAGACCAACCCCACCTGGCTACAGCCACCTTCCAGAGAGTTGTAGGGAATGATAAGGTCACCCCTGAGTCTCCTTTTCTCCAGGCTGAACAACCCCAGCTCCCTCAGTCCTTCCTCACAGGGTTTGTGTTCCCAGCCCCTCACCAGCCTCAGTGCCTCCTCTGGATGTGCTCGAGCCTCTCAATGTCCTTCCTAAACTGAGGAGTTAAAACTGGACACAGCACTCCAGCTGTGCCTCACCAGTGCCCAGTACAGGGCAGGAATGACCTCCCTGCTCCTGCTGGCCACACCATTCCTGATCCAGGCACGCTGCCATTGGCCTCCTTGGCCACCAGGGCACAGCTGGCTCGTGTTCATGGCTGTCACCAGCACCCCCAGGTCCCTTTCTGCCTGGGCACTGTCCAGCCACACCATCCCCAGCCTGGAACATCTCAGGGGGTTTTTGTGGCCAAAGTGCAGGACTTGGCACTTGGACTTATTAAACTTCATCCCATTGGACTCTGCCCATCCATCCAACCATTCCAGGTCTCTCTGCAGAGCCCTCCTACCTTCTAACAGATCAACACATGCTTCCAGCTTAGTGTCGCCTCCAACATAGCAGCAGTGCCCCCGCAGTCATGAGGTGACATGATCACAGACATGATATGACAATTTCAAACATATACCTTTTTTTTCTTCTCTGGCTTTTTGCTCTGCCAGATCAGCGAGCCAGTGCAGTGGGGACTGGGATTCAGGTGGTGTTAACTTGCTGTCTGTGCTCACATCACTCCTTGGGCTTGCGTTACCATTTGTCTCAGACTTTTGAGGAGTGTTCTGCTGTTGAGACTCAGGCATACACAGAGAAATTTTATTACTGTGGTTAAGGACATTCTGCAAAACCTGTAAAGAACAAATTTATTTTTAACTACACAGCTTCACTTTAAGGTATTTCAAAGACATGGCCAGCATTTAACCCCCACAAATGCAAGCTAAAATGCAACTAGTGCTATTTAAATACAAAAATCACCAGGATCAGAACACTTGAACAGGATGCAACATATACACACATTTTAGACTCACCTGAGACACACCATTCATTGCAGGGATCTTGCCAGCTTGTGTGCTCTGCTTGGTGGTGCACTGACAATGGGATTTAATTTCAAATTTTTCTCTAATATTGTGCATAGCATCTAAAAGATCTGTCAAAACTAAAGACAATTAAGAAGAAAAACATCAGTAGCTGTCAATCGTTCTGTGGCCCTCTTTACAACACACACACTGTGATGTTTTAAACTATTAAAAATGCTGAATTTGCCACTCAAAACTACTCCAAAATGACTGCCCAGTTTATCTTTAAGCTTGTGCAGGGAGACGCTCAATTAAATAATTGCACACCACTCTTCTGAATAATGTAAGCTTTAGTCTGCATTCCCATTGCATGGCACACATCAGGCAAGCCATTAATTATTTACTTCTCGTTGTTCCATGGGTATATCATTGCTTCATTCAATAAAACCATCAGCTACAGACTGAAGCAAGCCATGTCTTGACAAAAAAAAAAAAAAATCAGTATGTGAGAATATAAATGAAGGCTGTCTAGTAATGGGTATGCACAGAAGAACAAAACTGAGGTTAAGTAGGCAATCTTCATTGTGCTGTTTCCAGATGAGTGGTCCACTTTCACAATTTAAAATTAAAACCAGTTTCAGTCTAGAACCTGTTTTGGGAAATGTCACAATTTGAATTTGTTATGGAATCTACCCAACCTTCATTTCTACTGAACTAATATGCAACAACCCATAGAATAATGACTGGTTCTGTATTTTCAGCTTAAAACAACCTGGGAATTTACTCAGTATGTTTAAGGGCACATTTCAGTTTTCTATTTTCTGGTCTGTATCAATGCTGACAGAAATTTTGTGCTAACCACCACTACACTACATCTAATGGCACAACTTCAGAGAACTTACTTGGTCGTAAGCAGAATTCTGAATCTAACTGGGTTTCTGATTCTTGCTTAGTTTTTCAAGCTCATCACAAGCTCATTCACTGCATTTTGCTCAATCATCTGAACCAAAACATTTCTTGCCTTTTTGTGTATGGGACAGACAACAGTGAAAAACAAGTCCCTAAAAATCTGTTGCCTTGGTGGTACTGTTTATAAAGATCTTTTAACAGCTAAGGTCAGACTTATTAAGTACATTCTGATTGTTTTATTCTGCTCTGAAAAGGTACAAATCCATCACAAAAGGCCCTCAATTTCTTCACTGCCTGTCCCCACATCCCCCTTTACACACGTGTCAGCACACGCTTCTTACTCTCTTCATCATCTGTGCCTTGTGCTGGCAACTGCCCAGAACCACTTGCCTCCTTGAAAGAAATTAACCCAATTCCCAGGTTTCCAAATGGAAAGTGAGGAGTTTTAAGAAACAACTCTAGCCCCTCTTCACAGAAAGACCTGGGGAGAAAAAAAGCTTCTGCATATGGTCTTACCAGAGCCTGGAATAATCTGTGTTGGCATCAGGTGCTTGTGATCATGAGGCTGTCCTTTCACACACTTCATCCAGGCATACAACTCCTTATCTGCAAAATAGTATTGCCAATGTTTTACTTCCCTTTTGTTGCACACAGACAGACCTATGGTCTTTCAGACTGGTTTTGGTTAGAAACATTTCTCTGCACATCCAGGCCTTCTGTCTGGGTATCCAGTGTGACAAGGACTTACAACAGCTACTTTTCATATTAACTAACAGAATTTTAACAATACTGAAATCTGAAATAGCTGCACCTGTAACACAGGCCCTTGCCAATTACCTCCAAATGTCAAAGTGTATTCCCTTTATCCATTTAGTGAGTTGCCAGTTTAACACAGGCTGAAATCTTTTACAGTTGCTATTAAGGCCATGAGCCTCCCTGGATGAATCTTGCCATGGAAAAGAGACATAATTAGGCTGTGATTGTATGGTTGATCTAATTCAACACAATCCACACTCCATCTGGAAGCATCTGTTTTCAACCAGAGTTTGCCAGACAAGCCAAAAAGATGAACTTCTAACCACATCATCTCTTTGATTCAGTTTACCATGCAGCTACACCAGTGGTACTGCTGGCACAAAGGAGAGGGAAGCTGTGTCACAGGTTTATGCCACATTAAAGCAACCATGAAACCCTAAATCCCTATATACTGTCTGAAAATCATTTTTGCCAGCAGAGGTGGCCCTATGACATGGTAGGAGAGTGCCTTTCTAAAAAGTGTAAGCAAGATTCTCCCAAAATAGGCAGAGTAAAGAAAACACAAGAAGAATGAAAGCAAAAAATGTCTGGCCAAGCAACTGGTCACCAACCTGCTATGTGATTTTGGGGCAGAAATTTTGCCATTTCTCTCTCAATCCCCAGTCTTGTGTCCTATCTACTAAACCACTAATTTTAAGATATTTCCCAAGCCTTTTACCAGTCTGCTCACTACAGCAGTTTAAACTAAGGAACACACCAAAGGAAGCATTTAACACATTTAAGGCATTTGCTTTATGCTGTAGTAGGTACACAATGTTTCAAATGCTCCTTTAGATAAATGCTCAATTTATAAACTATTCAGTAGTTTTTGCAGCACCTAAAACATCCAAATATCCAACTAGTAACAAACATAAATAAATCAAGAGAACAAAAGAGTGTGTATCTACTTAATCTATTTTCTCAAGGAAATGTTGTAACATGGCATGGCACTTGATGGTGCCATGAACTGTCTGACAGTAACAATGGTTGCATATTCATTCACTCATCTAGTAAAGTGATAAGAGAAGCAATTGATAAGTATCTCGATCTGGAACAGTTAAACCTCTAACATTCCTGCTGAAGCAGGGAAAAACCAGGGGATTCTCTGTTACTTTCAGCAACTGCAAAAACAACTACTGGTTCCAGGAAAGATGGTGTAATATAAAGTCCTATTATATAGAGATGGGTGGGTGGTTCTGAACATTTTTTAAGAGAGTGCCAAAGAAGCAACACAGTTCACATGAATCCTACAGCATCATTAGAAATTAAGCCACAGTGAGGGAAGCTGTTGTACTTCTGCTTTCACACGTAAAACTGCAATCAATAGGAGAAAGTCCTCCCTGTAAGAAAACTGAAGAGAAGTCTCCTTCTTTATACTGCTTGCTCAAACTTCTAAGACATTTTACTAAAACTTTCCTGGCTGGTTAACACATACTATAAAAAGCCTCTGACTGTGTGTTCCCACCAGAGTAAATAATGTTTGGCATATATCCCAAGCCACGTCAGAGACACACACACACATGAGCACACAGACTTCAGCCAGCAAAGAGCTGCTGAAGCAGCCTCCAGCACTAAAGCATTAACAAATGTTCTCAGTGCAGGAAAATACTGACATTAGCTCCCTAAAAACATCAGTGCAGGAGGCTGGTCACTGCAAGCCTGGGACAAAGTGAGTGAGGCTCTCCATTTGGCAAAGCTTTGGCACCTAATAGTTGAACTTTATTTTACTAACACTTCACATCTGTGACACTACGCGGCCATGACAAACATGGAACTGCTTTTCCAAACAGCATTATCCTTGAATCAGTTCCTGGCACAGCGTCTGACTGCAGAACTGTGCCAGGGCACAACGCCTGCCTCTCAGGGAAGGCAGTGCATTCCACCAAGCAGCCTGCACACCAGAGTCACAGCCCAGGGCTCCAAGCCCAGATCAATCCTCCAAACATTCCTCCTTTCAATTGCAACCCAGCTGGGTCACCCAGAAATCAGAGGTTTGCAAGTTAGTCCTGTTATATTTCTCTCTCTCCAGACTAAAGCAGACATTTCCATTAGAGCACAGGATAAACCACGTATATGTGCAGGCTTATGGATTGTGAAACTTCCATTAACATTCATTATAAACACTACCCAAAGTATTTTTCTCCATCTCTTTTTTTTAAGATAAAACTGTAAAACAAGATGCTACATCAGTATGACAAGCCACTTCTGAAGGGAGGACTCCAGAAAACATTCAAATCAAGGCAAGTCTTAACAGCAGCGAGTTACCATAAAGAGGGAGGTGTGACTGAGCACCAGTCTCACAACTGAAGAACAAGATTTAACCTTGAGGGACAAGGCACATGCAATCCACAACAATCCACACAAAAAGACTGAAAGGTGGACAATGAGCTAAAATAGCCCCCACGGCAGTTGCTTTCTGAATGACTGATTCTACATCTACAGACAAAAAAGGATGGAAAAAAGATCTAAGAGAAACCAATACACACAAGAAGTAATTTAACACTTTACAGAAAGACAGTTGTAGTGGATCAGCAGCTCTGCAACAAATGAGAATAAACAGCCTATACAATACTCTAGTTCATAAAGAACTGACCTCTAGAACTTTTTCTTTCCTTTGCTTTGTAACAATCCAGGCAGACCACAAATCCACATTTTTGGCAGACCCAATGAATGTTAAATAATGTGGCTTCACATGCATCACACATCTCACGGACTCCTCTCACTGCTCTCTTCCATGCAATTTTGGCTGAAATACAAAATAAGCAGAATAAAAGGACTGAAATTTAAATGCAAAGCACAGAATGAATAGTCTTTATAGATTAAGCATTCCTAAGTTTCCTCTCAGACACAACTGGGTTTTGGGGGAGGAAAGTGATCCTTCATGAACAGGCTATCAAGAGCAATCCCTTAGCTCCATAACACAGCATCCCCTTCAATGCTACTATCAACACATTATAAAGAAATAAACATTCAGAAAACACAGACTAAAGTAACACAGAAAAGATATTGCTGCAAGCACGAAGAACTTTTTTTTGCATACACTTTTAACCCCATGCACTCAAGAGGGTTTTTCACCTGACTGCCCACGGGACATGTTCGATCTAAAGGGCAGCCAAACCAGTGAGCTGGCCAGCTGGCAGGAGGGGAGGGAGGTGCCTGCTCAGGAGACCTGGCTGCTATGTATTTTCTGCTCCACTTCCTCCTCATACAGCCTGGAACCAGTAGAGTCACCAGCCTGTGCCCATCTGCTGTGGGCAGAAGGATGGACCGGGGCTTTGGTGGGGAGGAGGTGACAGTGTTAGCACATGCTCTGCGGGGCCTGCGCTGCTCCACTCTTCCCCTTTGTTTTGGGAAGGAGACACATCAGAAACACACCATTTGTTGGCAGCAGTCAGCACCTGGCTCGCCACAGGCCTTGGCTGGGAGCTGGCTGCTCTGGCTGGAGAGCTGGAGGCCAAGCTGGGAATGGAGGCTACTCCAAACCCAACAGGAGCCCGGCCCCGCCCGGCACAGCCACCAGCACAGGGAGGGGACTGGGCTGGCCTGAACTCTTCCCAGCATGTCCTCTCACCAAACAGCCTAGGGAAGTCCAACAGCCAGGGGAAGAGAGCTCTGCAAAAGGAAGCAATGGTCATCCAAGAAAAACTGCAGAAGATGAGAGAGCTTTGAGGGTTCCTTACCATCTTTTTTCACCCAGGACATGGCTGTTTTCTCAGACGTTACCAACTGACAAAATTTATCCCCTATGATATCTAGAATGTATTTAGAGGTCTCTAGGTCCAGTTCATCATCTTCATAGTTTTCATGTGTCCATAAACTCAGTGCTTCATCATCATATTGATCAGGAGAGGAGAAGCCATCTATCCTAACCACTCCGTTCTTACTAAAAGACAATCTAAAAATGAAAACAGATAGTTTCATGTATCATGATACTCTCTGACTTCCAATTTACTTGCTATTTAATCTTACAACACAGAAGTTTTCTTGTCACCTGATCATCCTACATACTTTTTTAATTTTAAGATAAATCCTACTGATGAAAATAGTTTAAAATTATAAATAAGGAAGCATGAAAACTAAAACAAGCCTTTTAGGTGCTTTTTTGCATTCCGTTCACTCATCATTCTCTCCCTCTAGCATTTATTATTACGCTTTTAAAATTGCAGACAGAAAACTTATTTTTTTATTTTTTATTTTGGTCAAAGTTTGGTTCCACCTACTTTCCTTCCTCACTTTCAATTTTTGGAATGTCTGCGACAGTAGTCACTCACTTTGACTTATATTTTATAGATTTTTGTATCCTACTGCTCTCACACTGAGAAAACATGAGTTCAAATACTACATTTAAATTTTTCTAGGCAGAACAAATCGCCAGTAGAAACTAACATTTTTGTACCCACTAAACTCTGACCTTTAAAAGCCTTTCCTGTTACCCTACCAGCGCAGTGCCACTAACCCTGGCTATACTTAGCCTATTTTTAAGCAGTAACAATTAATCATTCCATCTTATCCAAAAGTCATTATACAGATTTGATTATAAGAGTTAAGGAATTTATGCCAGTGAACAGTCCTGAATTTACCAAATTTACCTGAAAGTACCAAAAATAACATTTAGATATGTATTCTAATGAACAAGATGAAATTATCAACTTGCAGCTTCAAAAACAACAATTTCCATAAGAAATGTGTCTTTTGAAATTCAAGCACTACTATCTAAACACAAGTAAAATAATTTAACTGCTGTAAAATTAACCACAATATAATAAAAACATTCAAGTTTTTTAATTCCACACTAGTTATTTTAAAGGTTGGCAAAACCATTATGTTCTCTCCTTTATATAGGGGGAAGAAAACCAACCAAAATTCCAACTTTGCCAAATGTGGAAGCCAATATTCTTACAGAGAAGGTATTCAGAGTCCAACCTTGAAATGATTCCTATAGATCTACCAAGTCTTGTAACTGAAGACTGATTACAAAAAAATTAAACCTCATTTAGAAAGTTTCCTGACGAAAACAAGTTGGATTAACAGTGACAGCACAATCCATACACAAATTGAAGCTGTTTTACCTTTTCTTGGTGCTTCCTGCACCCCAGGAAATTTTCTTTGTTTTGAGTTTTCCTTGATGGGCCATTAATTGCAAAAAAGGAGGTCACAACTCCTCCCTGTCCTCAAAAAACCCTGAGCAACATTCCCACCACGTTCTGGCATAAGAACAGTTACAAGTGCAACTCTGCAGTTGTACAACTTGTCCAGAAAAACTGAAGCTTGCCTTATGAAAATCCCACTTCACATGTCAGACACCTGTGTAGTGGGACTGTGCTGCATTTTCTGCTTGCCTAAGGTACACCAGGCAGATGTTCTGATGTCTTTGCTATAAAGCTTTAACCAGCAATGAAGTCAATCCACAAAAGCAATGCAAATGTAAATACTGTTAAAACAGATGCTGTCTTTTATCGGGTGGACTGAGACAGAAAAACCAGACATGCTTTCAAGTATGTCAGTCCTTTGTCAGTATTATTTTAAAAAGCTGAAGCACCACATTACCAGGAAACCAGGCATACTTACCGCCTAAAGTAGTAAAATCTACAAAATACTGGTGAGTGAGTTGGTTCTTCTCCTTTCTTACTTCTTATTAACCTACATTCTCTGCATTTTTGCAGATTTGGTCCTATTTCAGAACAAGAATCATCCTGCAAAAAGGACTCTCCCGTTTGCTTCAGCTTCTTTACTTTGCGCCAATCTTTTAACACTGAGCGAGGTATACCAGCTGCAAAAGTAAGGAGAGTTTCAGATGAGGTACTGGCACTGCTTCCTCACAGATCACAGTCAAGACAGTCAGTGGTCAGCATTTTTTTCTGGTACATTTGTTTACCCGCATAATAGATTTCATTTTTATTTCCACTTGTCTGCCTCTCAGCACCAAAATTAAAAAATCAAAGGTACCAATTCAACTTATACAGGCAGGAACACAGCTAAGTAACTGCTAAACTCCCAAAACACTATGTCTTCCCTTATACTAAGTGTATCATTCACCAGGTATTCTATTAAAACCATCTTCAGAATCTCATTCTGACGAAAGCAAAGACATACAACACTGAAAGAAAGCTAGGTTTGAACTCTGTTTCAAGTGAAGGTGTAAGCAAAAAAAGCCACAGTTTAATGAATTAAAGCAGAGCTTAAAAAAAAACAACCTAAAACCAAATTCCAACTTCTTCATAACTTTTTTTTTAAGGTTACAGATACGACTACAGAATAGCAGCTATATTCACAGAATCCATTTACACTCTGTCTGGTTTGCTGGCTTTGTAAGGCCAAGCAGTGTAATTCTATTTTCGATACCAAGTCAGCAGATCTGACACCAAGTAACATGAGGAGGGAGCAAGTCTATTGAGTAATAAGTGCAATTTTCACATACAGGTTTTGAAACTGAACCCTGTTGTTATTTAACCAAGCTTTCATTTTAAGGTGTCTTGAAAGTGGCACCACTCTTATCTGCAGAGAGAATTATCTGTCATTTCATCTACCACTGCTCTTGAAAGTTCATGTCCTGTAAACAGGGATCTGATGTAGCATGATAAAGGGGTCAGGTGCTAACTTTGGACTTGGTACCTGGGTTCAGACTGGTATTTTGCCAGAGATGACTTGTACAAACTTTGCAAGTGACAGACTGCCTGTGCCTCAGTTCCTAGTCTAGAAACCACACTCCATACTCACCCCAAGGCATGACCGTAACTGAATTAAAACCTGAAGAGTAAAAAAGGCCCAAATACAGGTTTACTAGTCCAAAACAATGTTTTCTGCCTTGGAAGCAGAGATCCTGGGTGTCACCTGGGAGCTGCTAGACTTCAAGCTCTGTGAGTGGGCACTTGGAAGACCCCCAACACTTGCAGGGCTGTGAAATGCCTTGCTTTGCAGGAGGGAGCATCACAGCCTGGAGCTCTGAGCACTCTGAAGCACGCAAACTTGCAGGGGGCTTTCCAAAACAGCATCAGGACAAAGCACTGCTCAACCCTGGAGGAATCCAAGTACCACCCGTGCTGCCAAACTGCCACACAGTTACCTCCAGCCACCTACAGAGAACCCAGGCAGCTGTTCCAAGAGAACATCAGCTTTCCTGAAAGCTCCTCAAGGCTGACCATGATTTTGTGTAAATCTTTAATGGAAAGTTCTTTTTGAAAAAAAAATCTCTGACCAGCTCTCTCGCAGAAATTAACCATGAAAAAAATTTTGCAACAACAGAAAGGCATAAGCACTTCACATGTATGTATTTACAGCTTACTTTTAGAAGGGAAGCTGAAAAAGATTTTACAGGCATGTTTGCCTTGATCTTCCCTTTACTTGGAAGCAGAAAAAGCAATACTATTACCACTAGACCAAATACCCAGAATACTTCAGACAGACTACAACACTTTCATCACCCAGTACAATTCAGGGATCAAGTACTCTCAGATACCAGAAGAGTAACTTTATACACCAGACAGTGAAAAGCCACAGAATGTAATTACAGGCAGTATTGCTCTTTTTCTTGCTACCTATACTTTAAAAAGTCTTACAAGAAGTCATTTAATGGTAGATTCTCTCATACTTAACCAGACCAAAGACAAAAAAGAATCCTCAGAGAAGAATAAATTGGGATAAAAAATAAGGCAAGTTTTTAAATAAAATCCCTTATGTTGGCAGACCAGTTTCTCTTTTCATATTAATTTAATTACAATCTGCTACACATTATAATATTACATTTAAATGGAAATTTGTATTTCCCTAAATTTTTTTATTCCTTAAACAAGAGGGATGTTAACACCATGTACGACACATGCTAGTTAGGAGTGTGAAATTATTCTCCCTTAAACCTTTCATTAAATTAACCAAATCGTAACTGAGTGGCATCAGGCTCTCAAGGAACTGCCTCTAGCTTTCTGATCAAAGGATGAATTAGAGTTCAACAACAGAGAATCTTTCCCTCCAGCAGTGCTCTAAAAATAAATGCATTAGATCTTAAAATAAAAAAACCCCAACATATATATGCAACTCAATACAAGCGGTACAACTATATGCACCAGCCTGCTCAATTTTGATGGACAACATAAACGAGATGGTTTAGTGCTTATTTTTAGGCCAAGAACCAGTTTGTTAACACAGACATACAAACTGCTCTATTTCTTACACCGGGATATTTCAAATGGCCTCAAGACAGATAAATCTGGACCCATTTATTTACACAGGCATGTGTTTTAGCTCTTTTCCCTGCTATCGTGCATGACAAACCCTCCAGGATTAACAGTGTTGGACTTCACATGCTTCTGTGTCTTCCAAATCAGATTAATATACTCACTGCTGTTACTGCCGCTCTGCAACTTCAGCTTGCTTTTTTCTTTGGCGCTCCTGCTAAGAACACCATTTGGTTTCACTTCTTCCTCGGTATCACCCTTTTTTTTCTGCAAATCGTTTTGTTTCTTTTTGTATGTTGGCTTGGGCTGCCGTTTAGTCCTTTGCTCTGACTTGCTCTCGCTTTCATCAGAGTCACCACTTTCAGAGCCAGACTCATAAGTTCGTTTTCCTTTTCTCCTTGGGTGCTTATCTTCCTTGACAAACTTATCCGCCAAGATTTTGCTATCTATGTTATTTTGCAAATCATTTGATGTAGAAGCTATTAAACTGACAGTACACGGCTTAATAATTTCTGAAACACTGTTCCCTGAATTCTCTTTTTTATTAGTGTTTTTATCTTCCTCTGAATGCCTTGTTAGCCAAGCCTTTTTCAGTTTAGTGTGGTAGTTTGGCTGACTCGTCTGGGAAGTTTGCCCACTGCCTACAGAGTTCGCTTTGTTTATTGTATTACAGACGATAGCGCTGTCTAGGGAGAGAGAGGTTGAAAATGTCTGATTTTTCACAGAGTTGGACTCAGCCTCAGCGGTGTTACTACTTTTAAACTGAGCTGCGGCCAACGCCGCCTTGTGCTTTTTCAAATGGACAAAGTCAGTCGAGGCGGAGAATCCCGAGCTGGGCTGAGCAGCGCCGCCAGCAGCGGATGTAACCGGAGCTGCGGTGCTGACCTTGCACTCCTGGGGCTGTGCCGCCACCTGGCCGGCCGCCCTCGGGGCCGTGCACTCCGGCGGCGCGCAGGACACGGCGCTCGACACCGAGCAAGTCACTTCAGAGCTGCCCCGGCTCGACACGCTGGTCGTCATCGCTGCTGAGGCACTGACATCTGTTTTGGTGCTGCAGATGATACTTGTGGTAGGGGTGACAGCACGAGGAACGCTGCCTTGCGAGACAGCTGCAAATTTCTTCTCATACTGTGTGCGAGCACCATCTGAGTTCATATTTGGCAGTATGACTCTTCCAGTCTCCCTGGCTTCCGCTGTTTTTAGGCAATCTGCTGGATTTGTCACAGCTGAAGATCTCTCACTGACTCGATCTTTGGAAGCAGACTGCATTACTGGTACATTCTCGTATTTTGTGCTAGAAGGAGGACGCACAATAACAGACGCTGTAGCGGACTGCGACTTTCCAGTCATTCTTTCGCTGTGCCAATCCACTTTTTCGTTATTTGGGGCATTGTTAGACTTCCACATTTCTGATAAATTCTGTTCAGAAGTGCCCTTGTAAACAGTTTGGGCTTCCTTGGGCTCAGGTACTAAAGTCGGCGGTTTCTGCAACTCCTGTATTTTGCCACCACCGGCATTAACGGGTTGAACAGGGGTTAGAGTTGGAGGTGAAAGGCTGCTATAGCTGCTCTCCTTCTTCTCCGGGTTCTGGTGCACAGGAGGGTGAAACACAGGGGCCCTGTGCAAGGCAGGCATACTCCGGAGTGTACTTGAAGATGAGACTGACAACTGAGTAGGGCTCCTGCTGTCACTTCTGAAAGAATTTACGGACTGAGACTGCACCGACTGCGAAAGCTGCTCGGCTATCTTGCTTGTGGAGCCTTCGCTCTCTGGTTGGTGCTTAATTAAAGGTGGCGGTTTTGAAAGGGAAGAAATGTAAGAGGGGAGAGCCTGGGGACTAGCTGCTGTTGAAGGACAATTAGTTTGCTTATCAACATATACACCTGAAGCTTCCTTTGATGGGTATGATCTTGGCGGCTCATTTACTACACTGTTAGACAAGGTAGTGAAATAGTTACTCTGTGGCAAACTCTGTGGAACTGAATGTTTCATTTTATACAGTTCTGACACAGAGCGTTCAGCATCTTTGTCATATTTTACTGAATGGCTTTTGGGACTTGAAGATAAGGACGTTACCCTGGAGTAGTTCTCTCTCTCCCCCTCCAGTGCCTTTATTTTAGCTGTAAAAGGAGCAACTTCAATACTTTCTTGGAGTATCCGTCTGTGTTCTTCTTTGTATTTGCTCAGTCGCTCCCCAGTCTCCTGCGGTGGCCTTGGCAGCTGGTTCAACATTGGATCTGCATAATGTCTGTGCATATGGCTCTCCTTTGCTGTCTGCGTTCTGCTCTGCTCTAGTTCACTCTTCACTGGTGCAGTGGTAACAGAACGTAAAGGTTCAATGAACGCTTTCCTCTCCAGTTCTCTGTTCGAAGAAAGGTTAAGCAAACACAGGTTAGCCTGAATGTAGTACAGTGTGCTAGACAGAAGACCTTTCTTCTCATGCCCTGAACTAAGTTATCTATTAACACAAAATAAAGTTTTCTCTATATTAAGTACAATTTTCAGAAGTCTTCAAATGACTCATGAACTCAAGTACCATACCAAGTCAACAAAGCAACACAGTGATAAGCCTGTGTCTCCCACAGGCATTCACATCTACAAATAAACTAAAAGGAAGCTGAAAGGCAACATCACTTGCTGAAATGTACCCTCACACACGGAGCTCAACAGCAAACTCACTCTTTGCGATGCTCTGCGATACTCTTGGACAAAGGCGGGCTGGAATGCGTTGTCAGTTTGAGCGGCCGAAGGGGATCTGCGCTGGATGGTCGCACAGGAATGTGACTCCGTAAACCAAGGCTGTCAGCTGAGGTCACTGGGGTGGGCTGGTGTAACCAGGGGCTGGGAGTATTCTGTCGACGCCAACCAAAACAAAAAATAAAATCAGATTTCAAAATAATCACAGGACCACAAGGGTAACTCTACCAAGTCCTACCAATGATCAAAGTGAAGTAATGTATCTCAGTATCAAATCATAGACAGTAAATAAAACCTAACATTTTAAGTCACTTTTTTTGACCAACTAAAACATGAATCTACTTCCCCTGGACTTCCAGCATACAAAACAGTTTACACATTTCAGAAGCATTCAATTTTCAAGTACTCAGGATGAGCAATTAATTCTAGAACAACATCCCAAGCTCATCAAAATTAACAAACCAATGACAACCTGACAACTCTAAAATTCAGTTACTAAAAACACCATTACTTCTTCAAAGAACTGCAAGAAGTATTTCCTTAAAAATACAAATCTGGCTTGATATTTCTGGAAGCAATTTTATCTCCAGCCTTATGATGAATCTCAATAAAAGGGATGTATGTATCTCTTGCCTGGATTGTTCCTCTCCTGCCCCAACCAAATCATTAAGTATGATAATCCTAATTAATCTGCTTTATTCAGTCAGGTATTTTTATTTGGCTTGACCATCATCATCACACTATTAAAACCATAAATGTACACACTTGCCATACTGTGCAGCATGACAAACACAGCCCAAATTCATGCTGTGTACCTGAACACTCCAAAGAAGGGCCTCCTTGTTTAGACACACTGGTAAATCCTAATCTGTGAAACTGCTTTTTAATCTACTACTTTTTAAAGTTTCTGTTTTCTTATCTTCACTGAAACTTGTGTAACAGCCTGCAGAAAAGGCCAGGAGCAGCTCTCTCTTGCCCTCTCTCTCTCCTCTGCTTAGAGACCTGCTTACAAGAAGTGCACACAGCAGAGTGGAAAAGCAAGGTATCTAGCTGTTTTCAAGTGGGGCTCAAGTGCTGGAGACAAGCCAAGAAGGGACTGGGGACAAGAGTGAGCTTTTGTGCACAAAAGCCTTGTGGTGCTTGTCCAGCCCCACATTCTTCCCCTCCATACACTCCTCACCAGTCCATCCCTATCCTTCTCTCCAGACTTGGCAACGCCAGTTGGGAACTGCTGCAGCAGAAGGGGAGCCAAGAGCTCTCATGCCACATGCACACAGCACAGAATAGATCTGCAGGTGCTACAACTTTGAAGTTCTGATTTCTGTGTTTTTGAATATTTAAAGCAGCCACTTGGGTTTGTGCTCACAGTTTTAGTGCGCACGTTTCCTAGGCCAGGAGTTCCCACGCTGCGGTGAGTTCCCACGAACAGCCTGTAAGCTGTATTAAAGTATTATGCAAAGAAGGCCCGTCACCTTCTCCCCAGAGGGGCTGGGGAACATCTGCCTGAGCACCAAGCATTGCTCAAACAGCTTCATGACTCCACCTGCAACTATCTACTACCCAGCCCAAACATGGGAGCCGTCACGGGCACCCAGGGACAGTAGGGAAAGTTGGGCTTGGGGCACGCTTCCTTCGGCTCAGGGACACGGCTCAGCCCTGAGCCAAGGGTGGATGCTGCTGCTGCTGCTCTTACAGCTGAAACACAGATCCCTTGCTGTGATTGTGGCATCCGTGCAAACCGACCTTGGAAACGCCCATTCCGGGTTTCTAAGATCTATTTTAAAAAGGCCTCCAGTGCGAGACCCAGAAGACAAGTCACCACAAGACAATTGCCACATATCAACATAATTAAAAAGCTACGTGCCTCAGTATGCAGGGCTGCATTCTTCAGGCAGCCAAAGTGAAAACGTCTATCATAAGTTCTTTTAAAATGGACTTCTGGATGGGGTGGAGCAGGCAGCAACACGAAAAGATAAATCCACCTATCTTTTTCTCTCAGGCTTTTCTTTACTCTTCATTTTGATTTTATCACATTTTAGATCAAACTCACTTCATATTACAAGGCCAACTCAAACTGACTGTTTTGGGAAAGACTTAGCCACGTTTGGCTTCTTTTTAAGAATGAATCCGGGGAGGAACAGCCTTCTCCGTGATAAAAAAAAAATTTAAAAATCTTTCTAACCATTCAGAATGCCAAGCTTTGACACAAAGGCTAACAATTTGGCAGAAGGACCACTGTCAGTGACATGCTTTTTGTGGTCCCTGTGAAAATCTGCCCAAATTAGGCCAAGTTGAAAGTCTCTAAAGATCAGTACGCACAGGCTCAGTGGTGGTTTAATTGAAGCTGGCAGTCAAGCTCTCCAAAGTTTCTGTCTGCGCTACACACACTTCATCTTACACTACTCCTCTGAGGTGCCTGCAATGAGCAGGCCATATCCCAAGCCTTCAGGAGCTAAGGAAACTTTTCCTGTAATTGCCACGTCTGCCTGCCAAACCCCACCACCGCACTGGGCACTAAGCTGAAAAACACAAACGGTTTCTTCTGGGACTTCAGTGGTTACACTCAACAAACAGACAGAGGAATCACCCTGACTTGAATACAGAGGAGTAGAAAGCAGATGGGAAGGCAGGGATGTGTGTCAACAGAAACAGAAGGGGAGAAAACGACACGCCAAGAAAAGGGTACACAGATAGGTGTAAAGATGAGAAATGGGTGTACAGCGTACATGAAACATTTAAAAATGCCAAGAGTATTTCTCTTCAGAACTTCCCATTGGATTTGGTGCTCCTTCCTTCTCCGCCTTTCACCATTATTGACTGAGCATGCATGAAATTTCACTATGAAGACAACTGTCCCACCTCTCCGAATATTTCATTTATACAATGGTACACAGTTCGAGGCAGCAAATATTTACTCTGTGAACTTGAGTTCCCAAACAAGCTCGCTGACCTCACTTTTAGTCATAAATTAAAATCAAACAATTCCTATTTCTTCAGAATTCTTAGGAAATCAAGGTCTGGAGAAACTCCCTACACACATCCACCATAAGACAATGGGTACTGCTGCAGTTCCATTCCTAGTTCTCTGCCTACTCAAAAACCCCAGCATCACAGTATGACACAAACTACCACATCTGTACCTAGGCAATCACTGCTGGGAGACACCAGGCCCAGCTGAACACGTCATTAAGAAAGGATTTTAACTTACCCTTCTCAAGGAAGCCTCTGCGTTAACAGGAGTTTCTGGGTGGACCCATTTGGAGGAGGGCAGACCGAGTCCTGAGTAAGCATGTGTTCCATTTGGATACTGCCAAATAATTGGATAAAGCCCTAGCTGATTATAGGAAGCAGAAGGATGAGCTTGTCCGAGAAGATGTGGAGACTGGTGTTGTAACATCTGTTGCTGCTGCTGGTGTGCTAATGCCAAATGGCTTAAGCTGCTAGCATGAGCAGTCTCTAGTCGCGGGTGGGCACCCAGCAAGGAGGCAGCAGGCACTCCGGGCAACACTGTGGGAAGTAGATGAGGGTGATGAACAGAATGGTGAGATGCGCTACTAAGGGGGTGAGTGTTAATAGCGGACAAGGGAGCCTGAGCTGAAGACCCAGCGAGCAGATGGGATGAACCAGTTAATGCAGGATGATGTGCATTTGGATTTAAACAGGTTCGGTGGGATGAGGAATGCAGAGGATAATTATGCTGATGCAAGTAAGGTGAAATGTGATTAGTTCCTGTTTCTTGTCCAATCAGAGTGGGGTCCCTGTATACTGTGAAATGTTCATTCTTGTCAATGATAAGAGGACTCTTAGTAGCTTCTAGAGCACTAACTCTAGCTGGAACTGGATGAAAACTAGACCTAGGCAAATCATGATCGGTTTTATTGGCTGACCTTGTTAATCCAGTAGCATGGCTGTTTTGGGAACTAACCTTAGACTTCACAGTATCGGAAGATTGGGTGAATTTAGGCTTAACATCAGGTGACTTTGTTTTAGGATGATCAACTGAAGCACTAGATTTTGACTTCACAGAATCGGGGACGGGACTTTGTTTACGCAGTTTACTCTCTTCTGCTAGAGAAGCTACATTTAACGAAGACATAAATGAGCCATACTGCACTTTTTCAGAATTTAAGTGTTCATTTACTGGTAATGTTTTTACAACCCCAGGTTGTATCAAATCCGTTTTACCAACACTGCTAACCCAACTTTGATCAGCTTCCTGTTTTCTTGCTTCAAGGAAATTTGCATTTGCAAATTGCTGCTTTAAATCACTGCTGTGAGATTCTATTTTCTGAACTGTTTGCAAACCAAAGGTACTTGCAGCATTATCCTGGTTCTCCTTTTCAGAGTTGTTTTTATTAGTAACATCAACAGCACACTTAGGAGTAGGAGATCTGGGTAAAAACTGCTCGTTTTTTAACTCCACGGTATGATGTTTTTCTGCATTACTCTCTTGGACAGGTGGATCCTTGGCATTCTGCTCATAAAGTGATGGCTGCTCCGCTGCATGGAGCGAAGATTTTTCCTGAGGATCCGAGACTGACGACTTGGGTCTTTCCGTCTCTTCATGGTTTTTATCCTGCTGTACTTCATCCCATGGAGATTGTCTATCTGTTAGTGTCTGCTCTACTTCCTCAGTAGTTTGGGATTTTCCTTCTTCTCCATTTATCTTTGAAGAGTTCTTGCTTTTTAACTCATTTTCTGAATTTTGCTCCGAGGATGAATCTGTTAATCTTTTATTTGAAATCTCCGAGTCACTGCTCTCTGAATAATCTGAGATATTGTCTGTCCGCAGTCTCTTCATATTTAATTTCTTTTCATCCTCTTCAGGTTTTCTTCTTTTACTAAGAAAGTGTTTATTTTTGGTTTTGGGGTTTTCTGCAAAAGATAAAAACACATCTATCAGATTTTCACTCGAATACGGTTTTAGGAAGCTCTCCCTCCCTCTCCATTAACCACTTTTACCTCCTCGGCCTATATAATCGTATCTTTCATCTTTCATCTTCTCCTCATCAGGCATGCTGCTATCAGAGCCTTTCCTCTTATTTGGCCGACTATTCCTCTGTTGCTGGTGAGAATTCTGTCTTGGTGCTGCAGTTTGGGAGTTCATTGCTGGTCTGGGACTATTTGCTTGTGCACGTGTATAATGACCCTAAAAATAATTTGTTATTAATGGACTTAAATGCAATGTTCATTAGTGTCTTTAAACACGTATTTTTAACATTCGCAAAATTACGAAAATACTTAGGTAAAAAGATAAATGTATCTACGTGAACTGTGTTGCTGTTCTGGTTGGAACGAGACCGTCGGCGTGAAGTGATGCCAATATTTTCACCTTTCAACAAAGAGTGAACAACATCATCTAGAAAGGTCATCTGAACCATAGAAGGATCAACATTCTGAGGTTCTAACACCTGGTTTATGTAAAAAAAAAAAAGAAAAAAAAGAAAAAAAAAGAAAAAAGAAAAGAGAGAAAATAACAATCCACAGATGTTCAGACAATGCCTAATCTGTATTTTCTGTACCAGTGTTCACCAGTCTATTTTGTGTGCTAAAGACTAATCAGAGAAAAGCCTACTTAATCCTGACAAGCAGAACTGACATATGACACAACAAATGCTGGCAGTGTCAAACCAAAGCAAATGTGTCTTTACATGTCATTGCAAAAATAATTTTTTTTAAAAAGGCAAAAAGTACCCCACCACCTATTCCTTCCCCCTCCACTAACCTTCAAATTGGAGATTTAACAAGCTATTCACATAATAACCCCTAAGTAGTAATTACAATATACAAATATTTTATAAAATTATTTTAATATACTATAAATTATACTGCAGAAACACATTACATACTGCTTTCAACAGAAGCAGAACTATTACAAGAAGAGAACCGAAACGACTGGAAAGAACTCTAGAACTGTTCAGCGTTACCAGTGAGAAATACTTCATCAAGCAGGAAATGCTAAACAGATCTTCAAAGGATATGGCACAAAGTGAAAAAAGTAACATTTGGGGAATATTAATTTGAGCAAATTAAGGGAAAGAATTTATCTGCGTAATAGACTAGTCTTAAATTTTTATTGTCACACATGGTTTTGTCAGTCACTTCAAGGCAGATAGATCATTTACCCTATTACTGTTGAGTCATTACTCTCCTGAAATAGAATTCATTACTGCCATTAAAGGTATCGGTAATAACTCCTTTTGTACATCAAATTCCAAAATAAAACTAAACCCCACCACAGCAAATATAAATTAGGGCTGCAGTAAATGCTTAATTCAATAAATTACAGAAAGTGACTATTCCAATTGCTTGGAAAAAGTAATCATTACTGCAGTGCTTAAAGATTTCATTCTTGTGAGAAGAAATTCTCAACAGAGCAGACAGGGAAGACCAGTTCTTCAAACTGGATTGCTTCACTTCAAAGACTTCACTAGTCAAATAGCAACAGCACAAGAAACTGTAGGACTGGTATTAATCACATCACTGCACAAATACTCAGCTCCAGGAGGATTTAACTCATAGCCCAACACAGCTGTGCTGCAGTTCCAATGCAGTGATACCCTCAACCTGCTGAAATTGAACCAACTTAGTGTGTTTCTGAGTGCTACCAACCCAAATTAGAACCTCTCAAGGCATAATTTCCTTGCAGCTTGTTTTCTGAGTATCATCCATCAACTCACCTGGTCATTCATAACCACCATAGTGCGGGTGAAGAGATCATGGTGAGTGATGATGCCAGTGAACCACTGGGTGGCAGAATCCTGTCTGTACACTCTCACCCTATAACCATTTAAGGAGTACGGACCTTTGGAAGGGGAAGAAATAAAAAAGCCATTGAGGAATGCAGGGAAAAAGCATACATGGATTTTCCTGCCTTTTATTTAAAGCTCACAGCAAATAAATACTGCACAAGGCATGGACAGCTAACCACAGATTCAGGAAGACATTTTGAAATGCAAATGGCCCATCTGAGTATGCTTTAAGGTTAATTCTGCTAACATTTTCAACATACAATTTTCTTATCTAACTAAATCTTTCTGCAACCATGATGACACGATGGGAAAATTCCTGCCTACAAAGAGCAACCACAGAAAAATAATCTGAAAGGCTTGAAAGTGGCAGCAGCAGGTTATACAGAAGCCATTTAACAGGCTAGTCACATGCCCAGCTGCTTTGCTGGCTAAAAGATTTATATCTCAGTGGTTAGGCTCTGCATCTGCCAAGTCTTTCCCATAGGTGACCACAGAGTTTCTCTCCATTACAGCAAGAAGAAAGGCAGTGGAATGATCCCGTGCTTGCTATGGCCACACAGAACACTCATGCACATGCACACTATGAAGACTTCAGCTCCTGTTTTCAGAGATACTAAATCCAAAGAAACCTCACACATTTTGCCAAGTTCGGTTTAATTCATCTCCAAAAGCCCCTGGGGATGGGGAGCTATTATGATATAGTACCTATTTTACAGTTTGTTTCAACAAGCAGAAAGGCAGTAGAATGATCTCGTACCTGCCATGGCCACACAGAACACTCAAGCACACACACTATAAAGTCTTCACCTCCTGTTTTCAGACATACCAAATCCAAAGAAAGCTCACACAATTTGCAAAGATCAGTTTAATTCACCTCAAAAGCCCATGGGAATGGAGAGCTATTATGATATAGTACCTATTTTGCAGTTTGTTTCACGACTTAACAGTTTTATTCCTATTCAGTGTCTCACTTGATCACTGGAACTCTCAAGTTCCCTTGCACTTGGTGCTTACATAGCATTTTGTCTGACCAAGCAACACTGCCACCAAGCTCAGTTCCAACTGTGTGGGTTTTGCTACTTCCGCAATCAAACCCCAAGTCCCAGGTCAGGCAAACAGGAAGGGAGGAAAAACTAGTCAGTGACAACCTACAAACAGCCTAACTGAAGTGATTTAAGACTGCTCAGTTGCTGAACCACACAGGCAAGACCAGAATTCCCCTGTCTTTCCTACAGATCAGTTTTTCCAAGCCCTGCCCAGTACATTAAGCAAGCTCAAACATCTGCAGCAAACAGGCCAGGGACCTCACAGGTGACAGCTTTCTCTAGTAAAAAATATCCACAGTCACACAACTGGGTCTATTATACCCTCTTCATGTGACAGTGTGCTACTGTAAGGACTGTTTTCAATGTCAACATCTGAGAGATCAAGAGAAGTGCAAAAGTGGTAATTATTTAGTAATTTCCAAGTGGTCTCTTGAAATACTTTTTGCATGTGACTATCTCATTTTTAAAACCAGCTGGGAAGAGAAACACCACACCACGGCAGCCTTCTAACCCCCATCCACATCATTCATGGCACAGCTGAAACCCTGAGCCCTCCTGAACCCCCTGGGCTACCACAGCCTTAACTCATGCCTGGGGTACGTTTCCAGCAGCACAGACAAGGGCCAGAAGTGTGCCAGCACAGGCACTGCCAATCGCAGGTACATACGGGCAGAAAAAGAGGAAGAATCTACAAGCTTTTGTCTCACATTTCTGGTCTTGGACCAGACGGGGTTCCCATGGGGACACATTTCCTGATGGCTTCTCTCCAACCCTTACTCCATATGCCCCTGCTAAACACCCCCCAGCTCAGCTCCCACACTTCTGACTGCCTGACCCATCCACATTCTCCACATCTTGAACTTTTAATGGCTGTCCCAAAGCTCTGCCTTATTCAGACAGTCTCAGTAAAATTCTGCCTGTGTCTGTGTAAATCTGCCATTCCTACATTCCTATCCAAGCTCCTCCTCTCTTGCATCCTACTGCTAACTGCACAATGATTTTCAGTCTCTTGCATAAGCAGAACTAGCATCTCCCCAGCTTGTCTCATTTTAGCATTACTATGACTACAGGCCACTAGCTTCTAAATCCTTTCCCCCAGTCTTCTCAGCTTACAAGCTCTATCCTTCCTTCTTCAACAGCTTCCAGCTTCTCCCATACTCCCCTACATTGACCCAGTGCCAATTTCTTTCCTCTTACTCCTTGTTCTAATCTGTGTCCGTCCTTCATCCCAGCTGTTACCCTATCTATTTTTAAAAGAGAATTTATCTACCTTTAAAAACAGTGGGTTGTGTTTTTTTCTTACACGCTGATGGGGTGACAGGAAGGAGAAAGATTAAACTGCAGTCACACGACACAGCCCAGCTCAGCTCCAGCCCAGCCCAGCCACAAGCAGCCATTACAGGAAAAGCCTGGCTTTGTCTCCAGTCCCTGGCTGAATCACGCCAGCTACACATTGTTGAAACAGCCTGTGCAGTACTATGAGAAAATATGTTCAGAGCTGAAGCACACTCGGTGTTTCAAGAGGATTATTGTACAGCAGCCTGAGATTGTAATGATAAAAAAATCTAATCGGAAGAAAGAAATCAAGTATTTTAATTGTTAAAAATCAAAGACACTTCACTATGTTCCTTGAACCGGTTTTATTTGTCCCAAAAGCTTTCAACTTGGCCAAGTTTGGGAGGAGTTTCATTTTTTATTAAACGAGGAACAAACTACTTTCCTGCCAAAGCTACAATCTCTACTGCAAAGCATGCTGCTGTGACTGCCGCCCAAAGAAAAAGTTAAATGAGCCAATTTTTTTCTTTAGGCTCATTCTTGTAAATAATTGGACTGGTTTTGACTAAAATTCTCCCTCCTCAAATTGGCATGTTTCTTTCTAAATATTTGGAAGCAGATTTTAATGCTTCTATCCGACCCTTCTCTTTCTTCAGATAAACTGTGTTTAAACTGCAAGAATCAAAGCAGAAAATACTAAGCTATGATATGAAGGTCTCAGCATCACAGAAAACAAGGAAAAGGCTGGATACTAAAAATGTCACAGAGGATGAAGTACGAGAATGTGTTAATAACCTTAACAGATGCATCTAGACAAGGCAGAACCGAAAACGTAGCTTAAATTGCAGGGAACAAGAAAATGGTAATGGAGAAGGTGAGGCAAACCAGAGAGGAGAGACGAGGGGAAAAGGAAGAGAATGTGACTAGAGCACAGCAGCTAGCACTGTCAGAGGGCTGTCCCTAAGCCACTGGGAGGCTGGTGCCAACGTGAAGTCTGCGTGACCTGGAGCAGATTATGTACCAGGAGTGTGACAGCAGCCTCCTGGCTGACCACCATGGGGCTGAGGTGGGGCACTGCCAAGGCCCTCGTGAGGAAGCATGTGTCTCCTCAGGTCACACATCACATCAGGGGAGACGGGGATCTAAAGATTCCCCTTAGAGGACAGCTAGCCTTCAAGGACATTGGCAGTCCTTATTGTCAATATTACTCTTCATTTGTGCACTTCTAAGCACAGAAACCTCTGAGAACTTGTATCTATAAAGACAAAAATACAGTTCCTGGAATGATGGGAGGGAGCTGCATGGGTGATGGGCTGGCCATTTCAATACTGCTGGAGCTTTGCTTAACTATTGATTCTGTACCAGTGTACACAGAGGCTTTTACAATATTTTGTTGTTACTCTAATGAAATACAATAAACAAGATCAATTTCTTCTTTTTTCATATCGCTTCCTTTTCATATCGCCCTGATTTGATTCTGCATCACCTCTCAATCCAGTTTTGTCTGAAAATTTCATCAGACTATTAACTTGTATTGCATCTGATGATATCAAAAATAACATCTAAAATTACTAACACCAACATACCAGCTTAGTATCTACAAAATTCCATATTCATTTTTTCAGCATCTTTTTCTGTGGCCCGTAAGAAGGAAAGACAGAAGTATTTTACTCTACGTTCAGTATTATACTTACCATATTCCTTTTGTCTTCAGATTTTGGTTTTATCAAAGAGACTAGACAGCAAGGAAACCTCAGAGCCATCCTTAAAATATCTGATTATTTACAGCTTCCCTCCTATTCCTCATTTACAAAATGACTGCTTAAGCGTTTTTGTTCTGAAACTGCTTTCCTGGGGATTTTAGCCCAGATCTGCAGAGGTTGGTTTCTGTCTCCTAGTAAGAGGAAGCCCTCTGCAGAGCTTCCTGAAACTTAATGAATATACTGCAAATGCATACAGTATTTCTACTATCAGCAAGATGGCACCAAAATAAATCTCTTCAAATTCATACTAGTTTTCTTGTAACTTTTACCTACAGCATAAATATTATTGTACACAGCTTTTTCTGCAACCTGCCAGCATTAGAATCAAGTTACAAACTGTAACTGATTTGAAAGGAACTTTTCAGTCAGGAGGAGAGAGCATAGGGTGGGTATCTGAAAGTATTCTTCATCTGTGACAGAACTGTGAAGAACTACAAGCACAGACAGGTATCTGAGAAGTTATCACATGTAACATTAACACTAACAGAGCACAGAACAGTTTTAAACATGCCAAAATGTGCGTGGATGCCATTCATACACACTTATTTTCACAACAAATTGTATAAAATATCTACAGACTAATGATATTAGGCTTTTGCTGTAATCACTCACTAAAACATCAAATAAGAACAGTCTGAAGCAATCATCAACAGCTTCTTACAGTCTTGTTTTCTTGTATTAACAAATACTTCCAAAAAATAACTTCCAAGTTAAAAAATATATTCTCCATTATATCACAAATGCTATGGGGTGAGTCCCACACAAGTAATGGCCTTAAACTAGCTAACACAGAATATAAATAACACAATTTCCCACATAATTACCTTGCATAAAAATCTCCTGAACCTTTTGTTCCTTTACCCAGGCTTTTACCTCCTCATGTAACTGCGGGTTATCCCTGAGAACTGGGTTTAGACTGTCTACGTCGTCCTAAAGTAGAGATTAAAAAAAGAACCATATGTTATGTTTACTTGTAACATTTTTGTTTATTTTCCTAGATGTATTTTTAAATACAATATTAAGTAGTTAGATGCTAATTTTACTGATTGCCTACAAATCCCTGTGCTATTTTTAGAAAAAACTTAAAAGCTTAACATAGTGCTAGAAGTTATTTCATGGGAACACAGTATGTCAGATCCCACATGTGGCCAGACTTGTAAGCTATTAATAGGATCACACTTTCATAGTGTCTTACTACAAGCTAAAAATGCCCTCTAAAGACTTGGATGTTCACAGGTATGCACAAAGAATTGTTTGAATAATTACTAATTTTTTTTAATCTGTTTTCCATATCTCTAAAATGTAATATGGACATAAGTTGTAATATGTAATATGAGCATAAACACAGATATCAAACCTACAAACATAACACATAAGCAGTATTTTAAGAGAAACAAGCATTCTGAGAGAAACACCATTGCTGATTTTCAAATACATTGGCCTTTGTTAATTAGGTAGTTTCAAATAAGACGTTTTAATCTTTATTACAATCGGTTCTCCCGGAAAAGATTCTTTTCCAGTATTTGGTAGGATATCATCTGGGAAATTAAGATATATTCAGTGGCTCTGTCCTAATAGGAAAAACCTTAGGCACAGAATCTGGTTCATATCCTTGGAAGCATGGCTTAAAAATCACCACTTGTCTCTGGACCCCTAGAACACCTATTTCTCTGTTTCAGAGCAAACTTGCTATTTCTGTCTTTGAGGCAAAGAAAGAAAAGCCTGGTGGCTCCTCAGGCAGAAGATGGCCTTGGAAATCCATGAGCAGCACCAACATTAATTTATACCAAGAGAACTTCAGACAGCAAAAATAATGAGTGCAATTCTCCACATACAAAATGTAGAATGTTTTATCAGTACTGCAGCTGAGATCAAGCAATTTCTTTCCTTGATCTCCAACAAGTTCCTTGATGTTTCACAATTTATTATGAAGAGCTCCAGCCACGGAACACAAAGATAGAAGCAACACCCAGTGAATGAAGCATTGCTGCCAGGCCCTCCAGTGACACAAGCAATTTCTCTCTATTCATCTGGATGAGATTATTCCTGCTAACCCACTGATGACAGGATATCTATTTTCAATTCAAAATTTACTTCCTGACACTTGGAGATTCGCTGTGCTCCATTATGGAGAATGCATCAATGCTTTGGTTATTAGAGAAAATTTCTCTCTCTATCCTTATGCTTTTACAAAGGATATGACCTTGGATCAAAGAAATGGCCAAGATGACCATTTTAATACATGTCAATTGGAACAAGGTAGAAGTGAAGAGAGATCAACAGGACCTCTACCACAAGGTTCAAAATACCAACCAGGTAAGTATGCTGCTAGCATTACCAGAGGCACAAGAGGGTCATAACTAAAATTTATTCCAGGATGGCCTCTCCCAAAGCAGTTTTAAAAAGAATATTAGCTGTTTTGTCTACGTGTGCGAATGCGTTTGTGCAATGATCCTACATACAGAAATACCACCACCACCGCTGGAAAGGGGGAATGATTTGCCAGAGGAATACAACAGATCCTGGAACTGGAGCTGTGTGATGATCAATCATCTGCCTTCCTTCCCATGCACTCTTGCACAGCAGTTGGAAGAGACTCCTGCACCAAAAATTTCCCCACTCAGATCCACATGCACTGCATCTAAGCAACAGACCGAGGACTGCAACACTGAGATTGGCTGACTTACAAATGTAGTTAATGTGCAGATCTTGTACATTTTGAGTAATCTCTTCAGTCACATCTAAGAAAATTTGTACCTTCGTTTTGAGATTATACACATTGATTAAGTACCATGAAATCAAACCTGTTACTCTTAACATTACACTATTTTGTAAGTTCTTTACACAAAGCTTTTGAGTCTCTATATGATCTTAAGCCACTTATGATTTGTTTCCTGCAGGCAACAAACTGGTGCTTTTTTTTTGGACTTCACATCCTTCCTAAGCATCTTGGCCTTCTTTGAACTTGACACTGAAGGTATGTCCATCCTACACATGGTACATTTGAACCTCTGTCTCCTATTCAGATGCATGACATCAGCATCTTTGGCTGAGAGTGCTTCACATGAACGTCTAGAAAAGGAGGCTGCAAAGTCCATTTTGTATTTATCTCCTCACCCTTGGAGAAAGATGAGTCAAAGAGGAGCTGCAAAAGGCACAACTTAGGTCAAAGACCCATTACACAAACTGCATGCAGGTGTGACTGGGATTATGTGCATGATATCAGAGAGAACCCAGAGTTTCTAAATATACACACAATACACATTTAACATATCAGTCACAGGATAGGGGGAAAATACTAATGGAGCAAGTTCCCGTAATCTCAAAAATTCTCTTCTTTTGTGTACGTGCATCTATGAAAAAAAATCTGTGTGCCACGTCTTACCTTTTTCCATCTTTAGTCTTAAATCTGAGTATCTAAACCCCAGGAAATTAATTGCATAATGTGTTAAAACTATAAAGCAGTGGCATTAACCACACTGTTTCAGCACACATCACAAACTGGCAAAAGCAGGGAGAGGACAACAGGCAAGGCTGATGATTTACAGTCTCTTCCCTAGTTTAGCACTGAAGACAAGCAGATGACTCTGCAGTTCCCAGTTCTTTTCCTTACCCTGTGTTTATATTGCTCAAGGAACAATTACGGTCTACAGATTTGAACCGTGGCAATTGTAACCCTCAGTTTTCCTCTTCTTCTTGGTTGATGCGGGATGATTGACAGACCAACCTCCAGAAGATTTAAATGCCCTACAGGATTTTCCTCCAGACTTTTCCTCATTTGAAAGCAGATTTACAAACAAAAGTAAGTATGGTACCCTCTCCTAGACTAGTTTTTCCACAAGTCCTGGAATACCTCCTGTAGAAGGATGTTAATATTGGTTTGAAATCCTTATGCAAATCTGGATGCAAATCAAATAAAGGGGACTGTTACATTCTTCGTATCTACTGCAGGAAGCTCTTTATGTACTTCAAGTGGCAAATGCCCCTTGCTCCGCCAATGATTATATGCAACTCTGGGAAGACAACAAAGGGCCTATGGGCTAGAAAAAATATGGCTGAGATAACCCCTCCTGCCCTTCTGGAAGACAGTCACATGAGGCAATGTGACTACCAGAAGCTTGCCAATCTATGACAAGTTTTTTAATTCTTTGCTGATATTCTTTCTTCTTTCTGGATCAAAAGAGAAATTCACTTCCAGTGGACTGGCCTTTACGCTTAATTATCCAAAGAACTGAGTCAGCTGCACGTCTCTCTAGGTGATCATTCTCACCTGCTGGGGATGTGTTCAACTCCAAGGAAGTCCTGTGAGGAAATTTTCCCCAAGTATCAAAAAGATGTGTGCTTTTCTGAGTGTATCTGTTCTTTATCCTTGTGCAAAATGATACAAGAAGGTTGAAACCATAGACCATACCATCAAGTTAAGATATTGCACTCTTCTAACCAGGAAGGAGAAATTTTTGTTCAGAGAAGCATTTTCAGAGGGCTTATTCGGACAAAAATAATTTATCATTCTGAGTCACAGGTGAACAAGTGCTTAGATCACTTAGGTCATGCATCAAAATTCCTCTGAGATCAAACAGGGATTTCAAGATCATACCCACAGGAAAACAAGTTAAAATCTCAATGAGAATTCTCCTACTCAATCTCCATCCACAAAAAAATACTGTCCAAGACACTGAGAGCTATCCCCAGATGTGCTGAACCTGCCCACTGCCAAAAGACCAAACAAAATGCTCTGAAAGGCTCAAATGACCAGAAGTTCCTTTTGCATTTTGGACAGCCAGGTATGACTCTGGTAGGAAGGCCTAAGTATTTCCACTGCTACCTCCTCCACAAGACCTGAAATACTGAAGCAACACATTTCCTCACCATTTTAAAATACACTTCCAAGTCGTCATTCAGAAACTTGAGGGGCAGAAATGACTTCATGAAGAGATGAAACCCTGGAGCAATGAGGAACTACAAAGGGGATTCCAGTAGCTGCTCCTACCCCAGTGACACAGCCTGCATGTTGCTTATGGGAGGGTACACACACTCCGTCAGCTGTCAACTCTCCGCTGGCAGTGAAGAAGAGAAGAACTGACAATGTGCATTCCAGCTTAAGCCAGTCCTAGAAAAACAGTGGCTTTTGACATTAAAAAGGCTTGAATCAGAGTCCTCAAGATTACATCTCAACAGACATCACACGTTAGGATGTGCAAACCTTCATTTGGGATAGCTCCTTCCTTGGTCATGGTGTCTCTGCATTTGGCTTCAAGCATCAAGGACATCTTTCTAATATCAGTAGGAACTCATTTCAGCTAGTGTTTTCCAGAGAAAGACTAAGTAGATTTTGCAGTCCTCGCAAAGGTCAACGCCACATTAGTCCTCACCATCTGTGGCTTAATTAACTATAGCTTCCTCTGGCTGCTTAGAGGTTTTCTGATAATTTGGGACACGAATTAGATGAAAACTAGTACATAACCAACTTGACAGTCCTGTTTACAATGTTTACACAGTGTGCACTGCACATTTTGTCAGAACTTTTAATGGTAGAGGGACCACATTTAAATTCAAACAGTGCAAAAGAAAACCTCAGAGAGGCAAAGTGTCCTAAACCTTCAGTTTTGTTCCTGTTTCGTAAGTGAATATTAGCTTCTATAAAGTGAGCCCCCCAACTCTTTTTTTTTCCTTTTGCAGCAAGTAATTTGTACAACTGCACTGAACTTCAGCTGCATGGAAATCAGCTATGAGAACTGCAGTGTGAAAACAAGCCAACAATCCCCTACTGATTGCCACAAGTCTTTAGAGAGCAGAACAGTGGCAGCAAAAAACACTTCTAAAAACCTACACTGCTGAGAATTTATACTAGTCCTCTAATGCCATTTTTAGATTATTTTCTCTCATTAAAAATTAAATATTGTACCTGCACCCAAACACATTCATGCCAATTTTTACTTCTCATTTGAAAGCAGGCCTATACAACTCTCTCCTTATTTTCATTTCTTGATAAGCAGCAAAATCCTTTTTCTTTCATCTTTCACTGATCATGTCACCTGACACGTGATTATATCACTGATCTGTAATCTCTTTCACCGACTGTAATTTTTAACAAACCTTCAATCTTCACATTGTCCTGCATGACATCAGTGAGAAAAAAAAAACACACAAAATGCAGACAGACAGAATACCAAAGATCATAACAAGAACATATCACCTATGAACTGGCAGCATCCCTCTGCTCTGCTACCAGACTTTTTTCAGTGGCAAAAGATAAGCATCTAACTAAAACACAGAAAAACTGGCAGAGACTGAAACCCCTGAGGGTATTACCAGGCAGGCACTGCGGCTGCCACACAGACCACACCAGAACTGAGGAGGGAAATAACCAAATTTAAATGAGTCTAAATACAGATCTCCTGCAGCTTCTTTCTAGACATACAGCACGCATAAACCACTGGTAAACGGCATATTCCCGTTTGTCTGTGGCAAGTGAAAGGCCACCCCAGCTGCCAGGCACTGCAGCCAGTGGGCAGGAGGTCAGCGAGGCAGCGCAGGGCCGCAGGGCCGCAGGGCTGCAGGGCTGCAGGGCCCTTCCCTCCAGCGGGGCTGCTCTGGGAACACGCACACCGACCCCAGCGGGGCAGCCTCCCTCCCTCACTCCCTCCCGAGCCGCGCCTCTCGCTCACCGAGGGCAACGCCGCCTACCAACACCAAGGCTGGAAAGCTAGAAAGGCTAGAAAGTTTTTGGGGGAGATTGGAACTTCCCAGTTTACCTTAAACGGCTTTGTCTGAGCTGAGAGAAGAAGCTTAGGCTTACCAGGCGACGCTAGCGCTTTCTATGTAAACCCAACCCACACTTGACCTATTTTCTGCTGTTCTGAGCGCACAGTCACAATTTACCTCATTCAAACCCGGCAGCTGCTGGGCTACATCTGAACCAGTTAAGTCAAGCTTGAAGGCACAACCCTGACCCCTAAACCAGAAACAAAGTCGAGCCGAGGTCAGCCCTACTTACACGTGCACAGAGGCACGGCCGCATGGGGAAAGCAGGGACGGGCGGTGACGCTAGCCCTGCGTGCAGGGGCCAGGACAGACAACTGGGAAAACTAATCCCACCCAGCAAGGGGCTCTGAATGCACTGCTCCAAGGACAAATGTTTATAGACGTTTCAGACCACAAACATTTAGAGATTAGGGGTTATTTTCAGTGTGTGACAGCAGCGACTACATTTCTGTAAGTAGGAAGTTAAAATTACAAGGGGAAAAAAGATGAGGAGTACAAATTTAGTGATTTTCCAACTGTCAGTAAAGTTAACGTTTCTCAGGAAAAGCTATCAACGATTTTACTGCTGCTCCCCACTCTTCCCTATGCATAATACTTCTCCCTACACACTCCTACTCCCTTCCTCATTTTACCTCAAGAGTTGAAACTGATTTAAAATTACCAGGTTTTAGAATCAGGGGATCGAGGCTACGTACACTTCTCCAAGTCCTGATTTCAGGCTTGAAGATGCATCATTACACCCATTTGTTCAGTTCTGGAAGCATAACTGATGTAGTTATGCTAAATGTAACATAAATAAACAGGGGGAAAAATCTGACTTGTAGTGTAATATTCTCCATGATTTTAACTTACGCAAAAATCAACAGAGGTATTTGCCTTCATATAAAACTATCGATTCCTCAGGTGAAAGGGGCATGGTGTAAAACTTATATTTTACAAGTCAGTTTACCATTCTTCTATCTGTAGATGACAATCTGGTATGGGAAGGCAGAGGGGAAATCAGAACAGCACGAATATGGACAGGATGAACATCCAGCAGGAGAGCAAGCAACAGCCAATGGATAAGCAAAACCAAACCTGGGCTAGACAAATATTATCAATAACTGCCCTGAATACTGTTCTAGTGACATCTACAATAGTCTTGCACTTTTGAAAATAAAGATTTAAAAAATAGACGATCCTTATGCTCACAAATTATGTTACTCTCTCTCTGAGCAGCTAGGACAACCTGGGTCACAAAGGAAACTCCTCCCCCAAAGTCAGATATCTTTTAGCATCTAAGACTTCCCCAAAAAAGTGGATCCTACCCACAAAACAGAAGGCTTTCAGCTTCCACCTTTGTCTACTTACATTCTCCACATACAGACAAATAAAGGTCAAATAACTACGCTATTCCATGTCCACCTTCTCTCTTGTTTTGATGACACAGCCACACATTTGCTTTTCTTTCATTTTCCACTGAATCACATTTCCTTCCGCTTCCTCACAGCAGGCTGCACGTATTTATCACCACCATCTCAGCAATATGCAACTTGTACTAATTTTTTCTAATTGTAAGAGAAACAGGGAGGGAGCACTGGTCCTAAGCCACTCGGTCATGTGGCAATACTGGAACAAGCCTTTGAGTCACTAAGCAATCACTGCCACTATGGGAAAAGAAACCTCAAAGTGCAGACATTCCTCTGAAGCAAGCAATTAGCAGAGCGAGGTTGATGCTAACAAGCAGACCTGCTAAGTAAGTAGATTGAAGAACTCTCTTTTGTACATTGATACTAAAATTTAAAAGTGAGAACCAGACACCTTGTGAATTGTGAACAGCTTTCAGGAGGTATTCACCAAGACCCAAATCACATCAGGTGAAGAACAAGCTGTATGGATGAAGGTGTCTTCAAGCAAAAAAGAAAGCACATTATGTGGATCACCAGTTGTCTGGACTAGTGGGCTGCTAGAAAGGCAGTCTAATGCAACCAGAGATGAAGCCAAGACAGGAGGCCTGCTCAGACACTGGGCACTTTAGAGCAGACACATGCCCATGACCAGGGGCAGCAGGGGTTATCTGTGGCAGCCGAAGGCTGTGCCCCACCGCCACAGAAAGGGACTGACCGGACAGCTCATCTCTCAGCTCACGGCACTCACCTCCAGTCAGTCTTGTTATTACTCAGCAATACAATATTCCTTGAGGAGACTACAGGTAACTGAGAGCTTACTGAAGTGAAGAGCAAAGGCCTCTCAGTTCAGTTCTGCAGAAGAAAACTGCAGAAAACTGTCCAATACGTGTGGGTGTGGGGACAGATCCAAGCACCACCTCCCAGAGATATCCATCAGTGTATCACTCTTGTGAATGACTGCCTGCTCGGGAATTTGAACTACCACCAGCTTAGACTGCCAACAGTAATCACACAGCTACCTAGTCTCTTCTGCAGATATCCTCAACCCTATTTACCAAATAGGAACTCTATAAGAACATGTAACTTTCCAGCTCCTTTTCTCTGTAACTCATGAGGATTACTGGCAGAACACAAATCCCTACAAATTATAAAAATATTTTAACTCTCTTTTTTTTTTTTAAGGCAGAAAGAATACATCAGATACCATCCAAATGTTCTTGAAACCCAGCGTGTTTTAGTCCACTGAATTACATTAATTTTTTACTTTCAAGGGGCTTTCAGGGATTTATTTGATAATTTGTTTCTTAGAATACAAATACATACATGTTGGCCCACATGCTGGTATTATGAAAGTAGATAAAAATAAAACTCATTTTTCTCACACTTTAAAAGTATCACTGTATTTGCAGAGAACTTTTCAAAGTTAATTTTTGAATAGGATTTAAGGCAGCATTGTCTTTTTTTCCTGCAGAGCTCTGTTATGACCTGCTGGAGTCATTTTAGACATTTTCCCTATAAATAACAGATCTGACCAGCTGGAACATATATCACAGCTGGATTAACACTACAGCTCTCTGCAACTCTGCAGAAAGCCATGGATACGCCTTTTATAGAACTGATGAATAACAGTCTTGCAAAGAAGAAAGATTAAATTGCTAATCAGAAAACAGGGATGTTCCAGTTATTGCTGCAATAAATTCCCTAGGGTAAACTTGGGAAAGTCATTCAGAGTTTAAAACTGATACAATGATCTTGTATTTCACAATATTTTTTCATAGATACATCTCCTAGCATGCAGAACCAGAAAGTCCCTATTGAAGACATAATTCAAAACTGAACTACATCACTTGGGAAAAAAAAAAAAACAAAAAACAAAAAACAAAAAAAAAAAAACACCTCAAGCCTGTCAAGCACCGTAATTTAGCCACCAAGTCTTATGCAGTCTGAAACCTGCTTTAACCTGATTTTATCTGCTGTAAACCAAAATGGTGACGTGGTGATAAGACAACGAAAGTGAAGAAAACATTCAAATGTGATAAAACCCCCGCGTCTACGCTTGAAATATAATTTCTAAACTGCATGCTTAACATTCACAACTAAGATCACAAAAAATGTAATCATTAGTGAGATGCACAGAAATTACTATGATTCAAACTCACTTGCTCAGCAAAAACACTAAAATACTACCCTCAATAGTAGATAGCACTAGCAGATACACTCAAGTAGAAGAGGTTACAGGGGAAGAATGGGAAGTTCATTTTAATTCCATTCAAAAGACAGGAAATGTTTGCTAGATTGGAGGGGGGTGTCAGTATTTATAAACAATAGTAGTAAAAAGACTTTGTAACTGTAATTATTAGTATATTGTTTAAAAAAAAATGCTCCATACATCAAGCCCTCCACAGGCCCTCAGTAAAGTTCTTCCAACGTCTAAGAAAATAGCAAGATTCATACTTGGTTTTAATTTTAAAAATTCAAGTTTGTATAAAATTACTTGAGTTTCTCTCCCCAGATGTCTGGCCTGGAAAAAGTATCAGATACACAGATCTGGAACTGCTACAGCTTCCAACCTCTACTAAGTGTAGCTGAAGGCTGTGGAATAGTTCCCATGAAGCAGTAACCCCAGACTACAAATTATTACTTCTATTAGTGAAATTTCAAAAATACATTCTGTAAGAAAAAGGTCTAGAGTGGCAGCCAGAACAAAAGGGACATTGTATCCAAGGGAGGAACAAAAGCAAACAAACCTGTGAGCACTTCAGCAAACGAGCTATTGTGTTTATCATGTCAAGATAAGGCTTAATTTGGGTAAGAATACATTTCCATGAAACTCGGAGTTTCCCCCTACCTGAAATGCAGGAATGCTTACTCTCTTCCTGCTCTGGGTAAAAACTCACATGCCACGCTGCAGAGTTTATTGCATTCACACATCTGGGATCCCTAAAGCACCAAGGATTCCCAATCCCAGCAGTGACTTGGGAAACCAAGAACACTGGGCAAAGCAGCAACTGGTTATAATGTGAAACAGACTTCTCTAGGAGCTGACTTGGAGTCTGGATTACAGAAGCAGGTTGGTCAAGACTGCCACATAAGAAAAATACTTCAAACTTTGATTTTTAATAGATGAAATGGAAATTTTAAGGACACAGAACCAAGAATAAGGCTTCCATCACTTACTACTGAGTGATATTTCCATGGACTTTTAGTGGTGAAAAAGCAATCACTTGTGATCAAACACAGGAGATTTCTACCCAGAAATACTGGATGGATTTTTAAACTCAAGTAATCCCAAGCATGGCTTTTCAGAAGTACCAACAAAATACTTTAGCAAAAGGATTTGATATTCACCGTCAAAAAGAAGCAGGTTTTGTTCCATCTCTTCTGTTCTGAAATCCAAACTTTTAATTGCTTACTTAAATACTAGGGCAGGATTAATGAAATCACATCATTGAACTGACTGTTTTTTCAGATATGGTAGGAAGAGTATGACAGAGGAAGGAAAACTGTTTTCCTAAGGATTTGAGTGTCATCTGCATTGTAGCAACCTCAGCTTGTCCCAAGGGCCTCGCAACTCCTCCTTCCTCCTTTGTGTACCTTCCCACAGCTTCAGCAGTTCACCTGAGCTCCCTCCCCTCTCCCACACTATTTGTGGCAGCTACGTCACCTCCCTGCTGGCTGATGGCCTCCCCTCCACACTGCTCACTTCCCTAAGGCTTGTCAGATCTCAACAGCTCCACTCCTGCGTCAAGCCTTGCTGAGAGAGATAAAAAAAGGGACTGAAGCCCTTACTTCTTAACAGATCAAGGTAAAACAGAAAGGTGCCATTTTATTCCACCTCTTTTGAGAAAACAGAGGAAGTTCTCAAACAAGAAGCTCTTTTTCAAAGAGAAGCACAAATACAGGCTTAGGGCAGATGCTGTACATGTCCCTCTGACTACAAACGGAGGGTGCCAATCCCTCCTCCCTCATTCCTCTCCTTTTGTGAGCACTCTGATGAAACTCTTCTGTCCTGCACGTGTTGCAGGGAGTGAGGACTGGAATGACTCATCTGACCCACTTCTAGCTGGACGCAGCTTTTTGCTTCCCCACATGTTGGAGCCGTGCACTCCAACTCAGATGTGTCGGTAACAAGCTGTTTAGACCATCGCTCTTTACAAGGCTGCCAGGGAAGCCAGCTGGACTCCTTATGGGTGGTCCAGAGACATGGGAAAGAATGGAGACAGTTCTTCAGCACAACACTGAGAGGAATTAAAGATGCAGAAAGCTGTGTGTGCCTGGGCTGCCCGTGGAGGAACCGAGAGCAGGAGGGGAACACACAGGTTCTCATCTGGAGCTGCTGAGCTGCTTCTGGCAACCTCACAGGGTGGGACCAACCCCAAAAGCTCCTGCCTGCCTCCTCACTGGAGGTACAAGTTTATGGGAAAAGCAATTTTCAGCTGCAGTAGTTATTTTTAAGCCTGAAGCTTAAAGTAAAAGAAGTCTGAAAGATGAGTGCACATGTAATTATGGGGTGCTTAAAATACAGACAGAAAAATACTATTTTATCCCTGTTTCAAGATGTTTAAAGAATTTTTTATGTGCACATGTCATTACTACACAAGCCCAGCTTACTTGCTCTTACAAGCAAACAAGTCATGGAACCCAAAGGCATCCAGATCTGAAATATGCAATGTCTGCCCATAATGAACAGAAAACAGTGGAGCTGCCCATGGCCCTTCACTCAAGTCTTCCTTAATGGCATATATGACTCGAATTTGTAATAGATCAAGATAAGGGTATATTAGGTCCTGTATCTGATGTACCTACTTCGTGCCTAGTGAGAATGTTTATTACTTCAACAATCTTGAAGGCGTGTTAGACATTTGACCTGCCAGCATTCAGACGTGCCACACACATTTAGAAAAAGAGCAAAGTACAGGTGCCTATCACTGTTCATGCAACACCTCCCACGGGGGATTTCTCATTGCCCTATCTTTACATCTGCAACCTTCAGAGGTAGACAGGCAGACTGTGCCATTTTGAAACACTAAAGCAACCAGGCTTGTCTTCCAGAAAAAAAGTTTTGAAGGAGAGTGTAAGGCCTGAGGAGAGATTTCACCATAAACATTCATTCTTAGCAAGATTATTTTTTAAACCAAATATGCAAGAGGACTTTTTAAAGACTGTGCATGCACCCTCCCTTCCACTTCCCTTTAAAGACTGTGCATCCACTTTCCTCCCTGAGCGGTAAAATACCCTTTGCAAGAAGTTTAATGATTGTGAAGAAACTTGATTTGAATTCTGTCCTGCTTCCACTGTGCACATTTGCACCAGTGCTGTGTGCTCAGAAATCCTTTGGAAATACATTATCACACACAGTATGTACATATTTGGAAATACATAATCAATCATGCACCCTTGCTCTGCCCGACCCAGACACACAGCTGAAATGCACTCAGTGCTTCAGGCAGAGTCTTTCCAGATCTTTCCACAAGCGTATTATACTATGGAAAAACACAATCTAAAACACTTTTTGTTATTCTTCATTTGCTTGTCCGAATTATAATGCAGTTGACTCCAGCTGCTTCAGCCAGCAACAGCAGAATCACACACTTCAGCCCAGCCATGTCCTTGATGGGCACTGCCAAACACCACCCAGACAAAAACACCACTCTGATGAGGTCACGCATACCATATGCTGGGCTTTAATGCTTCACATCCCCATCTATAGTCCTTCAAGTAAACGACAGTGCTTAAACAAATTAAGGCATGATTAGCTTTGCTGCTGCCTAACTTAATATGTGTATCACAAAACAGACGCACATAGATGTCACAGAACAGCACAAATAACTTATTACAGAAAACCACTTCAGTTCAAAGTATTTGATTTAGGTCACACTTGTATGTGTAGGCTTAAATGTAATTTTTCCTTAAAACAGCTTTTTTGGAAGAAGCATTCATTTTCAGACTGTAGCAAGAGCCTTTATTAAACCCACTACACTTGTGAATTTTTAAACATAGAACATACATATTATGAATGCAAAGTGGAATTCACATTATGGACCTAACCTACACGTCCATTTCAAGACTACACTTCCTAGAGATACTAATTTGACATTAAAAAATGCATATTGTAAACTTTATATCTATTATTTCCTACGAAGGACAGAATTTCAATTCCACTGCTAAGCAAAGTACCACAGCAAACGTTCACGTCTGCTTTATCCTTAAGATCCCCTCGTCACCACCATAAAAAGAACTACATGACTAAATGGTCTGACCATCCCAGATTAATGAATGAGTCACTCAGTCACACACAGGTTTCACATAGAGACTAATGCAGTTTACATCCTCCAAGAAGCAACAGAGATAAAAGGCACCGGAAACACGTCGTGGGTTGGTGTTTAAGGCACCACACATACAGAATCCAAGCACTTTCTAAAGAGAAGGGCAGGGTTCTAAGCAGTACACACATAAGGCAAAAGAAGAATCACATGCACATTTAGCAGAGAAGAACAAATTCACTGGCAAGTGTTATACTTGGTATAGCAAACCTTGTGAAGTAATGGAAGTGGGCTCATATAATGCAGCTGCATACCCTACTTTTAATAACGATATTCATCTAGCCCTTAGCAAGGTCACAGAATCTCTTAACAACTGAAACATGTTTATTTATGCAAAGAGCAGACATGGCATGGGAATGCATGGGTCACGATTCCCCAGAAGTCCTGCCAAAGTATCTTTAATCTTGTTCTGGAAGAACCACTTCTGGTAACGACAGTAATTTAGTTCCTTGCCTACTCAAACTTTGTTTTTCCTGCCAAGTCTGAAAGGATGCCAAGTGGGCTGTTTTCTTTGCTTTGAGCAGTTGTCACCTCTACAGTGGACAGCAGCACCTTATTCATGAAGCCTTTTGGCCCAATAGTTATGTGAAACACCACTGTTCCTTGATCAGAACTGATGTGAGCAGAATTTGTACCAAATACTCGTCTGCTGCCCATTACCAGTATTATGAGCCTATGCAACGATGGGAAAAATTAGTCAGTAGTTAAGAATTGTATCTGAAGTGAAATGGAGTCTTCCCACACAAATTCAAACTTTGTTTGTTTTGGCAGGAAGATACTGGAATTTTAGGCACTAACAGCAAAATGCAATAAAAAAGTGTTTAGGTCACCATGGTCTCTAAGGATTTCATATTGAAAATGTGCAGCCATGAGAGCTTAAACAAAAAAACTAAACGTTTCAGAAGACTTAAAAGTTAACTCATCCCTGCAAAGAATGATTCCTCAGTTCTGTGTTCTGCTCACAAGGAGATCAATGCTATTCCAGACTAAACAAGGGAGCAAAACTGCCATTTTTTTGCAAAGTAGATAGTTACAAGAAGTTTACCAAAGATTTATCTAGGACCTGGTATTATGGCAAAGAAAAGGGAGTTCTTTCAGAAAAAACAAGCAAACTACCTTAGATTAAGTGACTAACAGCTAGGAATGTGATTTTCCAGCATTAACAAAAAACAGCACACAAAAGGAATATCTTTGAGCAGAAAAACAAGTCTCAGTAAAAAAGCTAGTATTTCTGCCTAACATACTGTTAGTATATATAGTTTCTGTTCTCTTGAAGACATTATCATTCAGTAAAGCTCTTATCTGTACAATTAACTTGTAAAACTTGGCACTGAGATATTGCTAGCCCTGCAAAGAGACATTCCTATGAAAAACATTTCTCAAGCTTTTTATAATCATTCAAATAAAGAAATATTTGCACTATTCATCAGTGAGCACAATGCTGTTTTATTCTACTACACTCAATATCCAAGCAATATCCAGTTAAAATGCAAATTCTGGATTCCTTAGTAATTAGAGGAATCTCCATCAGGGAACTTCCTGTAATGTTAAAATACACAAGTATCTTGTCACCAAACCACTCATGACGGCTACAGATCAACAGCCTCCACCTCAGGTTTCAATAGGTAAGTATTTGCTACATGAGGAGGAAACAACGTGATCTAATACAGAATTGCCCTCTATGTGTCAAGAGAGGCCAACAGGGAGAGAGCAAGTTTATCTCTGGAACTAATTTTGACAAGCTACTGCTTTGTAGCAGTTTTTGGTGAGTATCCCTTTGAGAAGTGAAGTCCTGAACACTGCTAATTTCAGTACTACCCATCAAGATAGCAGGAAGCCAGCTGTTTCATATCACATATTTTAAAAAATGACACCTTCAATCTGAATGCACCTTCCCAAATGAAGGTGTTTCCAAGTCTAATTCTCTATCAGTTTATATTCTTTGAAGGGCCTAAAATGCATAGAACATCACTATGTCACTGCCTGGCAATAGCAATGTTTAACAAAAAGCAGTTCTCCTACGTTCAAGTTTGCTTTGTTCAGATCAGAAATGATCCACTGCCAAGAGGAGATTGATCACTGTTACTGGAATGAGCATTATCACACACACGATCTTGACAGATTTCAGGCAAAGGACAGACACCAGCCCCAGTATTTGCTTTGTAAAATGGATCTGGAAGATTGCGGCTGGACTCCGAGGGCGAATTTACACTTCATGGCTCAGCTGATTTAAGAGGTCGCTGCTGCCAAGGGAGGATATCCCACTCTGTGTTGCGTCACCCTGACCCCCTCCGGGGAGGAAGCCGCAGCACCCTGGGCTAATCCAGCTCAGCTCATCACCACTCAGGCTCTTCCCCCGCCCCGGTTCCTAAATCAAGGCTGTGCTGCTCCAAAGGACTGAAGGCGCTGGGGTCTGACAGTGGGAACTGCTGCCTGCAGCAGAGCCAAGCTGTTCTAGCAGCTCGAGTCAGAACACGTAACCTCACCCCGAGGAGAAATGCTCCGCTCGTTTGGCTTCCCTACCACAGACACACAAAAGCACCAGCCCTTCCACAAACTGAACCTCCCCCTCTCCTTCCCCTAGGATTCTCTCTCAGCCACTCTCTTCTTCTAGCTCTGTATTTGGCATTGGGGAAAAAAACACATCTTGGTGAAGCAGGAGGGAAGAAGGGGTGTCAGGACAAAATTACATAGCGTTTATTCAGGGCCATCTGTTATTCTAAGCCTCCAAGTACCATTTCTTATAAAATAAGATAAGATAAAATAAGATATATTTTATCACCACGGTGTACCATCCAAGCCACAAGGAATTTATGGTTATTCTAATTGCAATCACTTCAGCACAAGTTGAAGTACTAAGTATTTTTCTATTTGACATAGAAGAGATTTTTAGACCTTCTTCTGAAGTAGCAAGAGGAGAATCACTAATTCTCTTGTTCTTTAAATACACACATTAATATATTAATGTGTTTCTAATTAATGGAGAGGCATTAAAATCAAGGATACTGGAAATTTTAGCAGGCTTAGAAGCAACAGTAAGAAAAGCGTTTCTTTTTTAAGAAACTAACATTTTCTGCTATTCATTTTCCAGGTGAACCAAAAATCAGTAAGTGGACTATCACTGTAATCATGCAAAGACCTGGAAATGAAAGCTTCAGAAGAAGGGATACCATCTTCTATCTGCTCTACAATTAATGGTACTGGTTATCCTTTAAATGGGTCAGGTATTTTAACTGAAGGTGCTACAGTAATATTCGTGGCACAGTACTCCTTGACATGATCAGATTAACTAGAATATTATAAATATAATACTATATATGTATAGTACCCAATATAATCTTTCACAAAACAAGGAACAATCTCTGCCAATAACCAATAGGAAATTTTTCCTGTAATACAGAACTTGAACACAAAATACACTTAAACAATAGTAAAAACACACCTTTTAAATAAGTTAACCAGATAGTACTCATACACTAGTCAAATTTCTTACCTGATAGGGCTGAAAGGCACTATCTTCAGTTATGAAATCCAGCTGTTTGTCCACAAGGAATTCTACTGCAGTAATTGAATTGTATACACTTTTTCCAACCAAGGGTTTGAATGTCTATCAAGGAAAAAAGAGAAAATTAGGCAACCGAAAAAAACCCTCAGCACATCAAACCCCCAAACCTGTAAAAACACTGATGTAGTCTTCCATCAAAATAAGCTAAAACAGAGTAATGGTTACTAGTTATACAAGAAAGGAGGATTTTGAGTTCTGTAATTTTTTTCCTTTGTGCTGTCAGGGGAAAACCAGCTAGAAAAGAGAACTACACCACACATTCTTCCTTTCCCTCACTATGCTTGAGCAAGATTGTTTACCACAGAAGCTCAAAGTACAGGAGCACCATTCCATCCTAAACACACAGCTCAGCCCGCAGATCCTCTCTCCCTGCCTGCAGGACCAGCTAGCACAGCAGTGATTATACTAAGGACAGCTCAAGTGGAATCAGACTGCAGAGAAATCCCTCCCCCCCCTTCCTGTTCTGAAATCGTTCACCTTGCCTCAAGTCAACCAGCTCATTTCCCTGCCCATCTCTGAACTGTTCTGACTCTGCTCCTGCCGCCCCCGCAGCCGCTCCTCCCTGCAGCAACCGGCTGCTCCAGCACAACGCCTCCCGAGCTCCCAGCACCAGGCACGGGCATTTCGCAGCAGGGCCAGGAGGTTTCCTGATTCATCACCCCGTGTGCAGGGAAAGCAACAAGGTGCTGACGGCCCTCGCTGCAGGAAGAGGCAAGAAATCTCCCAGCTCTGCTGCAAAAGCCAGGCAGAGAGAGAGGGGAGCAGGGAGTCAGAGGCTCCCCGACACCCCCGCACAGTCTTTGCCCGAGGCCCCTGCCCTCATCCAAGCGCAGCAGGATGCAGCAGGCGAGCAGGGAGGGCGCCATGGCTCCAGCGGATCTCCCCTGAGAGGGGACGAGCGGGCGCTCCCCTCCCCTGCTGGCTGGGTTTCCTGAACAGAGGCACAAGGAGAGCGTGACTGAGCGGGGATGTACCTACTGGGGATGAGTCAGGTGAAAAGGAAATCCCAGCGGATGGAGGGGAGAGAAATGCTGCTCTGAGGACAGACGGGAACAGCGAGAGGAAGACATCGGTGAACAAAAGAAATGACTGGCAGAAAGAATATGCAGGATGCAAGGGGAAAAAACACGGAGGGACAGAAAAAATAAGAGGAAAGTTATTTTACCGGACCAAAAAATATTAATGAGGAAAAACAGGAAAAGAAAAAAACCCTTTGAGAGTGATTCTAAATTTAAAGTGCAGGAGAAAAAGACAAAGAGAAGAAACAAGGGCAGGTCAAACAACATGGAGCATTGTGCACATGCTACACCAACATCTGTAAAATGCTGCTATCACAGCTCACATGCAACATCCTGCAGGAACAGACCCCAAGTACTTACAAGGGGAAGGCAGGATCACCACGACCTATTTACAGATGGGGAAACTGAGGCACAAAGCAATCCCATAACTTGACAAAAGCCACTAAGCAGGGCAGCAGCAGAGGCAGTGACCTGCCCTCAGCCAGTCTGCAGGCAGGCAGTAAGAGAGCACTCAAGGTTTTATCAGGCTTCATTACCTACTTTCAAAGGTGTTGCCTCGCGATTAGGCTAAATATAACCCAAGTGTCTCTGGAGCTTCAGCTTTGGCACTTACTAAACAAATGAGAGAATACTTCATGGGAGATACATTATACTTTCTAATAAATCTATCAAACTCCACAAATGATCCAACTGAAAGCACAGCATTCTTGTTTCCATTTAATTTAAGGTTTCACTTCAGCTGCTGCTCTTTCTCAGACAAGGTAGAGAAAAAAGCCAAACCTTTCCCCCAGTCAGCCATCTCTACAATAGGTAACTAGATGAAAGGGCTGGAGGAGCAAGAATATATGATACTATTCCATCTACAGAGTCCAAATAGTAAATAATTATTTAACCTCTAATGGCTAAGAAAGGACCTTTGCTCTTGCATCACTTTCCTATAATGGATCTTGTATTGCTAATGGTTAAGAGGGTGGAGTTCACATCATGAAATTGCAAAGTGTTGAGTGTAGAAACTCAACAAGCAGACAAACTCTTCTTTGGAAAAGCCAATGCTGTAGTCTCACAACTCTTAATCTGCCCCCACGTCTTCCCCCAGACTGTTCTACTTTTTCCACACTGCCTTCTTTCTAACTTTCTGAGCTATTATTCAGGTCAAGAAACGAGTTTCCGACTACAAACAACAGGACATACCACATCATTAGCTGAAACGAAACTGTGTGGAATGTGGCTTGCTTATCATTCAGGATTCAGACAACACTACAGATTAAGGTACATGTGAGCCACTGGTTTATCTTCCTACTGGTATTAAAAGAACTAGTTCCAAATATAGATCTGTGAGTGTGATTATTCTGAGAAGAGAAACGTAATGCCTTCTCCTTTACTTTCATAGATCTATGCCTCTAGACAGGTCAACGCCCCCAAAATACTCATGTGGAGGATGCAGGCTATCCTACAAGCACAGAAGAAAAATATGTAAATAAATAAAGCAAAACCATGCCATGTCACACACTTCCTCCTATGTGGATAGCTGCACACAACTTGAGATTTTTCAGACACTATTAAAAAACATTCCCACTATCAAAGAACAACAAAACGCCACCCTTAAGTAAATGCCTTCTTGGAAAAGCAAAGTCCAGACTCCATCAGTTCCACGAGATAGGCAGGCCACCAAGGACATACCCAACCCCAGACAGGTCAGGGATTTGAAAAATTTTAAATGGAAGACATAACTGAATTTCATGCTACACATCAGACATGCACAAAAAAAAAAACCAGACTAAGAGCACAGCAGGCAAGAGTCAGCTATTAGAGGTAAGCATGTGAGGCATGTAATGACATGAAAATAGATATAAGAAGGTCCAACAAGCTCCTTGGAGATTTTCAGAGGAAAAGCTCCTTGCAGATACTCCCTTTCTCCATTTCCAAAGTGGAGGACAACTTTAAGGACAACCGAGTATACTGGGAGAAACCCAGAAAAACTGAACCTCTGTAAATTAAAATCTCCCTTTCAAACCTGTAGCTTGTAAAAGGAAGCTTTATATGTTAACCCAATTCCCCAAAGACCACAACTAAGCAAAAGACTCAAGCACTCAATTTTAAGTGACATCTGGCTTTACCACTATCCTGACAGCTCGGAAAAAAAAACCCTCACTTTTTCCCGCACCAGAGTTCCCCCTGCTTAGCCAAAGGGAGCTCCATGAACACATACACATACACACACTCTCTCTCTCTCTCTTTGGCTGCTTTGCTAACAAATTCCCTGATGCTGAATAAAGATTTTTTCTTACTCTGCCCCCTCACCATGATTTTACCCCAGCTCATGCCAGAAATAACCTGCCTACAAGAGGCAACTAGCACAGCACCGAGTCTGAGAATTGGATTCTGGACTTTCTGGGAATTGAAATAATTTTTTAGAAGACATAAATTATCATCACTTCACAGCAAACAATTCAAGAACATTCACCAAATACCAACACAGCAGATTAGTCAGTGACTGCCTTTTCTAATGCCCAATAACACAAGTCACCTCTTTATTCATCTTTCCAAAACCCCCACAGCAATCACCGGACCCGCTTTCCCAGGGAAGGGACAGTGAGCAAGCACCTAGTGCATTTTTACCTCTGCCTAGTGCGATTCAGCAGCTGGAGCGGTGGTGATGCGCTTCCAGCAGGCGAGCAGGCAATTCCCTGGCACTGGCCAGGCCTCCAGGAGCCGCCGCACCTCCAGTGCTGCAGCCGAGGCGCTGCCAGGCTGTGACACCCAGAAGGCTCAATGCAGCAAATGCTCGGGTTACAGCTGAGCTCGCAGCTGCTGCCCGCCTCATCCCGCACGTACCACTGCCTCAGCTGCCTCGCTGGAGCTGCTCACCGCCTGCTTAGCTGGGCACTGTGCCTCAAGCCTGCTCCCCACACCACAAAAGCACGTCCTACCATGCACACGTACCGCACTGACCCCTTTTAAAAAAATCGCTCTAGAGGAATTTATGCCGCAAACCAAACAGACTTTTAAAGAGTTAATAATGTTATTTAGGAAGCTGCTCTTACACTAAAATATCTACGTTCTAGCCTTCTTCCTCTTTAAAGCACAAAATTTGAGAAGACCATTTAAACCTATTTTATAGGTGCTATTCAGTAAACTTTTCCACATATTGTTCTCTCGCCTTGCTGTTTAGTCTGCAATAGCGCAAACACCGGCACCTTTTCATTATGACACTTAATCATTCAAAATAGCTGTAGCTCTCTTCCAACGCCTGTTTGTTGCCATGGTTTGTACTCAAAGGCAGAATTACCGAGCGGAAAAAAGCGGACAATCAGTAAAGCAGATCTGACGTTAAAATCGAGCACGGGGTTTCCTCATTCGCGGACTACCCTGCCTGCAATCCCTACGGAAGCGCCCGTTTCCAGCCAAGGCGTTATTCCGGGCGGAACTCGCGCAGACCTTGGCCGGGGGGAGCAGAAGGAAGTACCCGTCGGGACGCGGGGGGAAGGCAGCGCCAGCCGGGCCCGCTGCCCGCCGGAGCTG
>WEIU01011376.1:177123-269667 GCA_013389925.1 Aegithalos caudatus | reverse complement strand
GGAGGGAAAGAAAAAAAAAAAAAAAAGAAATAAAAAGGAAGGGCGGGTCAGGCATGAGCTCAGGGCCTGGTTTGGGTCCAGGAGCAGCCGGAGCAGAGGGCGGTGGGCGGCTCCGCGCCCCCTGCGCCGCCAGGCCCAATGCCTTCACCAACAGCACACTGCACTCAGCGGGGACTCGCAGCCCGGGAACCCAATTTCAAGCACAATTTCGTGATTTTAAGTATACAACCTATTTTCTTCCTGACGACCCCCCCCCCCAAAAAAAAAAAAAAAAACCACAACCAAAACCCAAACAAACAAAAAAACACAACCAAAACCCACCCAAAACAAACGTGTGTTCACACTTTCCAACACAAGTTAATGTCACTAAATCGCTGTTTACAGTTCACATGGAAACTTGAATTGGATAGTCCAGAGGGAAAAAGTTCAGGGGACACTTTGTAATGAGAGAATGGTTTCCAGAGAGAAATTTAGCAAAAACACCTGTAATATGCTCCTTGAGCTTAGCTCGCAAACACAAACATGGCTAGTAAGAGACAAAAAATAATCACAAGGGAGGTTGTGATAGAGACATTTGTTTTCCTCAAACTCTTTAAATATAAGCAGCTGTACATTTTTTCACTTCATGGAAAAAATACAAGGCGTGTCATTTGCCAAAAAAGTCAGAGAATAATGGGAAATCAATGCATGACTACATCTCTGTTCTCATCTTGGATTATTCCAAATGATGTAAGCTTAAAGGTGTACTGGAATGCTATAACCTACTAAGCTCTGATATAAAATGGTTAGGTACAGATAAACATTAAAGTTGAACTGGAAGGCTCTCTACCCAACACAGGCTTTTCTCCAGCAAACTGGTTTTCTTCAGTAATAGTTCGTGACACTGCCTGCACACAAGCGAGGGCAGGAACCAGGCTCCTTGTACATGGCATTTGTACGCTACCCGGCCTGTGCTCAAACCACATGACTGCAGAATCCTGGATTCTGCTCGGAAAGGACACTAGCAGAGGCAGTTTATTGTATTGATTTTCCTTTTTAAGTGGTCTTCCATCCTGGCTGGCTCAAGGCAGCTGAGCAGCCTTATATGGCAGCAAGGCTGCGGGGAGGCAGCAGTGCCTTGAGCAGCCTCCATCTATTCCTGACCACCCAGACTGGACAGTTGCTCCTCTGCTTTCTGGCGCCCACACCACAGCCCCTCACCAGATCCTCTCGGGGCTCACCACCAGCAGAACACGGCTCACTAACCTGCTGTAACCTACTTGGTTCCCCCAAACACTACTTCTGCCCATCCATGCCATGGTAGGGCTGCACTGCCTTATTTCCAGAGGAAAAATTAAATACCTTGTGACACCATTCTGACCCGATTTCCTTTCACTTCCTTTTTCTCCAGAACACCTCTCACTGGGTAGGGGGGGAATTACACCTCAGTCACTTTCACCCGGACTGAGAGAGGTCATGCAGTAGCAAAGACTAAAATGCAACCTTATTCCAGGTTTGGGACTCAGTTTGCACTGCTGTTCCCCCTTTAGAGCAGAACCGTGCCTTGTTATCTGTCACCCACCAGCAACGGAGCCACTTGCTAAGTGAGCAGGACAGTCTTTCACCAGGTTGGTCCTTCAGAGGCCTCATCACTTCTCAAAAATAAAGCTTCACCTTTCAGTAACAGCTGACACAAGAAATTATGTTGAAAGTCAGACTTTGCCAAGTAACCAATAAACAAAGTATTTTTTCCAAACTTAATTCTGTACTTGTATGATCTTCTATTTAACTTTTAAAGCACATCTTAGATTACCTCCAAGAAGTACTGAGCAACCCAAAGACATACTACTTCCACCACCAGACTCCCACCTTTCTCATACAGTTATAGGTTTTGTTTTATCATTTCTCTTAAGAGCCCGGACACTTAACAGCTATTTCAGGAAGGGCAAACAAATGAAAAATGCCTACTACAGAGCACAACATAGCTCATGCTACTCTTGAGCTAATGGTGCTGTGATAGCTGTGTGATATGTAGTGCAACTGTCAAAACAGGCAATCCTTAATAATATCCAAGACACACACTATTAAAATACAAATCACAAGATGGTCTGGAGGACAGGCAAGTTTGCCCATTTGGACAAAGCTTTATTAATAGATTGCAACTTAGTAACAAAGAATATTAATACTCAGCCCAATTCTTTCTGCTAAAAATTCTCAAGTTGCACCAGCTATGCATGGAATACTAACTCAGCAACTCTATTTCCAAGAGTTTCACTTAAAGACATCCTCAGGAAAAATCTATTAAGTGATAAAACACCTTTTGGAAGTAAAAAAAAAAAAAACCTAGGAAGTTGCTACTGGTACAGTTGTTAATGTTAAGTAGACTAAGGCAAAGTGACATTTACACCATTACTACTTACAAAATTTACTACAGTATATATGTGTGTGTTCTTAACAAAACACAGATTTACCATGTAAAGGTACTCACCAATTTTTAAATAAGAATTTAAAAATTAGTCTATCCAAGCCTGGTTTTGACATTTGCAAAATACTGTATTTTTAAAAGGCTTATTTAGTAGTCCCATTATTTTAGCACTGTTTTCCACTGCTGTTTGCTTCTTCTCACAATTGGGCCTGAACTCTGTCAAACAAGCCATACTATAAGCTTGCAGAACAGAGCTGCCTTTGTTCTTTGGCACTGCCAGTCCCCTGTGGAATCAGGCAGCACACTGAACTGCACTCGACAAACAATCCCTGACCTTCAATTACTGCCTTGGCTCACTGCCACAGGATACATGTATTACTGGTAACACAGCGTGCCCTATTTTGCAGATAATCGCTAGAACTACAGATAATCATGAAAATCAACGGAAAAACGCAAACATCGCCTTCCTAAAATCGCGGCTGTAACTTCCCCGGTGCGCTGCAGCACAGCCCGGGCTCAGGCCACGCATGTGAGGATAGCAGTACTGCAGGTTTTGTATTTTTAGCGACTGCATGAAAAAGTCCAGGTGGTGGACGGCTTTGCCGTCCTCCGCCGGAGCTTTTCAGTTTGTTTTTTGTTTGCTTTGAGGCGGAAGGCAGGCCGGGTTGTGCTGGCACAGTTGTGCAAGAGCTGCTCTTTTTTCCCCCTGCTATTTTTCCCCTTCAGGAGCCTGGCAGGTTGCTCAGCGGAGCGGCGCTGGCGGAGCAGGCAGGGCCGGTGGCAGCTGCAGCCCTTGCACTTGCGGGCTGGCCGGCAGCCAGCGCCCGGGCCCTTTGCCACCGCCCTGGTGGGAGCTCCGGCCACCGGGAATGCCGCACCGGCACTGGGGAAGCGACGGCACACACGGATCAGGCATTCTGCCGTGACCTCCTTTCGTTTCTTGCAGGCAGAGAACCCCTTGAACTGCAAAGCGAGCTCCTTCACGCCGCGCCAGGGAAACCCACGTGCGCGGGGCTGCGGGCCAGGAAAGAGCGCATGCAAATATTGCAAATGAGTAAATATTTAAACTTTAAAACAAATGAAGGTTAGTTAAATCAGTCTTCAGCATTTCAATTAGCATTTTTTTCTACTTATCTTCTTCCTGTCTGTGCTGCTTCACATTTGCTTAGCAAGCAGAACTGTTTCATAGTGATAGTCCTGCAGATATTTCCTGCAGAAATAATGCAGTGTAAGGGCAGAGCTACGGTCAGCCTCGTGTTAGTGGAGAAATTAACTTTCTCATTATGCATTTGTGCAAGCCATCGAGTTCAGACCCTGTACTTAAGTGCAGAAGCCAAAGTCCAAAGGAGAAATTAATGTGTGTGAAACAATCATTACTGCTGGAACTGCACCATGTGAAATGCAGTAACTGGCACTCAGGTGCCAGTTCATTTGGCAAATTCTTTAACTCTCCTTTTTTTAGTTGTTGAGGTGGGCAAATCAGACGTGCAAAAACTTCACCAGACTAGTAATTTTTCAAAATGGAGAAGCTGAGGACAATTGTGTACATATAGGAACACATGCAACTGTAAAGTTAATACAGTACAGATCAGTGCTAATTGATTTTACAGTATACTTCAAATTAATCTAATTTAAATATGGTTTCTATCTTTTAAATGTTTTCAATCAACCTTTAAAACCAATTTTGTCCTTCCCTGGGCAGGCATCATGGGGTTTAATGCTGCATGCATCAACATGACTGTGCAATTTTCCCCATTACTTCATACCCATCTACTTCATCATACCAGTACTGTAAACACAACTCTGGGAATAAGCTCTGTTAGTGATCTGATGCTATATCTGTGGCTGAATCACTGTCCCTGCTGCAACAGGAGACCAATAATTGTGGTGAAAGAAAAACCAGATGCACGGCCTTAAAAAAAGATTATCATCATTGTACTCAATAGCATTGTATGATTTTTCTTATTTGTTGGACAGTGGCTCTAACTCCAGATTTATGTTCAAATACAAAATATTGAGCAGTCTCTCAGGCATCAATTTGTGGATGTCTCATTTTAAGCCCAACATCACTGTAACAGACTTCTGTTTTCCTAAGTCCCCTTCCCTCATTAATTGAGCAAAAATGCTGGGACCCTTGCCACTCACTCAAATGGAGTAACATCCGTGTCACCTTATGTGTGACCTGCTCTCTCTCACTTCTGGCTGCAGGTCTTTGTTAGAAAGCTTATAAAACACATTTTTCTACCCATCCCCATAGTTCAGAGCACCAGCCTATACTCATTCTGCATTTCCTTCTGGCCTTAATAAACGCACACATGTTCAGACCATGCAAAATGCTGTCACGAACACTCCCAGCCCACTCTTTGCACTCCTTTCCCCAGCAGCCCCATCACATCACTGCACTTTCAGACACAGCATCTTCCAGTCCTGGTATCACTCATTTACGAATTTCAGGAACAATTTACTGGCGACACCAGCAAAGCTGATTCACTGACATCTTTCCACTTTCTCCTTAAAACTCTGCCTGCTGTATTGACCTCTGAAACCTTGACAATGGCTTAGACAGTGCTTGATGGAAGCCTCATCTTCCCTCATAAGCAATGCCTTCTATTTCCCACCTCCTGTCTCTGTGTGTCATCTGCCCTTGACTCACTCTCAGATTTTAACTCTGTGCAGAAAGGAACCCTTTTCATTCTCTGCTTGCTGTACAACTCACTGGACAGGGGAATTCTGGACTCTCATGTGAGTTTTCAAGTGTCATCGTAATGTGCCATAACATTCTTTAACCTTGGGACAGAGTCTGTCTTCTACAAAGCAAGCACAACAGCTTCAAGTTCATAAAGCACAACAGTTTCAAGTTCATAATGTTCTTATCCACACTGTCTGCAATATTCATCAAACCCTTGCTAACTTGGGTGCCATCCATGTTTTGCAGTATTCATGCTTTTTCAGCCTTCTTGCTTCCATCACAGTGATGCCAAACTCCATCCAACTCATTTATTGGCTTTACTTTGTTCTTCCAACCCTATCAGCAACATTCACAATGTTCTTGCATCCTTTGCCCCTATATCTTACTGGATGTAACATTCCTTTACCTGGCCTCCTTCCAGCCTCACCTCCAGAAAAACAACCTTATTAAGGAAATCAGCTTCAGGCTTTTAAACATCCACTGAATTTCTGCCCTTCTGATTCAGAGGCACTGTTGTGTCCCTCTCATTCTTCCCACTAACTGAAGTCCATTACAGATCAGGAGTCCACCTTTCACCCTCCTACTATTTCCTGTTCCTCTCATACTACATTCCCAATTGCCTCTCAGAAGCTCATCTTGCTTCCTGAGTCACCCAGATCTAGCTTTCATATGGTCCCTTTCTGTTCTTATTCCCCAGAACTTAAATACCTGCCTCACCTTCTTCCATCTTATCCTCTAAATATTTGTTAACTTGGATTTCCAGAGCACTGGTTTTTTTTTCCCAATTCTGCTGTTTTTTTCAGTTCCTCTACCCTGCCACTCCCTGTCCTTTGTCTAGAGCATCTTATTCACCAGCTTAGTCATCTTCCTGTCTTTTAAATGGACTGTATTTTATTTTGCATTTTTCTGCTTGCTCTTTACCAAAACAACTTGGGAGCATCCTCACCACAGAAAGCTCAGCTTCCCAGTGAAGTTGAGGCTTCCCACGGAGCTGATTGCTCAGGCTGCTGGCAGCCCTTTGGTCCAGGGAGCCTCCTGGAAACAAGCCACTGTCTCCATGGGAGGCCAATCAGGGTGTGGTTCTGAGGGAGTCTCACTGCAGGCCTCACTTCCTCTCTTAGGGCAGTGGCCAGCATGAATCCATGCTGGTATTTTCCATTCCTGCAGCCCCATAGGACTCCTGTAACATCAAATGCTCCCTATATGCCTGACACCACACCCAGGGCATGCAAGTATGCTTGACACCATGCTATAAAATGGTCACTTGAGTAGTAGGCTGGGAAAATTCACTCAAGTCTCTACAGGGAGTGGAACTGGCTCTTCAAACAGAGCTGGATACATTAAAGGGGAGCTCCTATTTGGAGCTATTTGCTATAACAAAAGCCTCAAAAACATACAGAAGGTAAAGAAAAAATACTGGAAAAATACCATGAACAGAAAGTATTTTAAAAGAACACATATAGTAGAAGCTGAAAGAGGGAAATACCTGCTTCATGTTATCATGTGAATAAAGTTGTACATAAATTTGGATTCAGTTTCTGAGAAGCAAAAGACTCCTCAAGGCCACTCCTCCAGGTTTACATTTAGTCCCTTTTACTGACAGCAGTGCATTTCACTGTCAGACACAGTAAGAGCTGTAGAATAAGCACATTGAATCTGCAACATACTCTGAACTGGGGAGGAAAAAGGGGTCCAGGGGTGTTGGTGAATAGTTAAAAGGCTGCAACTTCTACTCCTTCCTCCTTTTCTACTTTCACTGTCTCCAGAAACGCAGGAACCCCATTTGCCATTTCTTCAGGCTTTTTATCTGTCTGTCTATGGGCTCCCATAATAGGGAAAGGCCTTTCATGGAGGGAGAGGATTACTCATTTTGGACTCAGTGCCTCTTTGCTCTTAGTCCCAGGCTTGTTGGGAGTAAGGTCAGACTGGAACATTGGTCTGTGTTTTGCAGGACATCTTTTTATATTCTAAACATCATGCATTTTACCCTTAAGGGTATATTAAAAGTAGTATTTTCATATTTCCAATCACTAAGACTTAAGTATAAAGCAACAGTGGTGCATTGTATTTTAATTATCTTTATAAAAAAGCTCCATCTTACCAACACAACATGCTAATATATAGTCCTCAAATAAAAACACCAGACTGTTCACCTCACCTGTGTGAGGGAGGGAGAGAAATAATCAAGTGTCAGACTACACGGAAATGCATTTTAACCTTCTTGAGCAGTATTTTCTCCTGCTATGATTATTTTATAATCATACTGTAACTCTGTCAGACCTCCTACACAGATACACTTGCTAATACACTGGTTTGATTCCTCAATCTAAAGCATTAAAGGCTTGGGAGAACTTCTGAAATAAAAAAAAAACCCCTTATAAGCATAAGCCACTAAGAAGGTGAGGTTAAAAGTTTACATTTGATAATAAAAAGTCTGATGGAATAGACAGGGTTTTAGTCAATATATCCCAGCATCAGGATAATGCTGAAATAATGTTGAAACACCATCAGTCTATCTAGTAAACAAATTAGAAAATAACCTAGATATCATAATGGATTCTCCCCCCCGCCCAATGTTATTTTTAGATTCTCACATCTGCCCTACATGCTTGTCCAGTAGCAACCTTGATGGACAAACACTTTTTATTCCGTTCAGGAAAACACAGGACAGATGGTGTTCAAAGTATTTCTCTCCGAGATAACAAGTTTTCCGCTTTTTATAAATTCACTTATCTTCAAACTGTGACAGCTGTGAGTTTAAAGATAAAATCAAAATGATCCAGATCTTGCTCATCTCCTTTCTCTAGGGTCTCTGAAAGGTCACACAGACATGTTTCACTCAGAAGTTTTCTACTGAATGTGAAATGTTTTTCTAAGTTCAAACTTACTGGTATTTTAGAAAGAAGCAATGTATTCTTCTGCATTTTTTCCTTGTTATGTCTCAGGTCTGTATTGTGAATTTGGCATCTTCTGGATCCATTTGCATAGTGTATCAGAGAGTATTTACCTACAAGATCTATTAATAGCAGTGATTACATTCCCCTCATTCCTCCCATACTGGCATACATGGCAGTGTTACTAACCTACATTTTCTGCTTCCATGTAGTCTCTCATGTTGGATTGTATTCCACGCTCTGGTTATCCTCATGTCCTCCCCTGTATCCTGTTTGGCTTCACTTATCTTTCTCCAGCATGGATGAGCAGCATTGTGTCTGTTAGTGTCCAAGGGCTCTCAGGGGCAGCTCCAGGGGGACACAAGCACGCCTCTGTTCTCACACATCCACAGTCACACCTGCCATCAGCTGGTTCACAGGTTCACATCCTCCTCTGACTGGTCAGAAGGCTCCAACCTTATCCTTGCCAGTGCTTCTGCTGGATAAGCTCTCTACATCTGCCATCTGCTCCTAAATCCACCACTTTCTGTTTTATGCAGTGCAGTTTTGTTCCATTTTTATTACTTTGTTTCTCAAGGATATTCAATTTGAGTTGCATAAAAAACCCTCATCCTCTGTGTTAAGGGCTTCTCCTATTCTGCAGAGTCTAGTGCTTTAATAAAATTTAATCAATTACTCCAAACATTTTAGTAAAAACACGAAGCAAGTCATCCCCAAAATGTGCTAACAGCTATTGGCAGACAAAACTATTTCACCACAACACTCCACCTGTTTCAATGCCACATAGCCAACATCTTATAAACTCATTCCTACCTAATTTACTGTTCACTCTACTAATCCCAGTCTTCCTCTGATTGTTCATTGCTTGACATATGTAGAATGCATTACAAAAGTCTAGATGAATAGTATTAATTACATTTTCTTGCCTCACAACAAAGCTAACCAAAGTTTTTATTCAGGGGGTCCATGACACAGCATTTGAAGGTGCTGATGGTAAGAGTAGACCAGAATCAAGGGCAGAGGGAAGAAACACACAGTAGCTATGAGTCTATTTGAGAAGACTTTAAAGAGTACAAGACCATGAATAAAAGGCAGCATTAAATAAAAAATGTCAAAGCAAATTTCCTTGCCAAATAGAAGAGCAGGCTTGAGAAGCAGATCTATATCCTGACACTGCCTCCTGTGATACTTATGTGTGCAAGCTAAACACATTAGACTCAAATAAACCTAATGTAGATGCATATCAAGAAAAAAAGAAAGAATAAACAAAACAAAGCAATTCAAAACAAAACCAAACCAAACAAAAACAACCTCCAAACATTCAGAAATCACCACTATCTGTCAAAATATGCAAAATATGTATGTAGAATGCAGTTCCCAAAGTCACCTACACTGGGTCTGATCTCACTCACTATATTTATTAGTGACCCAGATCATGGAATTTATTAAATTGACAATCAACCAGCTTGATGGGACTGCAAATTATATTAGTGGACAAAAAGGAAAACGGGGAAAGTGGTCTGAGAAAAAAAATTACATGCAAAACACTGCACATAGGCAGGCAGAAGTAAACAGCAAAAGTACTGAGTGGCTACAGAAGAATTCCATAAAAAAAGAGGGGTTAGGTTCAATTTACAGACAGTTAACAGTATCATGCTGTAAAAATATAAACACAATACTGGGATATATGAATGTTTGTACAACCTGTGTTCAGCATTCATAAAGCCTCAGTTATAGTACTATAAAGTGAGCAGAGTTCTGGATATTGCTCTTCAAGATAGGTATGTATTATAAAATGAACATAGTTTTGGAAAATGCCATAGATGAATACAGACTGAAGAGACTGGGAGGGGAAAACAGCAGGGTGTGCCTCCAGTTATGAAAACAGGATGCTGCAAGGAATAATTTCTTAATCTCTACAGCAGACACAACAAGTTTTAACTGCCTTAATTTAGATTAGATGATCTCAAGGTCTTTTTCAGTCATACGATTCTATTATCTGGCGACTCACTTACCTCTCCCAAATAAAACATTTAGAGACACATAGCCAAATTAATAATATATTTAAGTCTGCTTTTATTATGCTTTTTACCTCTCTGCCCAACACCACCTACTCCATGGCTTCTCTCAACAGCAACAATCCATTGTTCCTGGGAGGGCTGCAATGCAAAAAGAGTCTCAAGACCTGGCTCCCCAGCAATATTCCAGTGCTCCTGAGAGCTGGGAGGTACCAGCTTTGCCTGGCTGCACTGATCCCAGCCTCCACATTCCCACTGGTGGAGCTGAACAGGAAGGTTTACCTGCACACCTTAGGGAAGGTTCTGGCAGATCATGCCTGACCTAAATGGCCTTCCTTGTCTTGAAGATTAATTCTCCCTAAAGACAAGCATAGGGTCAATAAAATTCACTCTCTTAAGTAGATATACTGTAGTTTAGTTTATTTTCTTTAATCTCCCAAATCCTTGACTGCCCCTCACCCAGACACCGCAATGCCTTTCAAAGTTTTACATATTGTGAGGATAGACTGGCATGCTTTTAATTGCTTGCCTAATTCTTCCTTTCTCCCTCTTCATGTTGGCACTGCTTTCTCCAATGATTGATATCACCCTGAAGGAAAAATTAGCTAAAATAGTTACAATCAACACTAATTTTTTCCTAATTGTGAGATGAAAATTTCTCTTGATCTCTGAGTATTTTACAATCCTTAAGTTCCCTCTGCTTGCAGCAATTTCCATTCTCTTGTTATCATACATCTAGTATTTTCCTCTATTTATCATTATCCTTACTGAAAATTAAGCCAAAAATATTTAATGTTTTATTTCTGTGTTATTCTCTATCCTTCTCACCATACAAACCCTTATTTTCATTGGCTTCACATAATTTGCAAGATCAAGTTTAATTTTTAGAAACAAGTCTGAATTAAGCTGTCCTGTCCTCTTCCCCCCTCCCACCTTTCCCCCCTCCCGTTGCTTGCAGGATTCCTGCACTAGTTGTACTATATATTATCAGGCTGACTATTCATCCATTTTGAACTACAGACCAGGATAAGTCTTGACCGAGGAATTGGTTTCCAGGCAAGCTTTACACATCTCTAAGTTCCAGAAATTGAATCCTGAGGCTCCTTACACCTGTGACCAGTTCTGTTTATTTAAATTGGCCCCTAAGATTCAAAACCTAGATTTCCAAACCAACTTCTCCATATATTTTTCACATATTTCAAACTGGATCAGCCCATGATTACTAAGGGTGCAATTTTACGTTCCACTTCACCTGCTGAAGTGCGAGCTGCTGCCGACTGGGAATGCCCGAGTGCCTCACAGCCCCAAGCAGTGGCTGCAGCTCCCTGGAGCCTGGTCCATGGGAACTCAGCCCCCTCTGACTGACTCATTCCCACTGGAGTCACCTTGCTGATGCGTAACTCATGCCTTGGCTGCGTGACTGCTCAGATGAGCTAGACAGGGGCACAGAGAGGGAAGCCAGCTCTTTCAGCAGATGATAAAGCATAAAGGGAAACTGAATACTCAATCCAAAATTATTTTCTGGAATATCCTCATTGCTTTTCAAAGTGAAGGCTAAAGTAACACTTTCTTCCTGTTGGTTCAGGGACTGGTTTGAGGAAGAAACTTGTCAGCAATCAAATCCAGGAGTACCTTAGCCCTATCACTTCTTCTCTTATCTCCACCTGGGAAAGTAAACCACCTGATAATAAGGCAGTATTTATCTAACAACATTACATACAAAGATCCCTACCCATATTTGAGTCTAACCCTGGGGCTAACACAGATTCTTTGCTCCTTCTGTCATCTTTTTCCAAAGTGATTTTCAGCCAAACTGATTTCAGTCTGACCTTTTTACACCAAAGCCTTTTTTCTAGTCCACGATATAATTACTACTGCACAACTTTTGCTTTTGTTCAGTTATTTCTGAACAGCACAAAGCCTTTGAAACACACCTAGTCCATTTAGTAAGAGCATTCTACCAACCTTCTGATACTTGGATGTTTTATATCCTGACCTCTGTGAGAAGCTAAGATTTCTCCATTTTGTTGTCCAGGCTCTCAACATTTCTGTTATTTCTTAGTAATCACATACCATTGTACAGTGGAAACTTTTCCCTAGCTGCAATGCCAGACTGTCATTTTCCTTAATCTTGGAACCCTTCCTTCTCAGTTGGTACTAGTCTTCTACCCACTGGCACTTTGCCATATGCCAAGGAAGAAACAACGTTTACCCAACAGCTCTCTCCTAAAAACTGAGCTCTGAATGGAGGTTGCATTGCTGGTCAAAGCTTTTCCCTACACTGGAGTTCCCAGCCATGGCACTAGCCTCCTTCTCCAAAGGCAGTTTTTCTAGGTACTTGGGATTAGAGCCTCTATGATTTATCTCCTCAGTGCTCTCTCCACCAGGTACCATACTTCCACTTAGGATTGTCAGAGCATCTCCTCTGCCTTCTCCAGGATGGTCTGCACATCTGTAACCCACCACAGGAGAAAATTTACTGTCGTTTACCCTATCATGAAGACTAACGATGGAGTCTTTCCTTCCCACTCCCACTCAAATCCCTTCAGGATCTTTCTCAGCCTTCTCATTCCTCCTTATCTTCTCATAGCAACATCAAAAGTCCCACCAAGAAATCTGCAGTTCCTCAGGCTTCCCTGAATTCTTGGATCTGGTTTAAGTTCCAGCCTCATTGCCAATTTCATCTTGAGCCTCCCTGCTTTTCTGGCTTTTTTTCTCCTCTTCACTTTTGAACTGTATTAGTAATTTCATGCATACTATATTTAGTCATCTTTATTAAATCTACCATTTTTCAGGTTTCCTCCACCGTTCCCTTGATTATTAACTCGCCTTTGTTTCGAGTCCCTGCCTTTAAAAAGGACACACACTAAACTCCCTTGGTGTGCTCACAGCAACTACTTACCAGCTGCTTGACTTTTGAAACCTCTTGTCTGAAGGCATTTCAGCCCTTCATTTAGATCAGCTGTGGGTAGCAGCAGGAACCAGTCTCATACTGAGGTTCAAATGTTGTCCATAAATTACATTCAAATCAAACACTAGTCACTGGTCCTCAAGAAACAAGATTTGCTTCCTAATGCCTCAGGAGAGGGTGCTGTGCTGGATTTGCTGACCTCTGCTATGAGCTCAGTGCTTTGCACCAAAATGGATATGTCAAACATGTCTGCTTTGGTTATTCCAATGGAAGTCTATCCAAATTTGGCACAGTTAGAGGCCTTAAAAAAAAAAAAGAGTTCACAGATGTTTGACTGAGAAACGCTTGCAAGCAAGGTGCTGTTTCCATTCCTGACAATCACTATTCCTGATTACTGAGGGCTCTGGCCTTAGAGATCAGGACAAAAGGTGCTCCCCGTTGCTGGCACCCAGCACTAAAGAAAAAGAGAGACAAAAGCAGAGGAGAAGGCACAGGGGCAGGGAAAGAACCACCCAGGTGGGTGAGAAGGAATGAACACACAAAACAGCTGGCAATGGATTAACAAGCATGGAAAGCATTGTGTACTACCACCACACATGCTTGGAAGCTGGAAACACACCTAGAAACCCCAGGCAACATTCCTCTGGTTTTTCACAAAGACAACTTACTGCTTCTTTTGTACCTGGGCCACAAAACCAGCCAGCTAACTGATGTGAAAAAAAAGCACTTTGCTCTGTAAAATGTTTGAGTACTAAGAGGGATTAAGCTTCTCTCTACCTCACTCCCTTCTCTCCATCATTTAAAACAGGTGTCCTTCAGGGACCCACCCCACACCAAACTGACTGGCATTTTCTTTCTACAAATGCCATCTGATCAAGTATCAACAGTGTCAAAGCAGAAATCCTGAGGCACTCTCCTCATACACGGTTCTGCTCAACACCTTCCACTCTTTCCTGGCCTGTGTCACTTCTGAGTATTTTTTGCCACTTGCAAGGCACTACATATCTGAGGATGAGAACACTGTCCTTTATATTTGCCTTTCAACTTAGTGCAGTAATTATTATTTTAAATAATTCTCCTGCTCATGTTCAGTTTTTTGTAACAGTATTTCAATTTACTATTTAAATGAAATTACCCTTTTTTGGCCCAACTAGCCAGGCATAACTGAGACAAAACTATCAACAAATCAGATAACAGCTTCAAATCTAGAAGTATTCAAAAGTTGGGGGAGATTTACTCCTATTAAAGACATCCTCAATTTGATCTTAAAGACATCAGCAATGGATGGAAGTTTAAAAGCCTCCCTTTGGTCTTTATAGTCTCATACCAGTAAAATGTTTTTAAGAACTTGACTCTCTTCCTCTACCCCAAAGTAACAAGACCAAGCTTTACATAAGCCAGGTACTGAGGGAACAGAAGAGTAACTCTCACTGACAGGTTTTTATTTTTCTCTGAAAGAGAGCTGTTTCAGAGCAAGACTCACAAATGGAGCTAGACAATAGAGGAAGCACTAAATCTCTAGGACACTTCCACCCTCCCCCCCACAACTACATAGTGCTATAACACTGCACATTGAATTACTTTGGGACAATCTATAAAATAAATGACCCATTTCTGGTCAAAAATCCCAGCTGTGAATCACATAGGCATTTGGCCTATAAAAAGCAAAAAACATAACCTTTCCTGCACCCTGCCACCCCACATCCCCAGCCCCCAACTCGTTCTGGTACAGAAAATTGAAGAAAGTGGGATGTTTTCCAATGAATATAAAAGCTAAGAACATTTTGAGAAAGAAGCACAGTTATTTTACTGTTAGAACTACCTTCTTGTATGACAAAATCATTCTGGCATACCTGCAGAGAAATGCTTCATTTCTCTCTCTCAGTCATTATACAGCCTCTGGAACTCTCTTGGTTTCTCTAAAACTGAGTTGTACTTGACTTTCTCTGTAAGATTACTAGCCCTGAAAAGAAAGGGGGTTAGGAAAAATACATCCACAGGTTTGAGTCTGTTTCAGCAGAAGTAAAGATGCTTTGCACCAAGTTGCTCTAATAGAAACAGAACCCCCCATACTGGCAAGTTTTTGTCTTCAAGCTAAACAACGACCTAAGTAACATTACAAATGGCCTCCAGCAATAAATACCTCATCATTGTGTTGAAAAAGAAATGGACCCCTAGTTGTCACAGCAGAATCTAAATTAGCTTTCTATATTTAGAAGTACCACCTTTCTTTTGAGGATAGCAGTGTGCTTCAGTTGAAGGGCGAAAGAACTCATAAGAAGTTGGTGCAGAAGCTCCTGAACACAAGTGGCAAAAGAGTGCAATCAAAGGAATTTATATGTAATGATGATGTGTATCAAATGTAATTATAACATCAACATTAAAACTAATTTGTAGAAGATGGGAGATGTATGAAATTGGAAAGTGGAGTTTAACTAGCTGAGTTCTAGATCTTCAAAGAAATTAAAAGGACAAAGCTATTAATTCCATTATCAGCTTTTTATGACCTTTCCAAGAAAAATTTTCTATCGTTTTTGAGAAAAAGGGAAAGCCCTCTGTTTTGTTGTCCGGTCTGGTAATACCTTGCTGCCCTACTTCCCAGATGCAAAAACTTTGGATTTATTTTCAGAAGTGTTTTCTCTGTGATGCACAGACACATCCCACTGAACTTTAGATTGTAATAGTCTTTATAATATGAAATGTATACTTTGTTTGGAATTGACATTCTGCTGCACAATCTTACTTTTCCCATCAGAGAATCCTTAGCACTGGGCTAGAAACTACATTTTAAGGATCACAGTAGTTTGTAGCTTGATGAAGATGAGAAAAATATATGGAAAAAATTTATAGGAGTTTTTTGTTTGTTTGTTTTCTGCCCCCATGCAAACTTTGCTGGTGTAGGCATTGTGCCACAGAAGGAAGACCATAACCTGACCTGTGGCAGGAAGCAGAGGGCAGAGGCACACCCACTCTCCCAGATGCCTCTTTATAGCAGTGTGGTGGAAAGCAGAAGCCAGTCAGGCCACAGTAACTGTGGAGTGTCAGCACTCCTTTACCAGGGCTCCCTACTGGAGCATGCCTTCCTGAATACTCACAGACTACCTCCACTGCAGTCCTCAGCTGTGTAGTACTTACAGTCCCCTAAAGCCAGACTGGAGGAGCTGCAGTCAGGTCTGTGAGACCCTGCTAGTTTGGTGGCAGAGCATAGTGAGGAACAGAACTCCACACTTGACCCTGAGACCACAAACCATGTACCCACAGAATATCCACACCGAGCTCCTGCCTGGAAGATGAGACAACAGCAGCCCAGAGAAAATGCCCAGAGCATGCACTGAGGCCATTTCTGTGCTGCTGCACGTCACCTGCTCCAGCAGCCATTGCCTGTGGCACAGCTGGTCCCTGATGCTGTTGCTATTCCCCGCTGGGTCACAAGCTGCTCCAGGTTCCTAAAACTATCTTAGCCAGTGTGTTCTGCTCCTACAAAAGCAGACATGGCATCACGGGGCACTTGTGTTAAATACAGCAGCTCCCCTCCTTTGTTTGCAGGTAGTAAAAATTCACAGCCTTTTTACTGGCACACTTTTTATGTGAGGAAATCTTAACCTTATGACAAGGCCAGAAGTCTTGGGTAAGCAACTGCACCCTTCTTTTCCTTACAAGAAGTATTCTGTTGGACTGGAGCTGGCAAGTCTCCCTGAGAAGTCACGTGTTTTGGCATTTACTCTTTAAAGCAGTATATGGTTCCTCTTATAGCTTCTCAGAAGCAGCAAGCAGATGTCCCTGTATTTGTTACATTCACACTACATTTCAGGACTTCATTTCCAAACATGAGGTTTGGGCGTTTTCTTCCAGAATTAATTAAGAAAAAAATAAATTCTACTTTCCTCCAAACTGCAGGTGTGAGATAGCAGGCCAAAGCACTACCTGCATCAGCCCTTGACATTTCTCTAGATTCAGAGAACCTTTTCCAATCACACAAAGATAATCACCCCAGCTGAGAAACCTCAAACATGAGAACTGCTCCGACTGACAAAAGCAACCCAGGTGGGGCTGACAAAAAGCAGCAGTTAATCACAGGTCTCAACATGCAGAGCTGCTATCACAGCATCCACACTACTGTCAGAAATCACAAAGCACGCCAGGTGGATGCTTATTTATTGTATATGTGAAATTCTAGATGTCTGGTATAGTTTATCCAGTAGCCTGAAGATTCACACAGGAATTGTACAGCCCAGCTTCTGCCTTAGGAGACAGCTTGGGGCTCATGTCAAGAGCTCCATATAAACATCTCTGGATTTGTACCTTGTACCCACCTGAGACTGAAAAAACCTGCCAAGTGTACATGGAGAGATCATGGGCTACCATTCCTTAACAACAGCTTATAAAAGTATGTGGCAGTACCATTACTACCCCTAACTTTGCATTTTTTGTAAAAGTTGCATTCTTGTATTTGATTCTCTTAGCACTGAGATTCCAAACCTTCTTTTTGGAAAGGCTTTGTTGCAGCTGCTGTGGTGATGAGGTTAGCTGGTACCTCCTTCATCTGGAAACTCCACTAATTCTTTTGCTTTTTCTGATGGTTGCAGAACATGTCTATTAACTGATGTCTATTAACTCTTATCTGTAAGTAGCTCCATTTTTCTGTTCAAGGCACACAGAGCAGCACTGGATAATTGCATGTTCCACCCAAAGACTCTTTCATAGGCAGTGCCCAGAGTTGATAGGGCTCAGTGTGTTCAAGGCCACCAGGGAGCTGGTGAAACACCAGGTTTACCTCTGTGTCTCACAACACGTGCTGGTAGCCCTCAGCACTGGCTGAGAATGACAACTTTGAAGCTAAACCTCGGAACAGCTTTATTGTTTGGGTTTGTTGGGTGAGGGTTTTTTTTTTTTGCATAGACTAATTCAGGCCAGAAAAATTACCTTGTGTCGCCCTGTTCTTTTCTGTTCTTTTAGCCTTCTGATTGTTTACATACTTAAGAGTCAGATTCTCACACATTTTCTATAAACAATACTATTGTTTACATTCCTCCAGTTAGGAGGGACAATTGATAAACACCTTCTCAGACCAGTGGAATTGAAGAGGTTGAACCTCTGTCTTCCAATGTGGTCCATTTCTGTGAAATGTATATAAGGTGAAATCAAAAAAGTAAACTCCTCTTTTCCTCCCCTTGCTCTGGTATCTCTGTTGTGTCTCATTGTGGCGTTCCTGCGTCAACCTTGCATTTCCAAAGCCCCAAATAAACCATATCCAAACATATGGATTACATGGATTTCCTGCAAAAACCATGAAAATCACAAACTGAAAACTGTGGATTATGTTGTCTTGTTGTTTGGGTTTGTTATTTTTTCCTGGTAAAGTGTACCTCTAACCGGTCACAGGAAATTTGGATGAGACTTTTATTTATCAGAAAGCCACTCTCAGATACATGCCATGCTTTGAAGTCTTAGGTATGAAATACTTTAGGCTGACAAATACCCGTGGCCATGCATGGCAGCTAATGCTATGGAATTAAAGCTGGGATGGTCCTGAGGGGGCTGGGAAGAGCAGTGGGAATTTACAACCCAGGCAGCTGCTGAAGCAATGCTAATTGACTTTTCGTGCTATTAAGGGAAAGGAAGGAAAACCGGGAAGGCAGAGAAATTTTACTTTACAGCTTCACTAATTTGTGCAGTTAGCATCATCTGTCCTGTCTTCATTGAGGATGAAATCACTGCAGAGGGACATAAAGGGAAACTTCCAAGAGGGCAGAAAGACTTGGAAAAAGCATATCAAAATGGAACAGCATAATTCCCCCTCTGACCACACACACAGCTCACTAGACCACATCAAAGGATGTTAAAAGGCAAAAGAAATCAAAAACCTAAAAGGGAAAAAAAAAATATTTTCCAAAGAAACTGACAAAATCTTGTCCAAGTGGTGTATCATAGCAGACAAAACTGCTAACTACTGTTATTCCCATCTCTTATCTCACAAGACTATGAGCAGTGATACTAGGTCACACCAGGTCACTGTCTGGTCTCAGCAATTCCCACACACACACTCTCCTTGAAACTGGAAAGGGGAATCCAAAATGATCCAGCAGCTCCTGGCAAACAGCAGTTTATGGACTGACTTCCTGAGCTGGAGTCTGCATCCTATTTCATCATCCTCTCCCTGAGTCACCATAACCACTCACCGTATCCATGACCATTTCTCACCACTCTAGCACAGCATTCACCACAAGGGCACCATGGCAGTAACTATCATTTCCTTTGCTGATAAAGAACTTCCTTTGGCTTGTTGTGAGCCTGCTGCTCCCACATGTCACTGGGCATGCATTGGTACTTCAAGGCAGTCATTTCTGATGTGCTCCCTCACCACCATTCATGGCCATACAAAAGGCTGCCCCCACCACCAGGCCTCTTCCAAACCAAAGAAGAGAAGCCTGTTTAATAGTCCTGAAAAGAATACTTTCTTCTGGCCTTCTTTTACAGTTCTACTATACAAGCCTTAAGATACACTACATTTGCTATCCAGGCAGACATACACTGTTAGCTCCTACTGGAACATGATTTTAGGTTTTACTTTGTCCTTACACTTAGTCTTTCTCCACTGTTTGCTGTTATTCAGAGAATCACTAGAGCTAAAACCAAGATGGAAAAGGCAAGCCATAGTTAAGGTCAACTAAGGACATGTAACCACTATCTGCTCTTTAGAATGATGCTAAAACACTTGGTAAGCTTCGAGTGAGAATTAAAACACCTTTTTTAGAGGGCTAGTCATATTCTATTGCCTAATTAATTTTTTTTAAATGCCACCATGCATTAATGAATAAGTGTCCTGGGGTGACTTTTATGATGCTGAATTTTAACCCCATTCATCTGTTTAGCCCAGAAATAAGTTCTGCACCTTTAAAAGTAGATCCAAGAGTGAAGGGAGGGGGAAGCTGTGGCATGTAGTTTGTGTGTGCAGAAGTTTCACTGTCACTCTCCTGCAATTCCTTTTCCCTTGGTGCGTTGTCTGCAGCACAGACAGTGGGAGAAAGTTCTCCTTTGCTTTTAATGTTTTTTTAGCTAGCTGAGGCAGTGAAGTTCCCCATACTGTGGCTCTTCTTTTCCTTGGAGCTGCTCAGCCTGCTCTGGACTGAAAACCCAGGAAGCACCAGGAGCTCCCACCTGTGGCCCAGGGGCGGACGCTGCGTTCCCACACAGGAGGGACGGATAAGGGACTGAGCCAGCCCAGCTACAGCCCACAGCAAGGGCCTTCTGAATTTGCCATCTCTTCAGAACAGTGAGAGCTTTTACTGTCTCATATTGTTAATTTTCTCATGTTTGTGAATACTTTGCTTGTTAAATAAACAGTTTCTTCCACTTTTCTCAAAGGAGACTTATGTCTCTCAAACCTGTAAGGGGAAGGGCCACTTGAATTTGCTTTCTAGAGGGACTCCTTTGGAAGTTTCCTCCCAAACTTGCCCTAAACCAGGAAAAAGAGCTTCACAGAGAGGCTTACATAAAGGTGGAGAGTTCAAGAAGGAAATTTCTTCATTTCATGGAGTTCCAAGATCATAAAAATTTGAAATGAGAAGTAATGTTATTTTAGATTAACACCTGATCTACCAGAAGAGTGTATTTCCATTATGTGGTTGACACTGTCAACACCTGTATCTAATAAATGTCTGCTTCACTTGGGAGGTGGGTATGAGCCAAATAAAATATTCTAAGTTATCAGTTTTACTCCAGGGTCCTGAAGCAAGTCTGCATTTGTAAAACCCCATATTTGAGAAAGAAAGCTATAATAATGGATTTGATTCCTTTCTTACTGTCATAATTGAAAAAGATGGCTGAGGTAAACACTTTTGATGCATTTATATGATACATCTCAAAAATCCTAAAACTATTTTTGCCATACAAAATATTTAAATTTGCTGTAAAATTTTCAGTCTTATAGAAAAAGTATTAGAAAAAGGTCCCAGCTTTAGCAAGACAAGGCTTATAGGGAGAGTATCAAAAGATGAAACAACAAGGAAATTGCAAGAATACAGTACCTTTAGACCATCAGAAACCCATACCTTTTATGAAAGAGTCATACTTGTTGCATTTCCGTTACTTTATTTCACAAAGTCTTTGTGAGTTGATAAATCTCACCTTAGTGTCCTGCACAAACACCAAAACAGCATTTTGAATCATTGCCTTGGGTGAACTTCACTTGAAAATATGTCCTGAGGCTAATGAAAAGGATGTTTGCTGACAAAGCAGCTTGTAAAAATGCAGACTGAGCAGAAGAAAGATATACTGATATTATTTTCAAGATCATACAAAAGACCCCTATATACCTCAGACAAGGAAGAGAAAGTTTTTCTTTATATTTCCAGAACATTTAAAGACAGCCATTTATAAGGTTCTAGCTGTAAGAGTGCATTCTTAATGGCAACCACATCCCACTGACTATCTATCAACAAACCCCTTTTGGATCAGAAAGGGAATCATACACACTTGTCCTGGAGTGACTGTATGGCTCTTTATCCCCTGTCATTGTCTTTGTGCACAGGCTTGAGTCCTGTAGCTTTAAGTTGGAATGGGGGAAGTGGTGGAATCCTTTCAGCAGCTGTGTTCAAAACACAGATAACTCACCCGTCTTTTCCAGCTCTCTTGGCTTTTGTTCTCTGTGGAGGGGCACGGTTTTTCTTGGCTTTTTTAGCTAGTTTTTTAGTTAGCTGAGGCAAGAAGTTTTTCCTGGGACTGTGGCTTCTTCTTCTTCTGGAACTGTTCAGCTTTTCTTTGGTCAGAACAGTTCCAGAAGGTGGCCAAGGGCCCCCCGCAGAGCTCCACATCCCGGGAAGAGCTGAGCCACACCTACATAAAGGACACTGAATCTACGAGCTCTTCTCCACAGTGGAAGGTTTTATTACTTACCATTATTCATTCTTTCTCATTCCTGTGAGCACCCTGCTTGTTAAATAAGCAGGGGTTTTTTACCTTCCTCCAGAGATGCTTCTATGAATCTGAGTAAGGGAGGGGTTGCTGAAACCTGCCTTCTATTAAAGGACACGTTAATTTCAGGACATTTCCTCCTGATTTGTCTCAAACCAAAACAATACTGTACTTAGTTGATTCTCCAACAATGCCTTTTAGTATAAATAAAAACATGTTTTCTTTTCAGAGTTCAAAAATGTGCTTGAACTCTACTATACCAGCATAAAAAAAAATCAATTAGCCTGATTTCAATTTCATCTGAATACAGCATTATTGATATGAGGTTTTATAAAGGATGACAACAAGGTATAGCCATCTTCATAATTAATGCCTTTTAACTGGAAAACTATTTTTGGCATTGGAAAGTAGAGCAGAAATTATATTTGAGGAGTACTAGGAATAAGTCTTATATAACTCTTGACCTAAAGTAAACATTTTTAAAGTGATGCTTATATTAAGAAAAGATAACTGACCACTTCTATTTTTACAGCACCAGTGATGGAACAGAAGAATTCCATTCCTGAATAACATTTAATATATCATGTATTACAATGCTACCTGCTCAGCTGGCTTTTTCCCTTTTTTTCAAGTGCAAAAATATAGTCAAAATCCATCCTCTGAACAGCTTAAAGTACTTTTATGCAGAACAACTATGAGGCGCTCTAAATTCTATGATGTGTGAAACACATCAACCAACTATGTCTCAGCTACAGTTAAATTACAATTTATATAATGCTCTCTGACACATTCCACCACAATATTTTGTAGGACTCCAGCAAAATTAACTTTTTCATTTGTCTTTACGCAGCCTAAGTAAACTTTTCAGTTTTTAGGAATAAGCATGTTCTGGGCCATTCCCATAACTATGTGTGGAGTAATGGGCAGAAGGAAGACTATGTCATCTGTGTTATGTAAAACTTAAAAAAAACTCAAGAGTTTGAAAATTATGGCAAATGCACAGTGAATCAGTAGGCCTCAGGTAAGGAGCATCTTACACCATTGACAGAAAAACTGGTGGATCATCCATCCACCAACTGGTGGATTTTGAAGAGACTGAGAAACAATATTAGGCATAGATACTGTAATTTTTCATTATGTATTCAGCTTTAATTATATTTTTATTCAACTAAAATGAAACTAAATTCTGCAGTTGGGGAAGAGAAGATTGAAAATTTTACAGACAATTTACATCTCCAGATTCATCCACATATAGGAAAACAGTGTCTTTCAGTTTTTCAATGGCTGACTTTGTGACCTGAGCCATGGCTTTAAAAGGACAAGTCTTTTGGTCTGTGATGTCCTAAACTCAAAATGGAAACTGATATTAAAGAAACTCCCTCATGTGGGAGCATAGTGACCCCTCAGATCTCACAATGCTAATTTGGATCTTCATATTTCATTTACTAGCCAAATTAAGTGAATGGAAGAACAGCAGGCATGGGGGCCCCTGTCTGGAACTACATGTATTCGCCTACTCTAAAACTCTCTTTTCTAAAACAAAATGACAGCCTGAGATGAGGATCTTCTTCAGCTTCCACAACTTAGTACTAAGTGTTGTTCTGCTCAGAGCTCTGTTCCTCCCTGTAACTGAGGCACCAGAAATCCCTGGCAGGGTGCCACACAACACAAACCCACAAGACCTTGCTTAAAACCAGCCTACGTCGTCAGATGTCTTTGGAGCTAAGGAGCCTGAAAACCTATGCTGCAAGGCAACCACAGAAGCTGGAAGAGTTTTTAAGAGAAGACTGTTCAGACCAGTCCCTAGAAGGAGATAAAAGACTATGTAAATGAGTGTCATAATTATCTGGTAGACAAGCTTTGGTACTCAGGATTCACAGGTTTTATTTTTAGTTCTGAAAGGAAGTATGCTTTTTATGGTCAATCCCAGTTGGCCTCTTTCTGCTTTCACTGTTCTTACCACTTTAGCAAGAGAAATTACAGTCGTTCTCGTTCAGCTGCTTATAGGTTTTCTCATAACGGTTATGTGAAATGGGGGTGAACTCATACTTGCACGATTTTTCACAGATTTCTACAGCAGAGGTGGCCACAACCAGAATTTATTTCATATTTTCATACTTATGCTTTCTACAAAATTCTGGCTTTATGTTTAACCAATTATCTACTCAGATCAAGCAGTAAGCTCAGTAATACAGTTTTAGGGATCTATCATCCAGATTTGTTTTTATATAAACAAAATGCAAGTTTTATAGGAATTAAGTGGTTAAACCTTCAGCACATTTAGGAAATCTTTCCACCTGCAGACCCTCAATACCCAGAAATATGACTGACTGAGATTATATGGCTTTTTTTTTTCCTCTGTATAACCAGAAATCCCTTTCTTTTCAAGTAACAACCCTTTCTTATTTAACTTTACATGACTTTCGTACAGCGAGGTGTGCACCAGAGCAGCGTGTCCCCCTGCAGAGCGGTGGTGAGTGAAGAAGGCACGGCTGTGACTCACTGTCCCCTCAAATGACCTCCAGACTGTTCCGAGCAGAGCTGCAGCAGAACGCGCTGCCTGCTGACTCAAACAGAGGCAGCGCTGCCTCATTCCCTCACCGAGCACCGTGCCTTCCCTCTGCCATTAAATATGATTCATGCACAGCACAGTGCCAAAATCAAAAGAACAGATCAACATTAGCAGACAGTAAATTCTAAGTCTGCTCTTCTTTGAATATGACATGCAAATAACCTGGTATAATTCTGCCTATAGCAACCTGCCCTTCAACCCCAGTAAGGACGGTAGAAATTTACCACCTTTAGTACAAACACACAGCCAGTTTGACCATGAAAGCACCCAAAAGTAACATCAGAGATGCCTGACACCAAAGTAAGGTAAATATATGCCTGTTTTGCATCAACTGGTATTACAGAATAATAATAGCTGTTGGTTGTTAATTAGCAGACTGTGGTGAAACCACTGACATTAAAAGCCATTTAAACCATGCTGAAAAAACACCTTTGGATGTGAGAGCATCTAACATTTCTCTCCACCCCTCAGAAAAGGAGCCAGTGCCTTGGAAGAAAGGAGGACATGTGACAGAAGAGCTTTTGAGCAATGCTGTCAGACAGCATGATATGAAGCAGTTCCTGTCTTGACAAAAAAGTCACAGAGAGAGACAGACTTGGCTAATAATCCCATCCTTTTCAAGCAGACAGGATGTGGTTCTACAATAAAAGAGACACTATTGACTCCATTAACTTACAGTGCTGGAAATAAATCATAAAAAATGCATTCATTTCCACTGTTCATTACCACCCCCAAAATAGCTGCTACAGGCTTACCTATCACTTGCAATATTTTTCAAGAAAATACTGTAATCCAAGGAGAGCAGGATTTCCTAACTCAATTTTTTTTTCTTTAAGAAAGAACAAATCTGTGTGTTAAACCAAGTGTTTTCATCTGCTGATAGTTTTATGATGAATTAGTCCCTTCCTATGGTATAATGCAGACTCTCAAGCCAGAAGAATTGATCTTGCTGCCTAGATTTAAAAGGAGTTTAACTTGCAGTTTTCAGTTGAGGGGGGGGAGTTCTAGTAAAGTAATATATAACTGGGTCAGGAAGTAAATTTTGAGATTGTTCTTAATATGGAGATCAGCAAGTAATTGTGTGTACGTTTTACATGGCTACAACAATTTTGTCCAGTGATACTTGAAATCCGTGTCATAATCCCTGGATGTAAATTTAGATCCATTATTTTTTTCATAGTCAGTCATTATTAAAGGATCATGCCAACTGTATCACCAAGACATATAGATTTTTTTGTACTCCATGACTTGATAAACAGAAATACCCATTTATTTACATATCTGTATGCTTCTAGTTTTTTGATCCCTTCCCCCAATTTGGGCTCCTTAAATTCAAGATTTGTTAAGTCATCATGTGGTTTTGGCATTTAGTTCAAACAGCCTTTTCATGCCTCTATCTATTTTTACAATTAATGACAACTTTGCAAATTAAGGCAGCCTGCATACTGTAATAAATATCAATTTACAATCGTTTTGCCACTAAATACACATAAACTGCCAATATTTCACCTTTATAATGTATTTGTGAGAGATGCTTATACTCATCAAGTAATTTATTTCCCTCCCATCCAAATCATGATCCTTTATCTCCCCAGCTGAGATGAACAAGAGGCTCAAACACCGTGTTCAGCATCCTAGGGGCATAGTGGGCTTTGTGGTGGTACTTAGAAGGTTCTTAGAAGGTCCCAGGAATGCTCCTCTGAGAGATGTTATTCATTCCTGTGACATGTCAGCACAGCAGCCTCAATGGGATTTTGTGAGGAGTCAGCTCCCATCCTGGCATTACCCGAGAAGGGCACAGCACAGCCTGTGACTCACCTGAAGGCAGAGTCTCTGCCAGCCTCCCCAGATGCACAAGGGGCAAGGAGATGGACAGGAGAGTTGCTCAACCAGCCACAACCCGCTTCCTTTCACTGAAGGCCCTCCAAACCCTCCTTTCCAGCCAGACAAAGCAGCAAAGGCACATGAGCAGACATGGGAAAAGCCTGCATTTTAGCCACGGTGCCTGCACCCTTGTCAGGTGACTGAACACGAGTTGTCTCATGCAAATGTGCCCTTCATCACTCTGGAGAAGCATTTCCTGGAGGCAGATGCATCCTGTGTATCCCGTGAACTGCTGTGGCTGACCATGTACAGACAATACTGGAACATGGAATTCGAGCTCCAAAAGGGAGCTGTGGAGAGGAACTGAACAAATCAAACATCCTGTCCTCTGAGAAAAACAAAGGCTACATAAAGGAGATTCTCACTAATAATCCTGCACTCCACAGAAAATGCAAAGCCCTCATTCCCCTGTCCTTGGACTGGCTCACATGGAAAGCACAGCTGTAAGAGGGACGTGCACCCTATGCAGGCAACAGATACCAGCTCCATGGAAATACTGAGGAGCTGAGGAGCACAAGAGGGGATGGAGGAGCCAGGACAGTGAAGAAATACCAAATGGCTCTCAGACATTGTAAAGGGAGTAAGAGAAAAAGAACAAATGGCACATTAACACATGTTGTGTCTGCATTTGTATGGCAACTTTTTTATTTTATTTTATTTTTTTTGTCTAGACTATTATGGTTTCAAATTTCTTTACCAAATTAAGGTTACTGAAGCTGAATTGTTAGCAAAATGCAGAACCAGAGATTCCACAAAGAGAGCACTTTTAGAAGGGAAGTTTTGAACCTAGTGAGAAATCTTTAAGGAGAAGAGTTCTACGAACTGTTTTTAAGACAAAGCTGTAGCAACCAGGACGTGACACAGGGAAAGTGTCTGTAACTCTGAGCCTTGGACCTACCTCAAGGAGCATGTTCTGTACACTGCCCTGGAAAACCAAACTATGGGCACAGGATTCAAAAGTGTAGTCCAGAGGACCTTTTATCTGTTATGGCCACAAGAGGAAACTCATCACAAGTCTGTTAAGTACATCTGTGCATTTTCTCAGAAATCTGGTTAGCCTCTTCTAAAACCACTTGAGGAAAGGTTGTGTGGCTGGGAATGAAAAGCTTTCTCTGTGTTACATGGAGAATCAGCTCCAGTCTGGCTGAGATGATGTCCCTACAGTCGTCAGTCTTGTTAAACAGATCCTTGCATGAGACCTGGCAAAATGAGGAAGAAAATAGAGGATGAAGAAGAGAATGGAGTTGATCATATGTCCAAAGTGAGGAATTTGTAGGCATCACAGAAAAACAATAAGTGATTCCTCAAACCTGGATTATACTGTGATGTATTTGTGAAATGATAACATTGCTCTGCCTGTGACCATCACCCCAGTCTCTGTTATGCAGAAGTGGTGGAGGAGGTTTCCTGCTTTCAGTTTTTCTTCCCAGAGCTCCGGTGAAAGCTACACAAATACATCAGTGGTAATCTGGGGCTCTGCACAAACAAACATAAGTTCTTTCAGTATCCACTCCTCCTCACCACCTGGAATCAAGGCAAGGGATTCTCTCTATTCTTCCCTCCAAAAATGGCAAAAAAGACAACATGAAAACATCATTACAAGGAAGCAAAACGAAAAAACTACTGGACTTCATCCCATTCTGAAAACATCTGTGGCAGCAGTAATTCTCCTTTCAAAGGGAAAATTGCGAAAGCCACTACCACTGGATATTGTATGATTCTATTTATCTCAGCAAGTTGGCTCTATGTGTGCTAGTGAAAGTGCAGAATCATTTAAACCACCTTCAGAGAAAAGAACAGGGAGAACAAAGACTCCCCCTTTTGACACCGGTGAGCTCCTGCAACAGTTCTCTGAATTTGGAAGATAATGACCTTATATTCTGGCAGTCGCTTACCTGAGGAAGCTATGTTTTAGTTTATACCTCATTCTGACTAATGTGGGAAAAAAGCAAACCAGCAATGGCTGGAGACTGAGTCTTTTAACAGGTTCAATATAGACAAAAGCTGATGCTGAAACAGGACCAAAAGTCAAAACAACCTGAAGAAGTGGTAAATGGCACAAGTACAGAGCATTCTTTCCCCAGTTCCCCTCACACCCATGGTTGTTTTGTTCTTTGATGATGAATTCCACAATCCCTTTTTTCCTCTGTGAGCAGCCTCTATCCCAGCCCAAGCCCCTCAGAGAGCTCTACAAGAACCAACACTGCCTGCAAACAGCAGCAGAGAACCAAAGCAGGCTCCAGTCACAGCTTGGAACCAAAGAGGAGCAGGTTAAGTAGAAAAATCCATTGCTTTCACACCCAGCCTGTTACTGGTGGTATCCCCTTTCAAACAGTGAGATACAACCTCCTATCTCAAAAGATGCAGCACATCCTAGAGGCAAAGGAAGAAGCGAATCCTTTCTCAGCTCAGCAGCAATTGCAGCAGACAAATGAAGGAATTATAGAACAACATATAGCCAAATTTTTTGCTTGACTGCTAAAATCTTACCAAAATTGGAAAACAGACAAATTGTGGGGAAAATAAGTCTTATTTACTATTTCTGTGCCCCTGAATCACAAGGAATCACAACTGAACTCATCTCTTCTCTCAAAACTACTCAAGAGAATGACTTCTCAATAACAAAATTATAATTCCAGACTTCATGGTTGAAAGCTAAGCCTAGAACTATGAACAGGCTGCAAATCGTTGCTTCATGAATCTGGAAAAATGAATCAGATCTGTAAACTGCCTTGTTAATCCCAAAGCCAAACACTACTGAGTCAATGTCCATGAAGTAGAACTCTGTCTTTTCTTGACATGCAGTATGAAAAAGAAACTTTGGCTAATGAATTTCATCACTTGTTCTCAGACAGGAACTACATTATATTCCCCCCTCCACAACTGCTCCTACTTGCAAACTCATTCTCTCAGAGTGACTAATGTGCAGGACAGCTCAATGAGCAGCAAAATGTAAAGAACAAAGGGAGCACAGGCTTTGTCTGCAAGGCACAAGAGACAGAAATATGGTCTGGTGAACTCATCAAAGTCAACAAGGATGGGGGAAAGCGTCAGGAGATTGAGTGAAGGTGGATCCAAGCTACAGGCTCTGACATGGGACACCCAAAACTTTGCATTAAGAAAACCCAAACAACTCAGTGCACACCAAATGACTTGAAGAGCATGATAAAACCAATGGCCAAGAATTACAACAGTTGAAAACATACAGGATTGAGTATCACTTTACATAAGGATTATTTTTTTAACTTACTTTCACTACTGTAATGGAAAGGCTACACACAACGCTGCTTTAAAAAGCAACTCCAATCTTACTAGCCTTATTTATTATAGCTAATTTGTGGGTAAATTTATACCTATCTTCTCATGCCTGCCCTGGAAATGGAAAATTAAGCTCAATTTCTGATAAATAAAAATTACTGTGTTGACATGCATACATGGTTACCAATATTCTTTAGCTTCTCACTATTTTGGATCACGGTTGAAAACAGAATTTCAAGGGAGAAGAAAGTATCTGCTTTGGCCTAATGACTTCTTTTCCAAAAGAAATTTGATATAAATAGTTACTGGGTTTTCTCCATTTACTTTTTATAGTCAAAATGTTATTACTGGCCAACAGAACAATGGTATTCATGATTTATTGTGTTTTATAAATCTTGCAATGACTTTGCTATTATCTCCCATCTTCATCTCTCATTTATGAAGATAAACACATCTTTTAGTTCATTTCAAAGACAAACTCTAATAGTAACCAACAAAAATCTGGATGACATTAGTTGAAAAATCTATACTGAAACTGTACCAAGAAAGCAAACTGCAGCTAGAGTTTTAAACTCACAATGGAGATGCTAAGACCCTGGTTAAGACCAGTGAAAAAGGTACATATAAGTTAAAGAGAGCCAGCTTCCTGATAGAAAATAACTACCTTTCATAGTGTCACTGTGCCAGAAATCTCCACAGCCAAGTAACAGATCTGTACTTCATACAGTTAAATTACAAAGATTAAAAAAACAAACCTGTCTGTGTCTCACTGTAAGCACATACACTAAAACATATGTTACAATACCATTAACATATAAAAGGAGTTGGTTAGAATCCTGTAAAACCAGGGAAAGAGACAGTCTGTCTTCCCTACTATCCAAAATTTGATTAAAATAACACCAACAGAAAGATGTGGTATGGACACAAAAGGGCTTAGAGCTTTCCAGTGTTCTGGGCAGGTGAGATATCATCCACACTATTCCCAAATGCAGGCAAATACAGAGCAGTCAAATGACACCCAGCAGCCCCAACTTTCCCTGCGTGGATGTGTGGAATGGTTGCCCTTCCTGTTTCATTTGTACATTGTACGTGCATTTGTAGCATTTAAGGATATGGCACCCGTCATTTTGTCACTGTGAGAGGAGGCTTAGGTTAGATATTCAGAAGAGGGTTTAAAAAGGCACAATAAAAAGTGCACTGGTTATTCTAATAAACAATCTAGCATACAACCCTACGTGTGCCAGTAATGTCATTTGTATTGAAGGAACTCCAAGTACATCTGTCATTAAAGGATTGTGCAATTGCAGCGGCCAAAGATGTTGAAAATTGCATTCTACAGCAGTGGCAGTAATTTCAGAGCTGTGTGCAAAAATGTGGTTAATTACAGTTCACTGGGTATTTTGATAGTAACACAGGAAAATAGCTTGACAGAGAAAAACCATATGATCAATTCAGAATGCCAACCAGCCCCCCTGAAGCATAGCCCTCTAGTAGTAAGCATACAGAGCACTTACACAGGTTGATTAACTTCCAATATATAGGTTTCATATATATAAAGGACAGAAAAATCAAAACTATTAATAAGAGACCATATGAAAACTGTGTAAATTCTTCCCTAACAAAAGCTGACCTGAGATTATCCAAGTTTAAAGGAAAGGAAGGAAACACAGATTGCTGCATATTCAGACATGCATCAGAGCTGCATTTCTGCCTGACCGCATTTTGGGGGTGGAGGAAAAAAAAGCAGAGTCACAGCAAGTTTTGTATATTGCACATATTAGTCAGGCTTATAAAAACCATCCATGATCCCTCCACCTGCAAATCCAGCCATACACATCTCCCTGCTGGAAGTGCAGCCAGAGTCCTGACTGGTGAGATCCTGCTGCTGCCTGCAGCTACCTTCAGCAGCAAAGCGGATGGCCTTGGTGGAGGTTCATACAATCCTGCCTGTCCAGGTGACAGCCTGACATCAGGGTGACAAGAAGTTCAAACAAAGTTCTGGTGCAATTTCAAACCCATAACTGTTTTCCCACAGGACAGCATCTTACTAGACAGTAGAAAAACATCCATAAATAAATGCACATAGTGATTCTATTTTAATTTTATGTTATTTTCAAGATGACAGAGTTCTCAAAGACATCTCTGACTTAATGTAATTCCTCCACAATTGTCCATAACTGCCCCAAGTACTGCTCCTGAATAAACTGGACCAGGAATCTTAGAAGATGACTGCACACAAATGCCTACCACTCTACTTGCCAATACACAATCAATTCATTACCACCTCTCAAGCTACCTGGTACGTGTGCCTTACCCAGGAAGTAAAACAGAATCGATTAGGTGTGTCCTAAGTAATCTAACAGAGGGAGAAAGTTCAAAAGGGGGGGCTGAGGGGGATGTCCATGTTTCAGGATTAAAAGGATTAGCATCTGGCCTCAAACTTCAATAGAGCATCTGATCCCAGCAACATCATACAAGCACTTTACAGGGGTGTTGATGCTGCTTCATGTACTCTGCAATCATGGACAATTCACTACTAACAAGATTCCTGAAAGGAAGTGTCTTATGGTACATCTTCAAACTCTCCTTTCTGTAAGCTACAAAGACATACCCTGTCATTTCTGTAGCACTTTATGTAATTGTGATGTGAAAAAAGCAGAGCTCATCCTACCCCAGCAAATACACCAAAACACATAGGAACATAATTCCCTAAAAAGCCAGTTACACTCAAATGCAAAAAATTCTGTAGAACTCAAAGAGATTTTTGGCTGTACTTATATTAAGTTTCATTATTATACTTTCAAAATAACTGAATATATCAGCCAATGGTAAGAAATACCAATCAGATCATTTACAGGATGCAGCTAAATGTTTCAGTGATTCCAACATCATCTATCCAGTCACAATAGGCCTTGTAATCAGTAGTTTATTCCTATTGTGATGGTACTAATACAGTTTGCAGCAATTCAGCATTTAAAATCTCAGTAAAGCCCTTCAAATTAAACATGCAAGAATTTTTCAAAGCTATCTGAAACTAGAGTCAAGAACAGAAATATAATTTTGCATCATTTATTAAAAGAAATGAGGTACTTACCCAGTGTCCTAGACTCAAAATTGATGAGAAATTTCAAATTAAAATACTCTGTCAGGATTTTTTCAGAATGATGCATTATATGTAAGAATAATTATTTTTTTCTTATACAGTTCTATTCAAAAATTGGCTAACTAATAGACCAAGACATTTCCATAAAGCAGTCAAAATGGAACACAGTAGCAGCTAATAAAAGACAAAAAACCTGAATACAATACTTTTTTTCCCATGACTGGTGGACCCTCTGAGAGTTGGTAGACAAAAAATAAACATTATACCATTAATTGTGTTAATAATTCACCTATCTGTAAATAAGAAGTCAGACTTACTCAAGGTTAGATGAGATCTGCTATATTTCTCTAGTAAAGTATTAATTACTGCAAAAGGATATTACTTTTAAACAAAGATCAATTCCCTAATCAATAGGAGTCTATTTTGACTGCTAACAAAATCAGCTCAAGGAATACTTTTTTGAAATTGTTCTGGTTCCCCAAGACTTTATATAGCCCTAAATTTATAGTTCTTAATATTGATTCACCTTCTGGTATTAAAGACACTATATGTAACAATGCTTTAAACATGCAAGGCACATTAAATAAGATACCATAGCTCAAAGACTTAACAATAACTGTTCCTGAAGTAACCTCAGGCTTTACTGCAAGGAGGTGCAGATAACTTGGGGGAAAACAACCAATCCCAACCCCAAGTTGCACTGTATGTCCTTCCCCCATTTATGTGAATATACCACGCAGCAGATGCCAGAAAACCAGAAGTGTTCTAAACCCACAGAGAACATAAAGTGGTTTATTGATGAATTTCAAAAAAGTAAATGGTTTCAGTGTTGTTTCATCATTTGGACTGACATCATCTTAAAAGGGCAGACTTTGCAAAGAGAAACACCAGTGTCTTCAGTTTAAGTTTTGCTTTTTCTTTCAGGAAGTCATTGGATGTGTCACATGTAAGTTGGATATCGAGACTTTATACAACACATCACGGCATTCACTGTTAAGCACAGAAGAAACTGCTGGAATTCTGGGAAGGAAGAATGTGAAACTCATAAAATTCTAATTATGCTTTCCATAACTTATCTTACTCAAGTAAGCATGATGAGAGCAGTGCTTCAATATTGCACAGCTGACAAGTTATTAATGCACAGAAACAGCAGTGAAGATTTGAAGAGTGGGTGGCTTTTGAAATTAGCTGCTAAGTGGATTTGACAGGTGTAAAGCCCAGCTGCTCCTCCTGCCATCACAAGAGAAACTCTGAGCACTATGTGGGGATGAGGTCTTCTGGCACAGCTTTCCTTACTCTGGACAGCCACTGCTGGGATGGAGGACAAGTACCATGCTGACATCTCTTCCTCACTCTACAGACTCTCAAAAGATGGGCTTTTAAAAATGGTTTTAACATATAGAGAAAAATATTCTGTTTGTATATCTCCACACTCAGGATCTATAAATACACACTCACACATATATATAATGTAGATATTTGTATTATAAGTCATAATTTATATAAACAGCAACAAGTAAGACAGAGTGATGAGTCTGATGGAGACACACAGTCATATTCCAAAGCTCAAGCTCTGGAAGCTGAATTTCCACAATATTGGGCTGAAATAACCACCGGCATCCACCAGGCTCTATCCTGCTCACTGTGGTATCTCCAAAGTAGAGCTGATCTTTCTAATTCACTGAAAAAGTGCTGATGATCTGGACAGCTACAAACCACTTTGTTTTCTTCAGCACAAGCAAACATTTTGATCTCATAAATGCAGTTGGGAAAAAAACAAACAAACAAACAAAAAAACCTAAGACTTTCCAGTGAATTCCAGAGAACCCAGCATACTTTGTGGCTCTTCTATACCAAGAAGCTGTGCAGCAGGTCAGCACTGAAGCCAAAGTGTGAACACAGTTCAGATACACTGACACTAACTCCAGCCTGACTGACTGGGCTATTGACAGGAGTACAACCATATCCCAAACCAGTCTAGGTTTCAGCAACAGTTATAAATATCAATATGCAAACAGTCACCCTGCACTGAGCTCCCTGCAGCTGTGGCTTCAACTGCTCTGCTTCGAGTGCCAAGCTTGAATATGGAACCTCAGGATGCTTTATGTGTGTCCTTTACAGAAGACATGTAAATAATCAGCAGCATTTCACTGCTGCCTGACTCTGGAACAGGTGCAAGAGACACAGGCACCCTCAACTGTGAGCATCGCTCAGTTACAGCTGAGGACACTAAACTCTAAGGTTTTTTAACTGGCACAACCCTTGGAGAACAAGAAGTGCTTTACAAGCAGGAAGGAACCTGAGCTACAGAGACATCCAGGATGCTGTGACATAGTAAAGCAGATCCTCTAGATGAGATGCTGAATTGGCCAACTGAAATGGCCAGTATGATCAACGTGAGTTGTGGTTACTGTTGAAGTCTAGAAAATACTCCATTTTGTTTGGAATTCTGTAACTTCTATAAAGGAAATTAACATTAGGAACTATTTTTAGCAGAACACTTAACTACAAAAATTATTTCATTTATTTTATATATGTAAGCATGCTTTTAGAAAACTAAATCCTTTCACACAAAAAAAGCATCCCCATTGCTTACAAGTGCAAGTTTAACAAGAAAATAAAAAGGAAGCCTGACATTAGCCAACATCTCCGGAGAAAAAACTTTGAAACAACCAGTGCAGTAGTGTAAAGTGCACAGAAAGCACCAGGGCCACATGGAAACAGCACTGCAGTGAGGCTTTCCACCCCATCACTCATTTCCAGAGTGGGAAGCCACAGGGCAACACCCATATTTCATAACAAAGCATCTGGGGAGGTAGATTCCAGTTTATTGCTCTGCATTTGGGGCATGTCCTGGGAAGGTGATGGCCTCTCCCCAGAAGGTTGCATGGAGAGCAGTGACTCCCAGTAAGCAGCAGTTTAAAAGCAGCAAGTGCCAAAGTACACAGGCAGGACTTGGTACTGCTTGAGACGTTTATGTTCTGTGGGAATATTACAGTAATGTACTCTCCAACAAAGTCATCTTTGAACCATCTCCAAGTGCTGTTTCTGCATGTTACTGTCTTTCACAATGCAGCAAAAATCAGGTCGTTTATGCTCTGCTGAGTCAGTTACTTAAATTTTCTCTTCCCCAAGCTCTAAAGTTTTCCAAGAAGCTGACAGCTTCCAAGCATTTTCTCCTCTATTACATATATCTTATCTTTACCCCATATTACCAAGGGATATGAGCACTAGAATTTTGATGCAGAGAATGGAGTACCTGAAAAAAAAACACTATTAGTTTTTGATTGTTTTTCCTGGAAGCTACAGAGCTTCCTCCCCTCAAATTTGAAGTATCCTCAAAAGTTTTTACTTATTTTTAGGACTCAGAAGACCGAGTCTTCTCTCTGCCTTACTTTCCATATACACAGTAATCCTTTGTGAATTAATTTCTTTTTACTGCTGGAGTATTTTGAGCGTCCACTGAGGATTTCATCATAGTATCTGGCAGTGTATATCTCTATTTTTCATTGTGCAGAGAGAGAACAGGCCGCAATGAAGTAACTGAATATGCAGGGGAAACATCAGCAATACCTATAGAAGCTCCTTATTTTGACAGGGATGAATCTGAGCCATGGGATCAACATATAAAGGAGAAACTTACTCAGAAATGCTAAAATTAGATCAAGACAAAGAAGAAAACAAATCCTTGGGAGAGTGAAAAAGTGGTAGTGCATCACAGTATAAACAGAAATGAACAAGGAACTTGTTCTACTTTCCATTATTGTGACCAAGAATTTGATTTGTCTCAAGAACCTCTGGAAGCCCTGTAGAAACTTGTTGTAGAAACTGTACACTTTCTTCTTTATGCATGACACAAATGCCAATGAACTGGCAGCTTAAAAGTATTTGCTTCAAAATCCAACACAATCAAGCCAGCTGAAGCAGGACGTGGTTAAGCAAAGGGATTCTGCAATTGACAGGTGGGAGAAGGGGGCAGAGAGGGAGGAGGGAGAAGGCTACACAAGGTCAGAGGACAAGCCTTTCCTTCCACGTGTCCAGGAATGCCACTCCTCATATACTTTACCACCAAGTGCCCTAACATGCAGTCAGCACATGAACATATTGGGCTCATTCACATCTAACCAGAACAAACACATCCATTACCACCCAAAACAAACCTCAGCTGTTCTTCTGCAAGACTGCCTCCTCATTAGCATGACAGTCAGACTGAAGGCCACTGTCCCACATGTGCCACTGGCATGGGCCATTGTAAATCAGCTCCAGATTCTCACAATGGAAAAGGGTTCCTCACTGCCAGTGAAGATTCCCTCTTGGTCCTGTTTTTGCTGTAAGTCTGGCTAAAGTTCTAAATTCTTGCAGAGCCCTGCAGAGTCCCAGGAAAGACTGTTCTCAAGCCACTGGTTTAGCAATGATTTCACTTGTTCCAAGAAAGAGACAGGCTAACAGATGTGTTCCTTTTTTTACTGGGGCAGGGGGGAGGTTGAGTTGTTCTTTCAGCCTCCCTACCTTAGGAGATATGCATATGCAGGATCTCCTCATAAAAATGTATTTTAGCTTTTATCTATATATTCCTCAGAAACACAGAACTGCAGGAGAACCAGTTCTTGCTGTATACCACCCCCAAAACTGGGAGTGATAGTTCCTGCAGGCCTTTGTATTAGTTGAGACCAAAAGGCAAATCTCTTGGTTTGACAAGGTGGGTACTATAAAGCCAATGAAGCATTGTCTTCATAGTCAGAGCAACAAACTATGGTTTCTTCTAATTTATTATACATGGATTCATATTGAATTCACAAGCAGCACTGGTTGGTTTAGAGGTATAAAAAAGGCAACACATACTTCACAAAACACCCTGACTCATCATCATCCCAGGCACCCAGCTCTGCCCTGCCAGCTAAATGTACCATTCCCCAGTCCTGTTTTTCATCACAGAATACTGACTCAAAGTGTTTACTCCTTTGATATCTACCCTGCACAAGACCATCAGCTTCTTCCAAAAGGAAAAGGCCAAAATAATACTTTTCCTTTTCCCTTCTACAACAGCCTCTCCCTTTCTTGTTGCACAAAAAAAGTGAACTGCTATGTTTCTACCATACTGCCCTCTGCTAGTAAGTCTATCACCTTAAAACTTTTCCTGCACATTATTCTATTATTCTCTAAAATGTCTCTAGCTGCTTCTATCCTTTGTCATTGCTTTTTCTCCCTCTATGCTTTATTTCTAGATATTTTAATGTGCAATTAGAGAGGCAGTAATTAAATTCAAACTGACAGCTCACAGAAGCATTCTGTTCAGTCCACATTAAAACCTTGGCTCCAATTTGTCACCCTGCCCACACACATACTTCCATCTCCCCTCTTGGCTGCTGAGGGGATACCAACATATTCCTAAGGCTTCAGACTGAACGATATCATATGCATGATTTTATCACTGATCTCTAACGTCATAGTACCCAAACTATTTCTACAAAGATAAATTAATTTACTCTCCCTAAAATACAACTATTCTTTACCTACACACAGGTAAAAAAAATTTATTAATCGTGTCAGTTGCTGCAAAGTTATTTCTGAGAAATTCAAAACCCAATTCTTCCTCATTTTTGAAGTACTGGTGATTCCCCTAACCCATCACTTTGAGCCTATCACTCCCTTTTTTTGTATCTTTGTGACATGCAACCCTCTTATTTACCAACCCAAACTGATACCTTCAATTTCAACACCTTACCTTGGCTACTTTTTAAAATTCCTTGATGTGGGAAGGCACACCACTCACTTCGGCTTACCTACACTTATTTTCAAAATTCATACTTTTATTTTTCCTATGCTAACACTTTGGTCAGAAGAAGTTTTCTCCTGCATTGACATCTGTAAAGCATCTCTATTACTTCAAGGTAAACAACAAGCACTGTTTACCAAATACCATCTTCCCCAATATCCAGGCTACACATAGACTAACATTGCTTATCACTACTGCCATTTCTTTAGGCTTCTTGACAGTCTCTTCTTCTATGACAGCAAACACCTCACATGCAGGGTGATTTCCAATTACACCAGCTCGGCAGCCAAGTCCTCCAGTGCTCCCAGGAAATCATCTCACAAGAGGAAAAAGCATTTGATTACAGCGTGAACAGCCTGGGGCACTGCAGTTCCTCCCTCCTCAGCCTTGCACAGGGGAAGAGGTATCCAGTCACATGAAGTCATCACAATGAAGCTTCTTATAGGGCTCCAGGTTCATTTACAGCCAACTCTTCACCTGAGGCAGGAACTACACTTTAAAAACATATAATCTCATCTTAAGAGAAACTGAATTCAGGTGATGGTCTACCCTTTTCTCTTACCGAGTTTCTAAACAAGGAGACAGTGCTTCCCATCTCATCCCTTTCTCAGCCTGACTGCAGAGCCTAAAATCTTGAAGCACAGTTACACAAGGTCAATGGATGCTGTGCTTTCAGAATAGCTACACCTCAGGCACTCAGGTGTTTTAAAATAGCGATATTTGTGAACAACCTGCATTCTAGAAATTCATCTATAAAGTGGAGATTACATCGTATCACACAACTGAGTGATGAAAGCAATCAGTAATTGTGAAGTACTCAGACTCCAGACTGATAAGTACCCACAGAAAGCCCCACAGCAATTGCAGACCTTGTCTTCTGATCAGGCTGGAATACCATACACTGAACACAGGGTATATTATTCAAAGAAGAGGAGAGGGTGATAAGAACCATCTAAATAAGTAAGCAGTTTTTCATGCCACTGAAAGCAAAGATTCTAGAGAAATATTACATACAATTTTCTAAACTATTGCTTTGCTGCATTTGCATTAGCATTCAAAATAAAGCTGTACCAAAGCCTTTTATTTTGCTATGGGTTTTTTTCAATATCTTTCACATGCATGGGAATGCTTGAGATTTTCCTTTAAAGGCTACACCAAGACTCAGCTTTTTCAAGATGTGCATATTAACACATCCACACTTAGGATTTCACGTAAAAGTGCAAATATTCCTACTGTTGTTTGGCAAATCAATTTTTTTACCACCTTTTTCATGTTTTCTTATTTTCAGTAAGTCATGTTTTGGAAAATAAGCAAACAAAAAACTCCCCTACAACCAGAGGACACCACACAAACCTCCATGGAGCTCATCGACTCTAATCCACCACAGTGTTTGGACAGTCTGGTGACAAAGCCCAAAAGTTCCACGCCAGTTTGAGCACTCTCACTGTTCCCCATGCCATGGTGTAACTCAGAGTTGCTGTTGAGACAGAGCAAAACTTTGGGAGGTCTCTGTAGAAGGAATCTGTTCTAACAACAGCTAATATCCTGTATCTGCACTTTCCCTCAAATACAGTTTTTCTGGAACGGATGACTAGAGGGTTTGACTCAGGAAACAATTGCCAGAACATCTGTAGGCAGGCCAAGTACAAATGCTGAGAACTTGGCATCCTTAACGTCTGAAAACTGTGACTTGACAAGCTATTTGAGCCCTACTTCAGAATATACAAATTCGGGTTTTTAACTGTAAAAGCAGGAGGAAGATCTTTTAAAAACCTTCCTTCTCATGCCTATCAGCTGCTTCAAGAATGTAAACATTAAAAAAATAAAGGAATTGATAAGATAGAGATGGAAGAAAAAAAGTTTTTTGCCTTTTGCTGGATCAGCATAAGTTTCATAAAAGTGTGTGCTAGGAGAAAGGTTCAACCTAAACACTTTCACACATTAGCAAATTCATACTTTCACCTTGTGGACAGGATCGGCAGTCAGAGTAGAGTATTTTATAGAAATATACCCCTTCTAAACTCAAGAGGGTGAGATTAAAAGCATGTAAAATAGAGTGCTTAGATACTAAGCTAAGTTTTTAAAAGATTTTAAAATACCCATCTCAATCAAGGAGAGATGGGTGGCTTCAAAGAGCAAATGACATGGCTCCCCTAAAACTAAAAATTCTTGCTGAAGGATATAACTTGCCTGTACAAGCAAATATATGACTCAGCCTGTACATCCAGAAATGTAATTTTTGTACTTTACTCAAGTACATTAGCACAAGCATGCAAACTGAGTCAAGTAGGAATATTAACTGCAGAGGAGTAAGTTAATCCCAAATCATCTACAGCTTTTTTGACCAGACTGCTTCATGACCTTCAGCGTGACTGTTCCCACCCCAGCTTCAAAAAAATTATCCCACATGCCAAAATTATCCCAAAAATTATCCCAGCATTCCAAGAAATCCATCAGGTGCTCAGAGACAAGAATATGAAGAGTATATTGAAAGGAAACAGATACAGCAAAAGCCAGAGGAAAAAAATATAATCTAAATTCATTATGACTGTAAATATCTAAAAAACAAGACTAAAGTTACAGATATTAAAGTTATTATCAAATATATTTAAGACTTCCCTTCACCATTTTCACACATTTGTTGGGGCCCCCTTTCACCCATCAGTCTGTGAGGAATCTTACCCAACTGCATACAAAGCATAACCATCCAATACAGGAGGTTCCCAAAATCTCACACTTATTTGGCTCTTCTGAAGACTTTGATAGCACTGCTAGTTTCTTTGGAGGAAAAAGGCATACATGTTTAATGCTTTTCAGATTATCTCCTCAGATATATCTAAAGGCATGTCACAAATGCACACAGCCTCCTAGCAGTTATCTCAACAGCTTTAAATGCTTGGGCACCAATCCAGAAAGAATAGAGTCACAAGTATTACCTCATAAAGCAGGCAAACAATTACCACTTACTTGATTAATCTTTTCTCATCTTTCTGAACTCTGACCTAAATTTCAGATTCCTTCTTTGTGGAAGCTGAGGGTATCACAAGCTTAAGGGCTTATTTTTCACCTTAATTTCAATCCTCCCCAGAGCAGTAAGACGTGTTAGTGGTAAGTTTATACTTGTAAGATGCTTTAACTATGTAAAGTGACATTAATCTTATTATGTCGCTCAGAGACCACTTTTGCAGTGCTTCAGGTTGATTCAAAAAGGAAGATGAGTGACTACTCCAACACAAACATGCTTTACTAGTTCTTTTCTTATCTTTTTCTTACCCTTCTCCCCCTCCATGCTCACCACTTCCCACCATCTCTGGAGTAACTTAGACAGTTTCTTAAGGACAGAATTAAACGGACTTAAATGCTTTAGTGAATGCAATTGTTAAAGTATCTTACCAATGCAGGCCATTGAATTTGTTTGATCTTTGATCCCTGAGTCTGGCTTGGGTCCTTTCTCTTCGCCCAGACCAGCTGGTACTCCACCAAGAAGGTTGCAAAATCTTCATAAACTTTAACCCATTCTCGCTTTTCCCATTCAAGGTCATCAAATTCCACATACACCTGGGGGAATGTAAGAAAGGAAAGGACGTACGTTATTGCATATACACAGCACGTCTTCATCTACACGCACTTCTCAATGCGTACATTTAAAATTTTAATGCAAGATTTTTTTATTACCCATTTTTATGCTATGGCTTGGAAATTACATAATCAGTTCCTGCACCACAGAAGACAGTTTTCTTGGCAGTGCATTTGTGCTGAAGAGAGGAGAGTTACATTTACTAAAACATTATCACTAACATTGGGTGTCTTATCTCCCGAAGAAAAAGCATTACACTAAGTATTAACAGTAGCATTCAAGTAATGCACACAGCTACCTACATAGTCAGTAAGCTTTAAGAATACGTCTCACTTTCAGTTCAAATACTTGTCATGTCATACAAACCAACCAATGCAGGGGTTTTAAGGGAAGAAGAAGAAGTCAGTTGGAACAGCAGCAGAAGGGACATCCTGAGCCTGCAGCCCTCGCTACTTACAAGCAAGTCCAACACACAGCAGCTCACAGAAGCAGCTCAGTTCCTTGCTGCTCCTGTCCTGCAATCCAGCTCAAAAACCCAAACCAAACAAGAACCAATACCACCACATTTGGTTTCCAGCTAGATTAATGTGGAACCAGTTTGTAACTATTTAATCTTGTGCTATCCCTGTCCCTCCCCAACACAGAACAGCTGTAGCTTCTCTCTTCAGCTGCATTCACTAAACTACTGTTAAATACACCAAGCCTTTTGTCTCCTCTTGTGCAGGGCAGAGGGATCTCAAAGCTATGCAAAAGCTATCTGCATTACCAAATACAGCTCTGCACAACCCATTACACTTAAAAATTACAGAATTTATTTTAAAATTTAAAAAACTCAATGTAGTAAATTCCCAGTTATGAGAAATATCGTAAGAAAAATCAGCTGGCAAAACACACACACAAAAAGTCACTGCTTGTTACACTAAGTGGAGAAGGAGGGAAGATGCTTTCCTACCCTTCTGAACTTCAGCCCTCAACCACACCCAAGGCAATTTCCAAAACTGGAGTTTCTTCCTCTATCTGCTTCTGAGAATTTAAAATCACTGTCACAGAAATATTCTTCTCTTTTAACTCTGGTTAATTTTAGGCCTACAACATACTTTCTTGTCTAGACTTCCTGTCTCACACTTTCAAATGTGTACTACACTGTGCTCCTTCTCATCTTGTCCTTCTCCCTTCTGAGAACACAAATTTCCACCAAGCCACTTCTCACTCCTGTACCCAAGTTCACAAATACTTTTAACCCATATTATTCCCACTCCATTCCCACTCTTTGCTTTTCCCTTCCCTCTTTAAAGCATCAAATCAAGATTCTCTCACCTCCACTGTTCATTACTACAGCTATCACCTCTTATTCTAACAGAGCAAGTAGAAAACAGCAGCAAAAACTGTTTTAACTAAAAAACCCACACTTATTAATAACTTAATTTTAAGACTAATTCTAAAATATCTAATAAAGTTGCAGAATATTCATTTCTTAACCAAAAGAGTTAACAGGAACAGTTAACACTAGAGAGAGTAAGACTTAAAAACACAGGCAGGAAAGCACATCATATCCCAAATCATTCCAGCAGCATTAATTATCTTGTATTTGCAGCTACTTTGAACCCTTCTGGAAAAACATTTATTTGTAAATTTTGTCATTTGATCAATTGTAAAGACAATCTTCAATGACAGTACAGTTAAAATCATTCTCTAAATTCACCTTCCTCCTGGCCCCTCCTCCTAAAAATTCCACTCAATTATTTCAGACTGGTCTGAAATAATTTTGTTTTAGTATCTGGAAAGACACTTCTCTTGGGTAGTCTGTAGCAAGGTGTTAAGAGGTTAAGCACCAGACCTCACACAGCAGTAGATTTTAAAAAAATAGGAGGCAAGGGGAATCAAGTGAATAAATATTTTTGAACAACACAGATAAGTCTAAAGCGAAGTTAGCAGTTTAGAAACAACCACACTAAAACATACTGCATCTTCTGGCCACCGGCCAAAACTTGCGGATAGCTGCGATACAATCTCGTGTTTGTGTGCAAGTTCTGCACCCCAAATAAACCCAAATGCGGCGCAGCGACAGTGGGAGTTACTGCTGAGCTATCTGCAGTCTCCTGGCACCATATAATTAGATCTTCAAAGGAGCAGTTCCAAGAAAAGTGGAGAATGGAGCGTGGCGCAGAGCCAGTCTGCCATTGCTCAGGGCACCACATTCCGCCTCTAGTACCACACATACAATACTTGGGAATTACTTCTGCCAGCTTCCACCACTTTCGGGTTTCCATGCCAAGACTATTAACTATCTGCTGGCTTTTGAAAGTTTGTTTTTGAAAAGCAGAAGCTGGAGAGACAAAATGCAGCGCCCAGCCAATGCCCATGCTCTGTTTGGCTGGGAAATTAATTTTTCCAAGGCAAAAGTAAAGCCTCTGAAGAACAGAGGCTTCCCCTTTCTGTGCACGCTGACCTCCCACACAGAGACGAGCACTATCTCAAACAGCACCATTTATGAAAGGGAGTAAAAAGCGAAAAAGATGAGGAAAGGAAGCAATCCAGCAACCTACGCCAATAAAATAAAATATAGAGCCAAAGTTAAACCCTCTAAGGAGTGCAAAGCCTAAAAATATTTATTTTTTTTCCTCCACTGACAGAACTCTATACAGCAAGAAACTCTATGACATTTGCCTCCCTAAGAATGAATGTTGATTTTGAGATTTTTCAGCCAAATTTTGCTTCCTTGCCTTGTCAGCTATTTGTGAATAGATATTATATGTTCGTGTTCCCAGAGTAGCTCTAGTCTTCTCACCACGTATGCATTCTCTTGAATAAAAAGGAGAAATTCCCAGTAGGATGATATTATATTTATAATTGGCATTAATGTGCTAATTTTGTAACTCACTGCTATCTTCCAACAGGAAACAGCATAAGCTTTTAGCATGCTTTTCCAAGTAAAGCAAGACAACAAGTTTATTTCCAGTGGAGTCAGCCAAGCAATTGCAACAACATATTGTTATTTCAAAGCCCAAACACAACAATCATGGTGAAATTCTCTACATGCAGTGCTGTGATCCAGAGTTTTCCAGTCATTTCTGCTCCAAATAAATATACCTGCCCAAACAAATTCCAAAACCCTTTAGAACTGTCACAAAAGCAATGCTGACTTCCACAAAATTTGATTTAAAATATTAAAAAGCATGCTCCATGCATCATCCACTGTCTTAAAACTACTTGAGTGTGTTGTTATCCAAGTTCTGTTATCCAAGTTCTGTTTGCCCTCCTAAGGGAATAGAGTACAGTTTCCCCTTTATCACATAATAATAGTTAGCAAAATGCTTATTTCTAGGAAGAAAATTCCAAGCAACCTTTCTGAAGAGGTTTTCAATAGGGTCAAGAAAACACTATTTCTGTACAATATTAAATTGTCTTTCATCAACACCAGTTTGGTTACTGACTTCAAGGTGAGCCTCAGAGTGCATCCCACTGGGTTTCACTCCTAACATTTTTATATTAAAACAGAATATGCCTATGTTCAATTATTACACATACATACTTCATAAGCAAATTGTAAGTGTTGAGAACTCCTGACTCAGATGCTAAAAATTATCTGTGCAATTAAAAACTTCTTAGTTATGTAACTTAAGATAGACCAAGACCTCTTAGCATATAATCAAGATTCAAAAACTATCTTTAACTAAAAGAATCAGATATGACATTACAAGATATCATGGCAAAATTCAAAATACAAGTCCAAATTAGTTCTTCCCTTTCCATATTCCCCAATGTTAATTGCAACCTGCAAATTTTAATTCTGGGGAACAAGCATTCTATGGGATGTTTAAGAAAGGTTTATTTTTGGCCCAGTAACAAGGGTTCTAGGAGTTTCTCTTGATTTTGAAAGAAAATCTACCTACAGGAAAAAAATCCAGGCAGCCAAGGGAGCAGGCAGTGCCTCCTGCTGCTGCCCACAGAGGGGATCCAGGGATCCCACACTGAACCACCAATGGCACAGACAGGGGTTTGAAATGGGCAGGAATGTGTCTGGAGTTCTGAACCCTGGACAACTCTGACACCCTGCTCAGCTCTGGTGTGCTTTCTCAGCATAGCACACAGCTGAAAATGAAAACAAAGTACACTAGACTCTCCTGATTGAGATGGATGTGATTGCCAAACATCCAGCTGGTATAACCTAAGGCTAGTTGTAAGTACACAGAGAAAGGAGACAGTAAGGGTGCTTTTATAATACTTAATCTTCCCATCCTGTTCCCAATATCCTTGACTTCACAGGATTTACAAATTGTTTCTTTCAGGACTGCATTACCCAGCAGTCAAGTCTTTCTACATATATCTTAACCTAATCAAATGCAATCAAAGCACAAGATAGTATGAAGCAAAACAGCTAAACACAGGAAAATTATTATTTTGTTATGCAAGTGCTACCCATTTCCACATGGAAAAGTGGAGAAATAGCAACCAAAGGCAGCAGTCGGGAGTTTTCCTTAATAAAGGGCTTGCAATGTTGCTTTTTGTTACCAAAATTTGCTGTCTTTCACATTAGCTTTCACAGTCACTCTACAATAAAACAATCTCATTAAAAAAAGCATTTTAAAACACATTGGCATTCCCCATATAGCTTAAAAGCAACTGAAACAGCTGAAATAATGGCAATAGATTGGTCTTTAACTAGCAAATACTTTAGCATTAAAAGATGGATTTACTGCATCCATGTATTCTTAACAATAGACAGCTTTTTTTCCTGCAGATCAGATGTGTTCATTCACTTGTATTTGCAGTCAAGAAAGTACCTAGAGTTTTGACAAAGAGTACTAAATGTACCGTGTATTTTTCAGCCAGGATGAGTAGATAACCACAATACTACAGAAAGTCTCTAGAAGACCTGAAAACGTTCTTGACAAAACTGGTATTCCACAATTTAAAGAACATAACAGCTTGTATGTAAAATGCAAGAGCCCTTCCTCTAACTCTCAAGCACTACAAAAAAGCTGTAGAATCAGATAGATGTTTTACAATATGAACACTGAAAGCTCCTTAGAAGATGGGACAAGTTAGTAGTGTGATTTATTTTATGCTATTTCAACTCTTAAAACATGAAATTGTTTGAACAAATATTCAAATCTGTACATCTGTTTTGATTATTTGTGGAGTTTGCAAAAAGTAACAAATTTAAGGGCAGAAGATGTAATTTTCTATTAAATGAGAAGTCCTCCGACTTTCAGATGAGCAGTGGAAATAAAAGGGACATTTCCTCAAAGATTAAATCCTTTGATAGACCCTACTACCCCCTGAAACATCATACTGATAATTCTGAAGACTTAAATTCTCTGTTTATTCAAAAGAAAATAGAATAGGTGTATTATGCCAGCAGCAGTCCTCAATCATAAGTTGGAAAGTTGAAATGAACGAAAAGAGAGGCTGGTTGATTATCTGTAGAGTATTAAGTCTCTGTTGCTTCAGGATTCACAACTGCTTGGCTTGGAAACATTTTTTTTCTTTTTTCCTCCTTTTTTCTGGTATAGTAATTATTCTAGATCTGTCCAGCAGGAAAGCACCAGACTAACTTCCTCGCACTGAAAGACTACACATTATCCAGTTACAGCTCCTCTGAAATGCAAGGAGACAATCCCTCCAAAAACACTGTTCTCATCACTGAGGGAAGAAGAAAATCTGCAGCCTCAGGAACATCTGCTCAAAATTTATAAAACTATAGAGGAGCCTGTATCATTGCTTGAGTCACACAGTGACAGACACACTCGAGCTGAGGCCACACTTTACTGCCAGCATTGCTCAATACACTTCAGAGATGGCAGAGTAAGGAAGAAAACCCTGCTCTCCCAACAGGCTTCTGAATAAAGCAGAGGTGCACAAGCACTGAAGACATAGCAAGTATATGCCATGTGCAGAAGGGAACAGGGCCAGATGTAACAAATACGTGCTCCAATAAAACATGGATTTTCCAGGTATCTTCCTTATATTAAGCTTTAAAACATAAATATCCCACAAATACAGAGAGGCCTTGAAACAAAACCAGTTATTTATTTCCAGAAAACAGTAGTACCAAGGTTCATTACAGGGTAAGAAATGATCAACATGTACAGTTTATGGTTAATTTTCAAACCTTAATTCTCATTCCCCAAAATGCATGCTTGAACACTGGCAATAAAGTAGCCTCTGCAGAAGAAAAATGCAGGAAAAAAATGGTTGCAAAACTGAAGAAAAATACCAGTAGTATTGCAACAGCCTGCTGCAGTCTGTAGCTTGGATTGCTAAGCAACCAGCACATCACGTAGAGCACGAAGTAGAGATTGCAGGGAAGATGACAGAATGAAAAAAGCATCCTACTTGCATGCCCCAATACCATCCTTGAAAATAAAGAAAACCATCTAACACAAGTATGTGACTTTCATCCACAATTTAAAATGCATATTCTGAACAGAAAGCTAAAGGGAGAAAATATAATCTACATTGAAATAAAAGGAATAAAAACCCCATACTTCTTGTATGTGAGTTTTAAATTAATTTCTCAAAGAAAAAATTCTCTCTGATAAAAAGATCATCTATAGGAGTGCAAAGTTTTACTTTACAAGCTATTTAAATCACTGTAAGTGTTTAAATTATTTAGTATACCTATTTTGCAAATCTTTTTCCAAATTCATATCTTTACAGCAAAGTGAAGTGACACACAAACCAGAAATTAAATCATGATTCTACTGGACTTAGAAAGAAACCAAAGTCAAATACCCCCTTTGAAAGACATTTCACATTCCAGAAATTTACTGAATTACTTATCCCAAGTAAGAAATAGAAGTGACTTGCTATTTTGAGACATCATAGCCTATTGAATCATAACTAGGTAAAATATGCACATCACACAAAAACCTCCTGACCCTTCAGGCTTGAAAAAAATCTTTCAAATTCTTTTTACTATTACACAACATAGGAAACTTTTACTATACCTAAATTTCTAATTGATCATGTCTAAAACCAGTAGTTAAGAAGCACACATACTACAGAAAGCCTACACATTCAATTAAAAAATAGATTTTTGTTTTCAGATCAGATGTGATTTTAAATAAGGTAAACTAAATGCCAATTTTTAAAATTTCAGTTATTTAGATGAGTTGTTAAAAGCAATTAATTTGTGCTTATACTAACATTTGTAATGTCACACTAAAAAGATCACTTAATAAGGAACCATTATGGCTAAGTTTCAATTTTAAATGATTATGCTATGTATATCTGTCATTTGAAGATGTGACTAAAACCAACCAAAAAAAACCCCTATCAGACTATTTAAAAGAGTAAACATTAATGCATTTAAGTCAGTTTTTACTACATAATGGCTTATTAATGCAGACAAAGCTTGTCCACCAAGCCATCGGGAATCACAATGCACTACAGGAGGCTAAATTAAAGTGAATGGTGAAAGGAATAGGTCACCTCCTAGTCAGAATTCATCAATTGCTATCGTTCCTCATCCCAATCTGAGATGGAAACAGAAATCTGCCTCTCCTGAGGCAGGAAACTTAACCAAACCACCTGACTGTTGCTTTAGCTAGGAAAGCATGTCTGCAAAGCCACTCATGGGGAAACAGCTCAACTGCATCCTCCTGAGAGATTAAATGCACAAAGCTGGCACTTGGGAGATGATCAGACCTGAGCAGGGAGCTACAGTGACTTGAGTTTTTCTCATGTCTCTCTCCAGCTGAATAGCCCAAACCTGAAGCACTGCTAAAGGGAACCAAGAGAAGTGCTAAAAGCACAGAACTTGCCCTATTTCCACCAAGACAATCCCATCAGCCATCTTCAATAGGTGAGGTTCAAAACTTTCCAAGGTTCAAAGGACAGACCCCGACTAAGAACTACCCCTGGCTAAGGACCTAAAAGTACTAACCAGCACCTACCCAGACAGGGGCTCAACCTGATTTATGTGCTGCTACAGAAAGTGGTGTCCTCTCAAATCCACACTGATTAAGCACTGTACTTTGGAACAGCAAATCTTTATTTGAAGTGAAACAGAAGAGAGACTGTAAAAGAAAAGCAAGGTTTTGAGATGAACTTCTGATACTCATACTTTGGAATCCGGGCTAGGAAAGACCAAGTGCCCACATCATTCTCCAGACAACAAGCCAAACAAACCAGGAGTAGGCTCACAAGCAATTTCCTTTTTGTCAGATAAAGCCAGAGATATCAAAAAAGACAGCAGCAAATCCTTAGCATAGTGACAAATCACCAAAGGAAGCTGGCTGGTAGACTTTGTTTGTACTGGAGACATTTTCTCAAGGTCTAGCTCATATCAACAGCAAAAATTCCAGCAGACAAACTCACTCAATTCATTGCTTTCTTTGGTCATCTTACAGGAATTAAGAGAACTATGGAGGACTATTCCAAGAGTAACCAGGAAACCAAGGGAAAATTCAGCAACCCAAAAGAGACAGTACATTGGAATTTTTTATAAATTGTCAATTACAAAATGGTAATTTTCTGTATTCTGATGAAAACACGGCATTTGCTCTTTTAATCAAAAGCCAATCAAACAAACCTCAGCAAGCAGATGATAAAATAGTAGTAATAGTAACAATAATCATAATCTTCTGAAGCAAGACAAAATGTTAGTGACATATTTATCTACTTCATTGATCATCAGCTAAAGTCTTTGGAGATATCTTCCAGGCCTTCTTTCCATATAAGAGGACTAGAATATTTGAGTATGGAAGTTAGGGTACTGTATCAATTACTTTAAAGCTTTATCTCTTATTAGAGAAGAACATATTACAGTTTAAACAGTAATTTGCTGTCCTCTTTCCTCCACTTCACATGCTATCTATAACCACACTGCAAACTGTTTCTCCTGGTCTTAAAAAAACACCTCTAAGGAGAACAATAACGACAAACAATTTCTAAGTTCTTCCTAGCTAAGATATAGAGATACTTGCCTTTGGTTGTTTTGTTCAAGTTCTATTTTTTTGAAATCTGAATTCTTAAAGCCTTCTCTTGTACTTGTGACTGTATTCAGTGGTATCTCACAAGCTGAATTACTGTTTTGTTGTTCAAGAGTCAGCTTCATGTTACTACTCCAGCTTTTGAGTTTCAACTTCCTCTACAAATCATCTTTCAATACTACAAGTGTTTCCTTCACACTTGTCTAGTTCTTCACACTGGAGAGTCATCACTCACTCAAAAAGATTCCCATATAATTTTTCTAATGTAACTAAAAACTTGAAGACACCTGCTAACAAAAGATTTATAAAACAAAACTTACCCAGGTCTCCTTCTTTCCTATAGGTTAAGTGCAGCATTAGACAGAAAAGATCTGTTCTCAAGAGGCTGAAGCTTCAAAGGATTAACATATAGACTTCAAAGGTCTATATGATCTTCCTTTATTTTTCCATCTGATACCAAACTGCAAGGCTAGACTTTACAGAGAAGAACTGGGTCATTACAGTTCATAGTTCACCAGTGCATAAATGTCCACAAACTGGGATCAAAGTTCATTCAAGTCTAAACTGAGATATCTCCAACTATTACTAAAAGGCCAGAGGAGATTAAGAGCGAGGCTGGTGGGACATGTGAGCAAACATGACATCAGGAAACAGCCTGCCACAGTTCAGCAACATTTTGGGAGCACGAGAGGAAATGTAACCACGGCTTCCTGGGGTTTTGGATGGTCTTAATCCACATTCTCTATTCTCCTCTTTGCCATAATGTCCACTCCTGAGTCACAGATATGTAAATGTCTGAGCAAAAAAAATTACACCTCTGTAAATAAGAGGTGAACTATACAGAAATACAGCAGCATGGTAAGTAATTTAGGAAATCATTTTTTCCACATCAGAATCTTAAGGAGATGGTTTTCATCAGAATGAAGACGTTACCAATGTGGTCAGTCTGGTCCCAAATTAATAGAGCACTTATCTTTTGTCAATGTATTTCATAAGTCTTTTAATAGTGATTTGCTTGTGTTTGGCTTTTTTATAAGAAAAAACAAAACCAGAGAAACCCCAACCCAAAACCTTCAATCACTGATAGATACTGAGTTGGGAGGTCCTACCCTCCCTCCATGACAGCAAGCAAGTCACCATGTCTGTGCTTCATGGGTACATCCTCTAGACCAAGGGCACAATCACTCCAGCCCAGTGCTGCATCCTCTGACTACAAATTGGGGAACAGAGATGAAGTTTACATGACACTGACTGTATTGCAGATTGAATGGAGGTGGGTTTTTAGGTGTAACCGAGGTGTTAAAAGACAAATCGACCTGGATTGTAGAACTACACAGACAGGCAGCTCAGCTCCTCTGAACAAAAGCCCACTTGGTTGTTGCAGCTGCTAAGGCTACAGCACAGGAGGAATGGCTTCAAATAAACAGAATTACTGATGTGGAAAAGCTTCAGGAAAACAGGAGTGAAAAGCACTTAAGGTTACAGAAATCAGTCATGATACATACATGAGAGTTCTCTTTCAGTGTGTTCATCTACTCGTGTTTTTCAGAAGAGATACTTCTGCTGTCATCTAACATTACTTATTGGCCTTAAACAAAATTTCTCAAAAATGTGAGGTCATTTAACTTTTTACATCTTGAGTATTAACTAACTTATTTCAGTATCACAATTGTTCAAACTACAGAAAAATGTTTGATTTTTACCTTAATTGAATGATTTTTTAAGCTTACAGCATATCTTTTGTCAATTAGAAACTGTCCTAGAAATAGCCAATGTACTGCGACTCAAAAGTGAAGGCAAATAAATATTATGCATTTTCAGCTCTCCTAGTAATTCCTTTCAAAGATCTTCTCAAAGGAGGAACAATAGATCCATTGATAAGACCAAGAGAACAACAGATCCAACAGATAACACAATCAAACCTTTAGTGCTTAAGGGCAGAAGTAAAGACATAAGAAGAAAATATTGGCAATGAGTATACATCAAAAGCTGCCTAATGAACCAAATTAATCACCTTAATTACTGCATTAGCCATCTCTGGGCAACTTACTAGTGAAAAAGTCAGATACTCCTTGTCACAACAGCAAGGATAATATTTTTGAATAGATGGCATTTTAAAGAAGATTGTGATGATAAATTTTTTTTAAAAGTTTGTTTATGCACAAAGCTTTTATAGACTAACTGTAAGGGTTGTGACTGGGATTTAAAATAAAGTCCTCCCTGCCATTGAAAATGCTGCAGAGAAGAGAATAAAAAATCATTAATTCAGAACTGTACATAATTTTCTCACCATCTGTTCAAGTTTCTGGAGCAGAACAAGGTTTACTGTATGTCCACGACAGCTTTTAATGCTAGGAATGATACATACAATAAATGTACCACAAAATGAGGACTGGTACTCTTTACATCTTCTTTTCTCCCCTTGATTTCCCCACTATCATCTTGCTTATTTAAAATTAAGATATAGTTTTTTGTATCCCTTGAATCAAGCATTTCTATACACAAAAAGTGCAGGATAACTTCTCCCAAGTTTTCAGCACCCATGTGCATTTGGAAGTTTATTTTCTGAAGAGCTCCTTGATTCCAGGATAATCACTCTATGCTCAGAATATTTTTTTTAAAGTATGAATGTAACCAAGTCCTTTTTTTGTAACAAATGTTAGCACAACTTTATCTGCTCCAAGCTCTCTGAATCAGAAAACATCTTGAAAACAAACAAAACCATCCCCCAAACTGCAATTGATTCTGTGACTACAATTACACAGAATACAGACAAGACTTTTGGAAAGACATCAGGAAATTAGGTAAGGCCTTCATGACCTCCAGAGGTAACTCAAGCAACCCCAGCCTTCCTGCAGTGAAGAATTTGACAATTTTACTGTATTATGATAAATCAGTGCAAGAGAAGATAGAGCATAGTCACGTCACATTTGTTCCCATTCCCTTAGGGAATGAGCAATAAAATTATTGTTCAAGTTAAGGGACACAAGTGTTCCCTTCAGGAACATGAACACACTGTAAGATGATATTTTCAACTACAGTCATCAGCTGCAGAACTATTTGTGGTATCAGATAACTGCAGTTTTCATTGATAGTGATAAAGAAGCAAATCTGTTTTCAAAACACATCAGGGAATGACAACTGAGGTTTCTACCTTGCTTTACAAGACACCCTTCACTTCTCTCTATAAACTGGTTAAAATCTGGATGTTATTTCTATCAGTCAGGCTCATTTCCTTGTGAATTGTATGCAAAATACACCTTCTGCTGCAATCAACTTACTGTGCATAAGAAAGGAACAATTACTCATGTGAAAAAGTCCATTTGGCATGCAAGACAAAAATGCAAGACAGAGAATTCTGTCTCCTACAGTCAAACAACATTAATACTGCAATAAATTAAAGGAACATGCAATAAATACTTTTGAAAGTAATGTTCATTATTGGATCCCTTACAGCTTTTTTGTTCAGTTATGTCAGTGTGATACAAATAACTCACATATTGTAATTATGAGGAGTTTTAAGCACAACCAAGACCTGCAATATTGCAACTTTGATATTCTTTGAGCAGACAACAGCTGCCAGCATTTCAGACAAGTATATATACCAATTTTTTTAATCAGTGCATGTATGAAAATAACTGCCTGGAGAGGGCCAAGGGGGTAAAAAGCCATGTTTTTCTCCCATGCATTTCACTTCCCACAAAACAAGTAAGATCAGGAGCCTTTACTCCCCAGCCATTGCATAAAAAAAAAAAAAAGACAGCCACAGCTAAAAACTATTTTCTTAAGTCTCCCTCTCAGGGTGGGAAGGAGATCACCACTGATGAACTAGACAAACAAATATTTCACCCACTCAGGGAATCAGTTCAGTTCTAGCATCTCCCACTACCTCATGTTTAGATCAGGAAATGAAGGCTGAATAAACAAGACTCAAGCAACATTAAATGTGCTGCATACAAGCAGGGACAGCTTTGCTAGTTTTGCTTATAAAAAGGAATCAGAATATTAGTTATATCCCAAAAAAACTTCATCTGATTCGGTACATAGATTATTAGATAACAAAATAAACTGCCAAGGAATTTTGGCACAAATTCATGGGAATCATAAAATAAAGAGACATACCTGACAAGTTCCATAGCACTGAAAAAATTAAGTGTTCTTGAGCAGTGAGAGCAAAGGGCAAAGATTTCCAGGCTTTGTAATGTGTGTGGCTTCTCTTACCATGACATCCCTTCCCTCCTAATATCCATGTTCAAAAAACCCAAAGCAAACCAAAACAACAAAAACCCACCCCAAAACAAAAGCAACATCAGAAAATTTTCACAGGATACATTGGATACATTTCCACAATAGCAGGACTGGTTGTCAGGACTAACCCTTGCTCTCAATATAGTCTATTTCCTTAACACGTTTTCTGCATTCAAAATGATAATAGAAGACTTTGAAACTCCACCCAGTCAATTTTTTTTCCAAAAGCACACGTGTATACAGGATATCTAATGCCAAGACAAGATCAATCCTCTTGCAATTATTTGATTTTTAAATTTAGAACCAGAAATAGACAACTTAATAATTGTATTGTTCTTATTTTAAACCTCTAATCCTTTAAATAATTATTCTTTCCACATGCATCACACTGAAAAACAATTGCAGAGGTCTGAGGAAAGCCAGCACCTGCAGGAAAGGGTTTAATCTGGCAACTGCTGGTGTTGTTGAGTTATTCAACACATAAATCTCGGATGAAGTCCCACCTCTTTCCTGTAGTTCCAACCGTTGGAGTTTGAGAAAACAGACCTCGTTTCATGCTAAACTCCCACCACTAAGCAGCTGAATCTCCTACATTGCTTAGGATACTGTTCGTGAGAGCAGACTTCACATGGAGTCATGCAACATCCTGTTCCAAGCCAAATGCTCCAGATGGGATATGTTTCACTGCTGCCTCCCCCTCCCCAGCCCATTTAAGCTTGTTCTTTTTTCTTTGAAAGCATTTACCCCAAACTGATGCTATAGCAGCATGCTAAAACTGACCTTTTAAGAAAAATACAGACAAACTAAAACTTACTTAAAATTTAAATGTCTTTTCTACAAAAAGAAAAAACCCACACCACTTACATTATCAAAATATTTCCATTATCTAACCAATTCGCAAAATATTGCATTTAAGAAAATAAATTACTTGATGCAGCTCTATACTGCAGGAAAATCTGCCTCGTTTCAAAAAGTTTTTCTAATAATTTAAAAGCTTAACATTGTCACGCACGTTACTAATCTAATGGAAGTTCTCATCAACATAAGGAAAAAACTGTCTAGTCTGCTGATCACTCTGAATGCTGGCAATTTCTCAAACATCTGCTAAAGGTCAGATTTCCACTGCATGGAACCAATCAATGAAGCTACACAACAGTCCCAGCGCCATTGGAAGTGCCAAACAAAGACCACTGTTTTACATAAGCAAAGAACCTCAGCCTGAAATATCCCAAAACACTACCAGCAAAGTCTCCGCTCCCATCACCACTTAGTACTTGTCTACCTGGCAGTGGCTGTTAAGATTTATTCTAGTTCGGCTTTTTAGAGCAGAACCGAGTTACTTAATGCCAGCCCGTTTTTCTACATTGTTAAATAGTGAGCAGCTGATACCACATACAAAGAAACATTATGGAAGGAGGGAAAAGGGGGGGAACTTTACTTAAATGCTAATGAACATAAAAACAAAGTTTCAAAAAACTGAATATTGACATAATTGGTGCCTTTGTTTCAACTCAGTGATTTAAACAGCACCCTGCCTCCCCACCCCCCGCTGCGTTCTAAAAAAAACCAGATCTCAAAGTTAAAAAACACTCTGAAATCATAAAGTTCTGCCCTAAAATCCTTACTAAGCAACCTCAGAAATATAATCTACATATCCTAACAGATTAGGGAATTGTTGGCTCCTGCTAAAAACAACATGCTCTTTATTTCAACAGCTTATCACATGTCATAAAAATCAGTGCTTTAGCACGAGTCCACACAGAAGAAATAAGTGATCAATTCCAACACTGCTGAAAAGCTGAGCTTGTTCTATTTTTATACGTAAAATATTATTATAGATAGATAATCTGGCATTGATTTACAAGTAAAGCCTTCTGCACACAGAAAAGAAGGGCCAGTAACAAAGCAATCTGACGGAATACAGGGCATTATTTTATGTTAATTATGTGTCACTAAGTGATCTTCCAACTACAAATTTAGGCTTCATTTCCAAAATCAGCCCAGTGGTGCTCAGTTATCTCCTGAGCCCCTTGCCACAGCTGGGACACACATCCCAAATGGTCCAAAATGCAGCACTGAGGGGCACCTCACTCCTTCCAGAGGGAGTGCTTACAGAGGGGCTGCTCCCTCGGCAAACCCAAACAGAAGCAGCATGCCAGGAATCAGGAACATCCCTGGGGCAGAAGATGTGGTCCCGTGTCAGAGGGCTCTACAGCAGACACATACAGGGAGCCATGGGAAAAGGGAGCAGCACTCCCACAGCAGGACCACGCTCACTGGAAAGGGATGGAACTACAGGCTGCTTCTACTGACACCTACCAGAAAGTTTTAATGGTATGATAAAACTTGGTATTATCCAAGACACAAAAATGAAATTATTAAAACTGAATTTAAATACATCTCTCTGTTAGTTGGTTTGGGGTTTTTTTATTGCTGCCTTATTAAAGCTGAACAGCAATAGGACATGGGTGTATTTCAAGGAGACAGTTATTTCTCTGTATTAGTTCCACTTATTCTTTGTAAAATGCATTCAATTCCTTTAAACAGCCTTTTTTTCCTGATTGTTTCCTGCCTAATCTAGCTCTTAGTGTCTGGGCTGATCCCATTTTTGTGGGACACTTAGGGGTACAGAGTTTTGTCACATTTCCAAAAATGGAAGGCAGCCCCAGAAAGGCCTATCAATATCCAGCTGTCTCCTAACTTGCAACCATTCAACTAATTCTCCATTCAAGAGAAGCCAAGAAAATGAACAAACATCTGTATGAGATGCTTCAGGGAAGAGCACGAGGACCACTAAGTTTCTGTCATGCTCTGTGTTTGTTTCAGCAGGTCTGTACAAGTTACCCTTATAAAGGGATTTCTTCAAATGATATTCAGAAGCAGCGTTATTGCCCATAAGGAAGATACAGCAATACACATCCCAAAGGTAAATCTTTGTAAGGATCACAGATCAATGACAGCTTGCAGAATTTGGGTGCTTTTATATGTAGGCATTAGCAACTGCATGGATATATTTGGCAATAGATTTTATTTTTTTAAATATTGTACTCAAGAAGCAGCCTGGCCAGATGGGAATATAGAATACATACATATATGAACCCAAAGTACTTACATTAGTTCACATCTCCACACACGTGTGTGGAAAAATATTGGTCTGGCATTCCTATTACTTACACTACTACAGAAGGCAGGACAAGGCATGCTTAACTCTCAGTTCTGGTGTACAGTTCCAGAAATTGAACTGTATTAGTAACAGCAGAATTTACTTTTGGGAAAGATACTGAAGAGGGTTAATTTCTCCCACTTTCCAGGACACAAATGTCCACCTCCACCTCAGAGAGGGTGCCAGTTTCCAGGGATTTTTCTGATGACACAGTATTACCCCACAAGGCAGTAAATTAAGTGCCTGTAATGCCTGATAAACATAAACTGCACATGCAGAGTGCACCTAGACTACCTTTACTGATTGAGTGTACAACTTGGACATCATCCAACAAAGGAGGAAGAGGGATGTTAGAGGAGAGCAGAGGATCTGTAAAGACCAGTTTTATGAGTGCAGGCCAACTGCCAAAGCATTTACTTTGAACTCTGTGTTACCATGGCTACAACAGCTTAAATCCAGCTCCAGTACATCTGCTCTGCACTGCAGTGCACACAGACTTGTCAGCTTGCTCTGCTTTACCCTAATGCGACTCACCCATGCTGCTCCTACTGGATCCACGGAGAAGCAAATTACTTAAATCGCCAGTAACAACCCTCCCTGACACACCTAAGTCACAATGTAACCTTGTTCCTCTATTGAGAGAATAGACAGAAGGGGAAAAAAAGCTGCCCAGATGCTACTTCTACAAGAGCTGTGTAGTGAATGACTAAACCAAGGAAAGCTCAAGTAGGTCATCATTAGATATCTCCTATCCTGGCTTCAAATAGTTGGGAAGGAGTTCAGTACTTAAATCTAAGAATTAAAGCTTCTAGTCATGCATAACTATGGCTATCCCCTACAGAATTACAGCACTTATTCATTCTGTACCGAAGGGATTTTTTAAAAAGAATTTTAAAAAGTTCACTAGTACAAAGGACGTAAAAAACTCTTTGAATATGTGCTATCAGAATTGCTCCCCAAATCATCTCCATGCATGTATATTTAAGACTAGTATCTTACAGTTTATGTAGTGAAATAGAGAATATTTTAGATTTAGCAGTAATTTTCTCCCATGGCTCTTGAGAGAATGAAGAATAATGCTCTCCAGAGATCCTTTTAAAACAACTGCCCTTTTTCCACAACAGCTGCCATTTACTTACTCTCTCAGAAGGATGGATGCCATAGGCTGCCTCTCAGCAAAGAATAACTTACTTGGCTTTCATCCTTTCTCAAAGTCATCATCTATATCCCTACTGATAGGAAGCCACTTTCTCCCCTGGGGGCAATTGGCTTCATTCCCAGTAGCAAAAACAGAAGGCAAGTAGTGACCATCTTTGTTCAGGCAGCTGTGGCTTCAGTCAGACAGAAAAATGAGAAGTTGCAGGCACAATGGAGGGAAATGCACTTTTAGGATCCTTTTGCTAAAAAATAATCTCAGTCCTAAGCGTCCTCAGAGCTGCTTCCTCTGAATTTGCCAAGATGGACACACAGAAAGGGGAAATACATATATATATGAAGGGGGGAAGAGGGGAGGGAAACAAAGAAGAGAAAATTCAAGAGTTAATAAAGTATCAAGAATGAAAATAAACTGCAGGTCTTGCTGCTCTGAGTGAGGCAAAGCAGCTGTAAATCTGTCTGATTCAGCTCTGCATTCTCCAGTTGCTTTGTAGCTCCAGAATGCATAAAACAGCTATCACATGCCAGTCAATCTGACCCTCTGACTGTTAGAAGTCTGCTTTATTTAACACAGATTCACTCTTTAGGGATTTTCTTTTGTATGAACATCGGGTAAGAATGCTGTCTACGTGAAGTGTGAAAGATGGGTCAAAGCAAAGAAATTGCCAGAAGAGAACTACATAAAGACTGAAGTCAAGTCACTAATTTAGAATCAAAGGGAGCATTTTATTGGGGGAAGACTAGGGCTTGGGGAAACACTGACACGTGGACAAAATGACAAAGACTTACAGAACAACCTTTAAAGGTTTAATATATCATTAATTGTGTTTACCATAATTAACTGCACAGACAGAAGAATGCAAACTTGAACAACAGACACAGGCAATTCCATTTTTCTCAAAATTTCTGTTAAAAACAGAATTGCTATGCAATTATCTATGTAAAATACTATTAGGAAGTTTATATTTTTAGTATTCCAGTTGTTTGTGTAAAGATCACATTCTTTCTCCATCCTAAAATACCAATGAAACTCTCTGCCTTAACTTAGCAGTCCTTAAGATTTCCCCACAATGCATAGAACTACAAAGTGTGGCAAGATTGTATTATTCTGCTGAGTTGACAGAGCATTACCATTTCCTGACAGTCTAGTGCAACATTTTGTACTCTATCTTTAATTGCTTTAATATTGTTTTATATTCTTTGTTATTCCAGTGCAAAGTGAAATTAAAGCTAAAGACTAATACACGATAATCTAAACTAGAGCTGTCAAGATGCTTTTTATCTCAGAGATGCCTGTAGGACTTCTACACTTTAGTTTCATACCTTCTTGCAAATTTTGAGAGGCATACTAGGCAGCCAGCTAATTTCATGGGTTTTGTTTCATTAAATATTCTTGTGTGTAGCACTTGCGATACTCCCTCCTCTCCTCACTTGCAAGGACATGAATACTCAGTTGTAAGAAAGCTTAATTGAAGTATCAAAACGAAATCAATTTAGAAAGCATAATTACACTCTGATCTGTGAGCACATAAACACTTAGATTACTAGTTGAACTGTCAGCAAAGGCAGCAGTCTGTAAAGTTAATCAAGCATGTCATATAAAGTAACAATTGGACCAATTTACTCCTTCAGAAGACAAAACAAGAGAATGGGAAAGAAAAAAGAAACAGAAGCCAAAGTCCCCAGACTACCAAGGAAACTAAGAGAAAGTCCACACTGCACAACCAACAGCTGGGCAAAATCCAGAAAGCAGAACACGTGCTTGCAAACACAAACACCAACAGATACAGCCAAACTGCCAGCATACACATGGTACCTCTTATTTCACTGGAAGTAAAATGGGATTAGTGTAACATCATCTGCTTACACAGATCAGGAAATTAAATTATTACTCTGCACAGTTCACACAGTACAAAGAATATTTCTACAACAGATGTACAAATGCAATAAATCCATGTTTACTGCAAGGAAAAAGTTTCACCATACCTAAGCTTGCAAATGCCAGATCTCATCACTGCTCTGGCATTATTATGTGACCAGTAATTCACAGACTCTGCAGGGCCATTTAATTATGGAAGTGACAAGTTAACCAACATCCAAGAGGTTCAGCACAGCTGACATACACTCTAGCCCTGGCTACGGCATAACCTAAAACCATTAAAATCTCTTAAGACGTTTTTTGAATGAATATAACCTATGCTTAATATACCCAATTATACTCACAAGCTATTAGTGATCACCTCAAGAATTAGAGATCTACCCCCTGCAACCCAATGGCTGAAGGATCTTAGAGGTCTCTTACCCAGACTCTCACAGACTAAAAGAGCAAACTTCAGGATGGCAACAGCTATGTACTTGTACAGCTGCTTGGGTTCTTCCACTGAGTGCTTGATGCCCAGAAAACAAAGGGGAGGCACCCCAACAGCCCCAAGATACCCTGTTCCTATCTCTTTTCAATTCACTGCTGTTCATGCTGTATGTGTGCAGTACCTCAACATTTCTGGTATGGTGACAATTCCCTTCTTCTAGAAATGCAAGCATATTCAGGATTATTTGACAGACAGGCAAAAGTATTGCAATTACCAATTCTGACAAGAAGGCTTCCTTTATTCTTGCCTCCCAGAATTAGCATGTTTCCATAATTCTTTAAATACCCAGGCAGCATTTTATAACTTCTCAGAACATCATCACATAAACCTACAAACTGTAATCATCGATTTCTTATTTAATCCACCTCTCAGCTGGCCTGCCAGTACAATTTCACTGAAGAAACGAGCCAAGACAAAAACACATTGCATGGTCAGCTAAATTTCAATGTATGGAGGGGAAGAAAGGAAAAAAGTCCCAATGATTAGCACTTCAAGGTCTTTCTAGAGAACTTTACTCTGATGTTTCAAGCCTGCCTTCCCAAGCAGCATTCAACACTTGACAGAAATAAAGGCACGAATGCAAATACTGAGGTGTACCATTGGCAACAATGAATGCTGCATTGGAAGGTTTGCCTGGCTTGTGTTTGTGCATAGCTCAAGCCCGACAAGCAGTATGGACAAATTCCAAGTCTTTAATTCCTACAGAAATCCAATTAAATATTTAAATTTCCCTTCCACCTGCAAGAGAAAGCACTGAACATCTAACAAAAACAGTACTCTATATAGAAGGGACTGTGCTCATTTAATTTTGTTTAGTCTCCTCAGTTTATTCTACCATACATTGAAAAATGATTTTGTCATCACCTGACAGCAAAGACCTCAGGAAGCATGAACAAATTTCACTAAGTCTTCAATTTTGATTTGGTACTACATATTCTGAAGTCTCTCAAAATGTTTCAATAGTAAAACTTGAGTTTCTACAACATTTTCATACCAGAAATTATCATGAAAATTTGTGGCAGTGCAATTTTGAACCACATTACCTGGATGCAGGTATGTTTTAAAAAAAAAAAATCTCAGTTACATTCTCCACATCATATAGATAAACTGCCTCAGGGATTTGATCTTCCTTCATTGTATTGAAAAAAGCAGCTTATATGAGACACATCTTTCACATCACTCACTGACTTCTTGCTATTTTGGATTTTTAGACCTTTTTTTTTCCCCCAGAAGCAGAAGACAACTGTGTAGCTTCTTATGTTCCCAAATATACTTTCATTGTATTACTCAGGATTGCCTAGGAGTTGCAAAACTGAATTTCCTCCCATAACACATTCCAATATCTTACTAGATGCCAAAGTTTCTTCCTTTCTCATGCTGTGATCTTACCTCCACTATCCTGCAGCTTTATCCAGCCTGGGCATTGGGGATGTGACAGCACACACTGGGGCTTAAGAACATACATGACTGCACAACTGCTTTGTGACCAAATTAAATCATCACCTGCTGGACTCCCTGTGCCTTTGTATGCAAAGTGTTCATCTGGACTCTCATTTATTAAACATCAGTTTTCATTGAATTCTCTATGTCTTTAGTTACCATAGTTTCAGGCACCATATATGGTACTGTAAATGGTCAAGGGATTCAAATATCAGCAAGAAGGGACAGAACAACAAGGCAAAGTCATGGAAATGCTTAAGCTTCTACACCCCATCACAATTTTCTTTGCATCTGTCCTAATACCAATCTGGAGGAAAAAAAAAAAACAAACCACAAACTCCAAACAACATATACCTGAAATAAACTTAATAAAGCAAACTGCTGGAGATTTTTGCCCCTGAAAGACATGGGTAGATGTGCCCACCAACACAGTCCTCCAAAACTACCAGTAAGAGAAGCTGGTAGAGCTGGAGGAGAAGAGGTTGAAGAAGTGAATCTAAATGTTACAGAAAAGAGGAAATTCTTGTCTATCAAGACAGACATGCACAACAAACCAGATTCCTCAAGTACAGAGGGTTTTTTCCCAGTGAAGTCTAGAAACTTTTCCAATTTTGTACTTTAATCATGGAGAGGTGGAATGGTTTTTATTATACATAATAGCCTTAAAGGAGCAACACCAGACTATGTACACACTCTAGACATCCAGTATCTACTACACTCTACAGTCCTTACTTGAAACTGTGCTACTACAAATTGAAATGCCTATAAAAATGGATAAAGTCAAAACCTCAGTACTACAGCTCTAAATCCTTTCTTTTACTATATAACCATTTCTTAGGACAGTGTATCTACTGCCCAGTAACTGCCTCCCATCTACCCATGTTAACATTTAGAGAGCAGGAAAAAACAGGGTTTCTCTGCATTCTTGAGAAACTCTTGGCCAGACATCCATGTGCTTTTAGAGAGCAGACCTTGAAAATCACATTTCTGCCAATGGAAGGTGAAAAAAACCAAAACTTTTCTTCTCCTTAAGTGTGTGAATATGGTACATATAATTAATCATTTTAAGGAGGATGTCTAAGCAGTAGTAACACATAAAAATACAGTAGGAAAAGAAGCTCCTGGGTGGATAGGTAACTACTCAGCAAGGGAGACACAAACTCACTTCAAATACCCTTCTTGGAGAAGAATCCAACCACTGTAAAGCAGCAAAAATCTATACAAAGCCATACATATAAGCAGTATTTTGAGCATCTTCCCCAATCTCTCACAGCTCCTCTACCCAATAAATTTCAAGTCTGACTTTCCAAGCAGGTAAGAAGTCTTGCCAGCCAACAGCAGCACTGATCCCACGAGGAATTCCAGCAATACCACACTGATCAATGTGCAGCACGTGGAGTTGACAGCTGCTGGGGGTCAGCTGGAACCAAGAGCCCCTGTGTGCTGCACCAACATGGGTGACAGAGGCATTTCCAAATGATCACAGTGCCTTGTTCTGTCATACTGCCAAGAAAAAACTGAGCACAATTAAGGTAGTGATTTAAACACTTTTTCAGGGAAGAAAAAAACCTCAATAACAATAAACCCTGAAACTCCAAATCCCACATGTAAGAGTGGGGTTTTTAAGTCTTTCAGGGAAAAAAAACAAATAAAAGACATCTTGTAAAAGCTAAAACATCAAACAGCCAGCTGATGCCAGGTCATCTCCATGTATATCTATACAAACAAAACAAGTCACTTCCCCCTTCAGACACAGCATCCTAAAACATTTTGAAATGGGTTAGCATGTTGTCTGGGAGAGCCAGAAACTCAAAAAGTAAGGAAAAACAGCAAACCTGGTAATCTGGCAAGCTACCTTCTGCAAAAGGAAACTTTACATAGGAATACTGTACCTTCCCAGCAATACTAGGTACAAAAATACTACAGAGCTTGTTGATTTATCTGTGCACAAAGATATTTTCATACAACTGGCAAGTCAGGACCTGCAGTGTAATTTAGGCCTTCTGTGAGACTGCCAAAATGGCAAGAGCCAGGCATCAGATTTCTTCCAACAATTAAATGGGCCAGACAGAAACTACCAATCAACTTTCTCACAGAGAACAACAACAAAAAAATCCATAATAGCAATAGGTCTATGGAGAAGAAATGGAATTTACTTTTAGGAGAAGATAGCATTTTAAAGGCAGAACATCATTGCCTTAGTCTGCAAACTACTGTACCTAACAGCTGAAAGCAAAGTCTAAAAAGAGTCTCCTGATTAATTTAATTTTACGGCTGCTAAGAATCAACAACAGCACACAGCACGAGTCAACAGGAACAAAACACACGCCTGCATGACCAGGAAAATATCGATTAATTATTTTTTAAGTGGAAGGAATTAAACACACTTTAGAAAGCTCATGCTAGAAGATGGAGTAGTCAAGCAGTAGAGAGAAAGGTTTTGCTTGTGAAAGGCAAGGATTATTTAAGTCAGGGAAGCAAGTTAAACCCACCATACTTGAATGATGTATTTCTGTAAAACCACATATTCAAATGTAACTGGAAAGAACTGGATCATCTAGACATCATAAAAGCAGACTCAATATAGTAACACATTGCTTTTGAACATGCTTGCCAACATGGAGAAGGTGAGAAAACACAGATCTACAAGTGAAGAACAATAGAAACTACTATAGTTTAAGGTTCATTAGGGTTTTTTACTTCCCTATCAATAGAATTTTGAAGATGTTTGCCATCAAATTTGTGAATAAAGCTGTCTACCGCTTCTACTAGATAACCTCCAGGGAGCAGATCACAATTCCTTGTCAAAGGGAGTTTAAACTTCTTGAGTAAGACAACAAAGACAGCAAAAACATTATTTTATTGCAGTAAAGAATATCAGTTGCAGAGGTTTTTTCAGGTATGCTTATACTGAATTCACATTCTAGAATTATATTAAAAAAATTACATTAACTCATAAGGACGATTCTGCATTTTCAGTAAATCTACTTAAATACTGAAATAAAAATTTGTGTCTGCTTCATCTCTGCCAAAAGCATTTACAGTACATTACAATCACCCCAAAGTTATGCTAAAGTACTTACTGCAATTGCAGTTACTTTGTAGCTATGGATCCTACACATAAGGTGTGTATGCATGGATCAGCAGCCTCCGTTAGGGGTCACACAAGCACTCCTCCTGCCCTCAGCTCCCAGGCTCCAGCACACAAGGGTCAAGGCAACCCACATGGGCCCCACTGCAAATAAAACTGAGCTGCATGAGCAGAGGGCAAATTGCTGGATAGACAAATACAGAACATTTCTAAGCACAATTGTTATATTAAGTAACAGTTTTTTGCTCAAGTATCCATGCATGTGACTCTTACTTAGCAGCTTGGTCGTGTAGGAGATGGAAGCTAAAAATTCATCTGAAAGATCACAGAGGCAACTCTCAGTGCATCTGTTCTCAGTGCTTCCATCAGCACATTGTTTGGTTAGCACGTACACGAAGACCACGTAGCCTCTCTCCAACCCCTCACCACAGGGACCTCACCAAAATAAGCTATGAAGACATCTGAGACCCAGCTGAATAACTTCCAATATACAGTGCAGTATTTGTTGATATCATCCTTTGTTATGCCTCAATCTGTAATCCACTTCAGTAGTGTGTGCCAAAAACTACTCCTTCTACAACCAAAAGAAACAAAACAATTTGGGCTTTAAGCAAACAGATCCTGCTCCACACAAACCCAGCATTTCCAAAAAATCAGACTATATTACGCTGCTTCATCCTGACAAGCAAGAGGCTGGCACTTGGGACTGAGAAAGAGAGGTTCAAAAACACCTTAAGAATTCTTAAGTGTGATTGCTACTCTGTCAAAAAATAATGCTGTAACCACAAACATCTTGCTGTACAAGGTCTCACGAACAAAGCCAGTGAGGCTGTGCCAGAACTAGTGAGATTACCTGGGCCATTAACAGACACATACGAGAAGTACACAACAGTTAAGCCAAGATCCACAACCAACACTGGGCTTCTCTCCTGCCAGAGTACAGGCCTCTTTAGAAGCAGCTGACCTACTCAAGGAATTACACATTTGAGAGGTAGCAGGCTCAGAACACTTCTATTTTGTGAACCAGAGGTTCTGCCACAAAGAAGATTGGCTAATTTGTGAATCGCTCCACAGCCATAAAACGTTGCAGATTTACAACCAATCATTCCCACACCTGGACTGCTTTGGACAAGGTATTTGTCTCCCTGTTCATGTAATGCTGACCTAACCCAGCTGTGTCTCAGAACACTTCGGTTTTCTGTATAGAATCAGATAGAAGGATCCTCATGTTTACAAGTGGTTGTTGTCAAAACAGTCCTTGTCAAAGTCAGTAATCGCTGATCAAATGACTGTCAGGCAATGCAAGAGTGAATATATTTCCGAGACAAATGTCTTCTCACTTTGTTCACCATTGAAAAACAACCTTACATTAAAAAAAAAAAAAGGCTCATGCACCAATGCAACCCTTGTGAGCAGTATCACATATGCACAACGGAATGCAGGTAATGACATCTATTCTGCGGTAGTTGTGGGTGGCTTTGTAAGCTTAACAACAAATAGATTTGCATTTGAAACGTGTCCCGATGGAAATCTTTCACCTTCTGGAATCCCACAACTGCTGCAGAAAATTATGGACTGAGAGCCTGATTTAACCTTGTAACACTGACCCACAAGTTTCTACCAAAAACAAATCACAAATTACTTTGTTTTCTGACTAAGGATATTTGAGGCAACCTCATGTCAATGGATAACTACACCTACAGACTTTGCTACCAAAAGACAGCTCATAAAATTTTGTGAACTGCTTAACCACAAAGGCATGCAATAAATGAAGTATTTCAGCCTGTAAACCATACCAGAGTTTTCCCTGTTTTTCCACTAAGTGAAAATTCGTTCAAAGGACAGTTATTGCATTATCACCTAGTATCCCTCGAGGAACAACAAAGTATTGCAAATCAGAAATCTGTCTTTGTAGTAATACCAGTATCTGCAGCACAAATAGACTGAAGCATTGCTCTGGCCATTAACTGTTATCCGGAACAATCTAGCAAAGTTTGCTATCAAGATCCCTGTTGGTTTGACAAAAGAACTGGTGAATATCTCCCTAGTGAATCTTGACAGCACAACTTAATATTAAGCTGTTCTGCCTAGAAAATAAGAGGGGGGAGGAAAAGAGAGAGGAAAAAAAAAATTACATTCATCTGCCCATGAGATCAAACTTCTTATGCACTGTTGTTTTAATTTTTAATTGCCATGACTGCTAGAGAGAATAGGAGAGTACTGTAAAGATACTCAACCCTCTTGGAAGGTCTCCAATTTATGTGGTTAGCATGGTGTGATGATGTGGAAACAGAAGATAATGTGGCCCACAGATCTTTGGCAGGCTTTAAAATATCATCTTTCATCGTAAAATTACTCTATTTTAAGTGGGTGATTGAAAGGTACTAATAAGGATTTAGGTTGATGTCTACTGCTGTGGAGAGAATTGCTGCATTTCTAGCAGAATTTAATGACTCTTGGCTCTTTTTAATAGTTTTTCAAAGTCTTCTATTTAACATTTCCTACCTAGCACAGCAGTTATGTGCATGTTGAAATCTCTGTCAGGGTAAGGCTAAGAAACAACTTGGATTAACCACCTGTTTTACTTCACTGATACCACTCCTTGCAGTGAGGCCACAGCAGAGAACAAATGAACAAAGTCTTGGTTACCAGTCAACTTAAAGGAACCATAAAAAACCTGCTTTAGAAGCTACAGGCAGAAATCTGGTTTAAAACCTGTAAAAACAAGAGGCGTTTAAAGATCCTCCTCTCCTGAAAGAGTATCAAGGAAAACAAACATCTTGAGCAAGGCATATTCTAACTTCAGTCACTTAGCTGCACAGTTATTGCTCAAGACAGCACTGCAAACTTGAAAATCAGCAGGCATTTCCTTCCCTTTCTTTTTTATTAACCTATCTTCGGTGCAGCTTCTTTCCCATCTTGTCCCTATTACATCCAAAATCCATGAATATAAATTTTACCAGACTTTCTACTGCCACAGGTTCTCTCAAGCCACAACCCCTAAGTGAGGGAATACATTAGCCTCACACTGCCTTGCCTGAAAGCTCACAAAAGCACTGATGTAGGGAGAGGACTGCTATGGGTAAAGGTCAAGGTGGAAAAGCAGATTACTTTCTTGCCACACATCAAAATCTGAGGTATGGAGGGAGAGCTGTTGTGCCAAATAAAGCTGCTGAAAGTAAAACAGCAGCTGCATGTCCTGTTGCTGAATGAAGTCGGTTTAGATTAGGACACAGTTCATAAGTTAATGCATTGCAAATAAGTATTAAAGACTCTCTTGCTAACAATTCCAAATACAGTGACTGTAACACTCATGTCTGTAACATCACAGCACATAAAATAGCACAAGAGGATCGTATTTTCTTTGTCTTAGCCAATGCAAGATGCAATCTGCAATTAAGAGGTCTTGTTCTTTGTCCTTGGGATAGAATTCATAACATTGATGGTTGGGTGTCTCCCCTTAAAGCAAAGGGAATCACTGATTTCAAAATCTGACCATGAATGGTATCCGTTAAAGCCATCAAATCACTGGTCACAAACCCCTTTCTACAGAACATCTTGATGTTTCTGAAAGTTCCACTGCTCTGGAATGGATATGCTGGTTATAGATATCCAGGTTCAAGTTAACTAGGCTTTCTGGGACAATCTGAATTCTTTCATTTGTATTCCCCTTTGAGGTACCTTACCAAAGAAGGCTCACTAGCCTTCTGCATATGTTCCCTTAGAAATCTGCCTCAGAACTTTAAATATCCTAATAAAAAGATGGAGTCCTGCTCAGCAAGAGTAACAGTCTATAAAATTTCACTAAGGGAAGTGGTTAGACCTTATTATTTTTTATCTATTTTAAGTGGCTCCCAAATGTTCTGGCCACCGACAGCATTCAGTGTATCATCCACAGAACACCTTGAAATTGAAGTATTTTCAGATAGAGAGGCAATGAAGCTTCTCAGACATCTTGCTGCTTTCTTGGGGCCCACCAGTGATACAGGCAACTCTTCTGAAGAGAAAATGCCAAACCAGCACACTGCCACACACCAGACAGACATAAAACTGCATCAAACACCCCTCATTGCAGCCAGAGTTTACAGGAACAAACCTTCCTGATAAAAGACACACTGAGTTCACTCCAACTCTCTGCCCAAGCACTGTAGGACACACGGACAGCTTGAAGGGCTCTCCATGCCCTTGTGAACAGCACAAGGGCATTAAGGCTCCACACACAGCCCTTCATGGGGACTCTAAATGAAAACTTGCCAAACCTCTCATGCCCAGAGTGTCTGCCACTATTTTGCATTGCTTCTGGGTATAAGAATGAAATTATTTTGAAGATGAAAAAATCGACCATCTTTACACTTGAATGACTTTTCAAAATGCAAATAAGCAACTACAGCAGTCACCTGAACAGCAACATGCAAGGTATGACCAACTGGTTCCAAAGTTTTGGAAAGGCTTATCTTTACAAATTGTTTTTATGGTTTTTACTAGGAAAATCTTCTAACTGAAATTACAAACTAAGCTTGTAGAACTGTTGTTGTAACTGAAAACACAATGCCTTTTTTCTTTAATGCCTGTTTGCAGGACAAGCTATGAATAGTCACTTCCAAAGTCTCACTGAGGGCTCAATTATAGTTTATGTTGTCATGAATTTGGCACAATATCGCCCATTCAGTGCTATGTGCTTCTCTGTCCCCAGGTCTTGAAAGAGATTGCTTACCAGTAAAAGCAGTAGCAAAGCTGAAGTTAATCGAAACTGAAGAGATAACAGGCAAGCAGAGAGGTAATGAAAAAGAATGTACTAGCCAAGCAGTTTTGCTGACATTATTCAATCTGCAAAAAAGAAAAAAAAACCGTGGCAAAATAAAACATTTTCTGAGTTCAGAGTTCATTGTTGTGTTACTTGTTCCCAAAGTACAAGACATGAAAATTGTGGGTTTTTTCAGCGATGTAATGTCTCCTTAAATTATCCTTAAAACAAAACCAGATCACTTTAAACAGACTTTCTTTTGTGAAGAAAAAAAGAAAAAAACAAAACAAAACAAAGAAACATAACCCAAGTTATGTAGCTATGTTATCAGTAGTCTCAAATCTCAAATTTATTTGTATGTGTGATTTACAAGTCTGAGATGAGGATTACACTGGAAATTCAGGTTTCTTCCCTGAAACAGCCTGTCCAAAGTCTTTTCTAAATTACACAAATGATTTCTCTTCTTCCTGCCCTCTCCTCCCCCCACCATCTCTTGAGAACCGCCTGAAGGCAAATATAATTGGAACCTTGCACTGGCTGCAGACATGTCATGAACAAGAACATAATCCAGGGTCATCAGCAGGCTAAAGCCAGTGCACTGCCCTGCAGATGAGCAGTGTGTGGGTGATAAGTGTGCCTACAGCCAAGGCAGACCTGAGATGGGGCAGCTGGCTTTGTTCTCCAGCAAAATGTGTCCAGTCTACCTACAAAACAGCCCTGAGAGCTCTGAAAGCAATTGTACCCATTCCCCCACTCCCAGTTAAGAGGAAAAAAACCTAAAGTCCTAAGGATTGAGGGGGGTGGGAAGGCTGAAAGCAAGGATCTGCTTACAGACAGAGAGTATCATTAACTATTAATAACAAAAAGGCTGCAATGCAGACAGCTTGAAATCTGGTACAGCTTACTAAATCACAACTGCATTTGAGACCATTATACTACGGTATACCAGTAATAGCTCCACTGTTCCCTTTCAGTGAGAAATTCATACATTTATGTGAAGACCACACAGCACGTTTCCAGCATTATTGTACTTCTAATACTGATAGCTGTTCGAAAATTCAAAAGCATTTCTTCTAGTTAAACATTTCATTTTAAAAGGGTCTTTCTAAAATAGGATGTTTTATGCCAAACAATTTACAGATGCTATTTAATAAAGCATAAGATGTGAGTGTGCAATAACACTGGGGAGGGAGATGAAATGCACATCATAAATACCTAACAAAGTTCCTTCACTAGGAAGAAATTACAATTAAGTTTCCTCTGGGAAGAGCCCTGTGAAAGCCAGCCTCTTATGCCAAGACAGTGCCACTTCTTTACACCTCACTTCAGAGAGCAATCAGTAAGCTGTTCATTCTGTAACTAATGAGCAAGGTACAGCAGAGATACTGAGTACCAGGTGGGGCTGGGGATGGTTTAGTTTTTTTTACTTTCAGTACGCTGGTGGCTTAGGTGGAACCCTCTACTCACATCTAAACAAATCAATTTAGCCAATCCTACTTTTTTCCCATCCAGACATTTCAAAGGGTATTGATGTGACCTTCCTCGGTGAAATACAGAGTCACTGCTGTTTTCCAGACTGACAGGAGGACAAAGGGCTAAAGGAAAACAGGGAAGACCATCTGCAGGGTGAAAGGTTGTTTCACACTAGTGCTATTGTCAGAGTATAGGACAGGCAATGCCTCAGAGCTCTGAGACGAGCAAAGAGCAAATTGGGATGAAAATGTCTGTGCTGAAGCAAAGTGAGGGTGCTCCAGGAAGGGGATGCAGCCATTTTAGTGCTCAAGTTCCCCTATTTTCCTCAGCACGTCCTTCCTGCAGCTCACAGCACTGGAGCTGTGCAGTCCCGTGGCCCTGCTTGCACCACACTCAGGCTCCACAGAGCCAGGAGGAGCTCAGCAGCCCAGCCCCAGGTCTGGACCTCACCAGTTACGTGCTCTCCTTTCTCAGCCAAGGTGGGTTTTGTAGTTTGGAATGTATTTTAGAAAATGGGTCTATTTGATCACAGCTGGTGCTGGTCTGTCAAGCCTCTCAAAGCGGAGAAAGCTGCCCACCCAAATGGGTGTTTGCACAAAGATGGAAAATAACAAAGTAAACAGCCATTAACAGAAGATTTTTTGTAAAGTCCTTAAATTCACAAACTATTCAGAAATGTACAACATGGTTTCAAAGTAACCCATATAAGAAATACGTTGAAGATACAGAAATAAAACTCATGTAGAGAATTAATTATATGAGCCACACCAAGAAAAGTCAGGATGGCCAGCCAATAAGGGCAGTTCTACAATAAAAACTGCAGATAGTAGGAGGGTGGTCCACTTTCTGGAACAGAAGTAGGTCAGGAAAGATAACAAATCTGGAGTCACAACCACTTGTATCAAAAAGATACTAACAAGTGTTAGCTTGCTTCTTTGTGGTATTTAATTTTTTTTTTTTTTTTTTTTTTTTTTTTTTTTTTTGTGGATTTGAATGTAGAAATTCTCTATCTCTGGGAATAAAAGTAAAAATCCTAGGAAAAAGTAAATGTGAATAAATATATATTAAAAAAAAAAACAAACAAAACCCCAAACAACCCAAAAACTCCAACAAAAAACCCTTCCCTCTCAGCCTGAGAAACCAGCACAGCTTACTACCATTTCTTTTTCCAGAAGTAAAACTGGCAACTTGCCAAAAGTGCTTAAATAGTATTGTTTTTTCAATTACACTTGGAGTTAAGCATGCTGGTAACATTCCCACTGAGTATGGAACCCAAGGCCCAACTTTCAGAGACAATGGAGACCTGAAGACATCAATGATTTACAGCACCTTGCCATAGTGAGAAACAGTGAACACCTACCCCTTCAATGAAACTCTGAAAGACAGAGACCAAAACCAACAAAATCATTTTGTCCAACATTTTCTGAGACTGAAGCTCAAGTGCTGCCTCTATCTCAGAGATTCACATTTTTAGAAGCACGCTAATAAAATGGAGGATGCAGAAGAGTGCTGAAAAGCTACTGAAAAGAGGCAGGAAAATCCATTTAGTCCCATATAATCAAATAACTAACAAAGAGAGAAAAATCTGACTCTAACTTGCAAATATTACCAGGAAATACTTCACTGAAAAACACTAGATACTAACAGGCCACTATGACAAAGTCACAACTAGGGGCCTTTCAAAATTTTCTTTTACTTTATTCTCTGCCTAAAATAATGAATAAATATTTCTTATCATCATTAAAATGTCTGCACAGTCAGCAGCTCCCAAGTTTTTTACTTGTACTGAAGGTACTGAAGTTTCATAGAAACTTCTTTGGTATGTGATTCTCTTCTCCTTCACTGTTTGTGAAGGCAAAGTATATTTGCATAACCCAAACAAATCATCTGCTGGGAAGACAGTGATAATGCTGTCTGTGCTGCCAGGATCCGAGACTTTCTCGCATGACAAAAACCTAATGTTACACCAGACAGCTTTTCATTAGCAGAATGCTAATAAATTTATATCCCCAAGTAATTCATTATGCAGACTGGGCAGCAGGAAGTTTCACAGCAAACATGCACGTTCAGTCCTCATAAAGCTGTTCTGCCCCACACAGGAGCTGCAGTTTGGGGAAGGCAGAGCCCAGACGAACCGAGGAACTTTGTTCCTTTCTGACTGGCTGCAGATCTCTTCCATTAGTTCTCGGATATGCTAAGCACAGCTGACTGAAAACCAAGCCAAGCATACCAGCAATGATCATTGATGCTTTATATCTTTCAAAAAGCTTTGTACTTAAACCAACGTGCCACACTATTCACTTGAAAATTCAGCTGTTTGGCATTCAAAGTTTGCCTCTGGACAGCACTGGAGGATTCCAAGATCTCATGGACTTGGGAATCTTTTAAGGCTTCTGCTCAAGAACTAAATGTGAGAATCACAAAAGCATCAGACAATTTTGGTATCAGGTGGCAGAGCAGTGAGAGGGGAATCACGGGACTTGAAATTCACCCTGTCTCAATTGGAAATTCAATAGCATTTTAAGGACAATGATTAACCACTAACAAAGGACAATGGACTGACTACTCAGAACCTTCAAATCAAGACTAAATGCCCTTTCTGGAAAATATGCTTGCATTAAATATGCTTTAAAAACCCAGCTAGACAACCTACAATAAAGCTTCATAGCCTCAATTATTCAAGAGATGATTATTACTAGATTATCTAAATGGTTTACTTTTATTGCCAAGAGTCCTGAACACTAGGGTTCCGAATTTTGCTGTGCTATATACTGAAGTATAAGTAAATAGCCATTTCTAATGAAAGAAACCTAGATTTTCCTTTCTGTGATTAGGTTCATCAATAAACCAGAACAGGATTTACCAGCAGTTGCCAATTATTCGGGATCTGCCGTTGACTTGCATCTGGAGTGCAGCAGCTCACTTGCCTAAGTGAACTCAAGAGTTTTGGTACTTAACTGGCAGCAGATTTATTAGCTCAGAGTGTCACATTAGCAAAACCAACTCCGGAAAAGAGGTGGGCAAAGACCAGCTAAGAAAACATTAGACACGAGTTGGTCAGAGTGATCTGTGAATGCAAACACAAGCAATACCTGAGCACTCAAACCCACAAGTTAGTGCAACTTGTCAGGATTCTAAGCCAATGCACAACAATAGGTTAAATTGTGAGAAGGACTGGTGGTAAATAAACACAGATTAGCACAGATCATCATGAATCAGTTCACAGTTTTGCTTCAGAGGGTTCTCTTTCACACAAAATACTAAGCTGGCTTCTGTCCCAATGCTTAGCAGCTACATTAGCACCAGACAATGACTTGCCAGCACATCTAATGCCACCACAGTAAACACATTCTGCAACACAGACATCAAAATCCCGGGATCTTGCACCTGCACCTTCCAGAATGTAACATTCCTCATCCAATGCACTACATGCCTAATGGAAGCTAAGTAGCCGCAGTAATAGTGGAGCTCATTAAAGAGACATTTACAAAGGACAGAAATATCCAGCTGCCAGAGCAAGACATCATTCAGCAAATAACAATCTCTGCTCTCTCTGCTCTTATCCACAAAGGAAGCCTACAAAACTTACTTGGAAAAATGAGCCTAGGGACAAACTTCAATGAACACCAAAAACCATTAACTCAGTAAAGTGCCATAAACCTAGTAATTTTACTCCCCTCTTCGTGTTCCAAACAACCAACTTTTCTTTTCTTTTTAGTCTGGAGAATAAACTTATTTTAGCACCTCTCTCACTCCCTCCCCTCCCATCCCCTCAACCCCACTGCTTTTATTTCAAAGATTCAGATGATGAAAAGCACATCTAGTTTTTTACCCACCACCTACAGCAAAACATTTAATAACCGTTTCTCTACCTTTGAAACTTGCTTTGCCTATACTCTAATACAGTCACACAATAGTGCCCATCTTCTGAGAGCTCCTATTTTTCCTTAACACCTCTGCTAAATCTAGATGACCTCACTTCTCAGTAGCCCTTTTAACTGACAGCCTACTATGTATACACATACCATAAGCACAGGATACAAAAGCTGCAGGTTCACCAAGGTTTTACCTGAAAAATGCAGACCCATTAATCCCTCCCATTATACACAAAAACTTAACCAGTTCTCCAAGCAGGGAATTGAAGAAAAGTAGAAATTGGGTTTAGATACAGAACTAAATTTTGCTCTCACTCATAGTTCAGCACATCTACCTCCAGAGACCCAGATGCTGCAACAGAACTTATTCATACCTGCAATTCCTCTGACTGTGCTCTTTGACAAAGCCCTGTGACCCATCATAAGTACTGTTCATTACTACTGCCTCTACCTTATTTTCTGACTGATACTTTAGGTTATCCTTTTTGGAACCTGTAACCAAACTGATTTCCTATTTTTCTTTAAGCACAATGAGAGAAAGATTGAGAAAGAGGTCTAGAGAATGTCTATTTTTACATCTTGTGGTGATACTTAAGGCTATGTTGATTTTTTTCAGGCACACCCATTTTCAGGACTCCTACATCTCAGTCCGAATGCTTGAATTATTACAACCCACACTTGTGAGTGGGAGCTGAAAATATGGGGAAAAAAATTTTAAAAAAGCTTCTTTTACAACAGCAGTACTGTAGGCTTAATTAAAAACAAAGAAGCCAAAAAAAGCAAAGAAGAAAAAAAACAAAACACAAGGGATGACAGAGTCACTGGCTTAACAGCACTCAAATTCTTTGCCAAGACAGAAAATTCTTTCTGTTCTTGCCTATTTTCCCTAGACACCTCCACCTCCTCCTTCCCATTAAACTAAACCAATATGTTCACAGTTAAGCGTTCCAATAACTTGGTCAATATAAAATATTCATACTAGTTCCAAATCTATCAAATTAGGATAAATACTCCCTCCCATTTCAACAGGCATAAAACCTTGGAGAACTGCAAGCACACCAATGCTGCTTCTTCCCCTGGCAACTCCTTAAGGTTGTCCTCTTGTGGAAGAATTAAGAACTTAATTGTCAGTGCATTAAATAACAGCACAGTCCAGATTTTACCATGTTTTACAACTTTTACAGGTTAGAAATGTTAAAACAAGGGGGTGTCACAAACCCTACTTAACACCTAAGATTTTGTTAGGCAAAACTGAATGAATGCAGATCAGAACATATGGAACACTTCTTCTGCTTTCCTTGATGCAACCCACAGAAGTGATTAACTTGGCTTGTGACCAATTTGACATCTTGACAAATCGAGTCAGTTCCTCATAGAAAAAGGATCTCGACTGTTACATGTTTATGCAATCCAGGTTAACTTGATTATTACTCAACTCCTCTGTCACTCCCAATTATTAAAACCTCTACAATAAAGTCAAAACCAATGGGTCCTTGCCGCATCTATAACATAAAACACAACTAGCATCACAAGTGATATATGAAAAAGTCTGCTGGCAACTCAAGTTGCCACCAATCTCTGTCATCAAGATGTCAATGACAGTTGACCTACTAAATTACCAGAAAAACATTCAAATAAAGTGATTCAAAAGCCTTTAGAATTGAAAAGGTAGCATTCAAACTTTGAGATCAGTACTCACTTAAACTTTCATAAAAAAATACCTCGTTCCACTTACCACTTAGTTTCCTAGACCACAAATTATATGCACACAGTTCAAAAGTCACAAGTTTAATCCATTTCAAAAGTTATTTCCTGAGTTGATACCACAGAAACAAAAGAAATGTGTTAGAAATGAAAAATACATTCTCTGTGCTGAGGGGAAATAAGTTCAGAATGTACTTCTAATAGGAGCTGAATCAGACTGCTTAGCCCAGTCCCATGGTTAGGGTCACAAAACCCATTAAAACACCCTCAGTGATACTACCATGCATAGTCTGCACCTCAATACCATGCTTAAGACAGAATTTTCAGTCTTCATCCCAATACCATTTGTTTCTACCATCTCCTTTAAGGTCCTTATCCTTATGTACCTTTAAGTCCTACCCTAGGTTTGTACTTCAGTTATTATATTGTTTTTTCCTTTGACTTCACATAACTCTGCTCACAAACAGCACCTCACAATGCTGTTACACAATAATTGCAAAATCATTCATAATGACAGTATCTGTCCTTTGTACATCATTTTGCCTCCTTCCATAATTAATGTAACTTATTGGGATTTTGGTTTCAAAGATTTCAGACCCAGCTACAAAATGCCAAATCCTACTTCTGATGCATACTTAGAACCTGTCACTAGCTACTTTTTTTTTTCTTAAAAACAAAGGAAAGAAAAAAAATTTTAAAAAAAGGAAATTCCATTTCAACCTGCCACCTTGGAGTTTTATCCCTGGCTATCCTTCACGTTTGACAGACAATGAGAAACTCCAATAGAGCAAAAATGTCTCCTACTCTCCTCTGTCAAAAGACTTCCCAAAGGTTAGGCTGCAGGACACAAATAATACATCCTTATAACCTCATTTCAGCTCCTTGTCATTCTGGATTTCAGAAACTCTGTGGCAGTGACAATTTTAGCTCTGAGTTTGCACAGCACCTACCACAGTGAGGTAGGTCTTGGTCAAAGAGTGTCCTACAAAGTAAACAGAGTTGCATGGATACAGAAACCGTAATCTCAGCAGTTCCAAAACTGAGACTTGGCCAAAGTTTATCGTGTAATACACAGCCTGTTTACCCTGGAACATCTCAGTCTTACCTTCAGACTAACAAAACCACATATGCACGAGTCCATTTTGGTAGTTAACCACCCCAACTCGTCAGATCATCTTCAGCAAAAATATACCATTACCAAATCAATTTATTGCAAAGAGCCAACAGACCTGTGTAACCATTTACCATTACCAGAAGCAACATTTATGTCTTTTATTTTTAAATGAAAAATCATTAGTTTCAGTAAGTTTGATCTTCACAATTAAAAAAAAACCCTAAAGTTATTAGTTAGCTAACTATATCTTATTTCCTGAGAGAAGGGAGGTTTACTGGAGCCTTCCAACTGTGAGGACAGGCCAAGGTGATTATGAGAATCTGAAGTACTCTAACTATAGAAAGATGCAATAAAGAGATATGGTCTAAGGAGAAATTAAAATATAGCTCATCATTGGGGTAGGTAGGGTACAAGAGATGCTAAAGAGGACTTGGTGCTTTGGTGCTAAACAGGATTGAGTGCTTTGCACAGGATGAGAGAAGATTAAAAGCAGTGTCAATAATTTTCACTCATGTATTCAGAAATATCTCAGTCTAATATGCTATTTTAAGATACCTTCTCCCTGCACAACACTTTCCATTGCCAATTTTCTCATGCTGGCTACCTTGGTTTGATATTTCTAAAATTAGAAGGTAAGAAAAAACATAGAACACAGCAAGATGCATGGGGATATTATTTAACAGGCACTCATTTCAAAGCACATCAACAATGCCTTCTATTTGCAATGACTATGATATTAAGTATTCTATGAAAGTCTTTAAAGATTTCTTTGCAAATTACTTTTATACATTACAACCTATAGAAAAAATTTAATTGTATTATTTTCCCCAGGAAAGCATTTCCCATAATGCATACACACTTTAAGTTACAAACCATTGCAAGCTCAAACCAGTGTCACAGGATAACCACCCTTCAGTGTTACCCCGTTTGGCATGACTGCTAAAACAGCACTTCTTTTTATTCCAGATTGTTAGTAAAATCTATCATTAGAGTATCTGAGTACTTTCATTTTAAATAATGTCAGTAGTGTTGGAAAACAGATATAAGGATTACACAGAAGCAACCAAGAGTACAGACTTGAAAGCACAACTTAAGAGCAGGTGCTGCCCCTCATCCACTGTGGCTGCTCCCCACATCACCCTCCACCACTACCACCAGTGCCAAGGACCACAAACCCCACACCCTCAGCTCTCCTCTTCCCATCAGCAGTGCCAATAAAACACAGCACAGGGAAGGCCTGCACAGTCCATTGCACAAGTACTACAGCAGCAATTTTCAAATTCTGCTGCAAAGCAGATATATCCATTTTCTTATGAAATAGCTCTAGTTTTTATCACCATAAAAGCCAATACTAAGTGGCCATATATCATCACCACACAAATTTATTACTTTCTACTCTTGTTTCTAGGGGGGTGTATGTATATACATACACACACATATAATTTCTTAAGCATGTTTTCCAGGCAAGATTCCCTTATTAACTTTCAGCTACTGACAAATTTCAGAGGATGTGGATGTTTCTGCCCACAAATGAATTTCTTATGAGGCTTGCAAAACCAATGACTTGCAAATCCATCTACTGTACTGATGGTGAGCTGGCTGCTTGCCTAGAAGGCAGGCCTGCAATTCCAAACCTCATGCTGCCACTGCCCAGCTGACAGGCCCAATAAAGAAAGGTATGGAATACTGATGTGGTGAAAAAAAAACACCTGGTATTAATTAAAAGTAGCTTTCAGCAAAACACATATTTAAGTTAGACATCACTGTCTCCTAAGGCCCAAAGGGAAGAAAACACCAACTTCACAATGAAGAAAATGGTTAATTCTGTAGCCTCACCAGTTCAGACAATAAGATCACACTTGAATAGCCTGAAGGTGAATAAAGCTGCAGAAAGAGTTTGCACTTTATGAGACATCTGATAAACTAATCCCCTTCAAGGCTACCCACCTGTCTGAGCTCTCATAACTAAAAGAATTCAACAGCAGCTTTACTTAAAATCTGAGATTAAAATAAACAGCTGAAAGGGAAGCCAATCAAACAGCACATATTCAGAGAAAATGTGTGTGCATTAGCACAGACATACTCACAACCTCTTCTCTATGTGCCACAGGCAGTCCAAACCTGCCACAGTATCAGGCACCATCTCCCTCCATCACAATGTGTTTTAGGGAAGCAGTTTCCAAGATGTAACTTTCCAGAAACTTTGCTACCTCTCAGAATTATTCTGCTGTGTTATTACCCATGGTACTTAGAGCAGCAGCCTGTGTTCTCCAGCCCAGAAACCCTGCAATTCCAGGACCTCAGGCTCTCTGTCCCATATATGCAGTCCCAATGAAGCGCAGTGCATGCCTGCCATGGTACAAGCAAGTCTCCCTTTGTAGCCAAGAGCTGACAAATAATGAGCAGATACAGCAAAGTCCTGGAAAGAGAAGTAAACAAAGCAATTAAGAACAGCCACAAAACCCCCCTCAGTTCCACAACTGACATAAGAAAATACCAAACTGACAGCTTTAGGAACAAGAAATGCACATGGCCCAAGCTGTAATTAATTACACAGCAATACCAGCTTCATGTCTCTGCTCTGACCTTAAATAATCAATGCTTTTCGAGATTTCCTTTTTTCCTCAGCTAGGTTTGAGTAACGCTATCAATTTCAGGTATGAAACTTGAACATTTAGACTTTCCTTGTTTACAAATTTCTTAATATTCCTTTGTGCTAGAGAATGGACCCAGAGCAGCCAGAAGCCTCCCAGGAAGGGACGCTGCCTTTTGTGCAGACAGGAGGAGCCTTCCTTTTGTCAATTTACATGGAACTAAGTATGGGTTTCTGCACTGAAACCAGAGTCCTCTCTCCTTTCCTTGCCTCCTCTGTTGACTGACCCATACCTGCTAGTTTCTGTATGTGCCTGCCCAGTCTTTTCTTAGGAAGGCCTGATTAAAGAAAGCTCAAGAACTAATAAAAAAGTTTTCAGGGGAAGAAATTTTAAAAAAAAAAAAAAAGAAGAAAACAGAAAAGTTCTTTTCCATTCTTTCCTGCCCCCAAACACTAGCTAACTCAACACTAAGATGCCTGAGGTATATTCTGCATGTCCTTACATTGTCCTCTTCTTAACTGAAGACATACTTCCTAAAGTGCAGACCAAGACCGAAACCAGACTTCTGTAAAAAAGGGAGGAAAAACACAGACTTAGAACTAATTGGTTTTATCAACTGAAGCCTTAAACTCTTTCAAATACACCAGCAAAGAATCCTGGAACACAGGCTCCAGCTACCTGGAAATGTGTAGTTACCATAACACAAAACATACCTTAAAGAGCCTAGGAGGGTATTGAATGCAGTCCTCTTCCCTCAGCAAACAAGCCTGAGAACCCTCTGGAAATACAAACTTCCTCTGTTTAAGAAGAACCAATTGAAGAGCCCTGGGAAGTTCTGCCATTATTCTAGCCGAAAAGCAACATATGGGCAATACATGGGCAATTGTATTCTGTGTATCACATTTGAAACTAAGCCACTGAGCAGTAATCAACTCTGCAATGTTATTCAAACATGAGCCATGCTCAAATGCATTTCAAAGTTAAAATAAATCAGATATCAGAAAACTTACTGTCAAAAAAATTTTGACAGGGAAAAAGATGTCAAGGTATACACACATATATCACTTTACCTGAAAAGGCAATATTACAGAACTCCAAAAAAACCCACCAAAACCAAATTAAGCGGTATCAGCGAGCCATTTTTCTAACCATCAACAGAAAGCCAAATCTTTTAATTTTAAATACAAAAATCTTTACAATCATTTACTAAAGTACTACATTCAGTTTTAAAAGAAACCATCTGATGGAATTATAAAATTAGTCAATGAATAATTTATGGAACAAGATTTTTCATTTTCTACAGTCTCAGGACTGACTCACTAAATTGAAATCTTGTTAAAAGCAATCAGTAACAAAATAAATGGATTAATTTCGACTACAAGCTTTTAAAGGAAAAATACTACAAAGTAACAAAGCACTTGAAACATTTTCTATTTATAAAAACAAATTGAACTGCCTTTAAATGAGTCAAAATGTGTTCTCTCTTTTAAAAGATCACACAGAAGGAGGTAAGTACCCCATTACACAGGAAAGCTACCTATTTAATTGAGAAGTGATCATGACATTATCTAAAAATATTCACAAATCACATTCTGACCTATATACAAATTTTAAAATATGACAATATACAGGAGGTTCAGGTGTATTTAGGACAGCACACCTGAATTAACAGTTAGCAAGCCAGAAATATTTCATTATCACCTCCACATTTGTTTTAAACCTTATTCCTTAACTGCTATTAAATAGATTAACATCAAGGTTTGACCAGCATCTGGATATACTAAATGTAAAGGCACCTCCAATAGACAATTTTGTTACCAAAACTGAAAAGAAAAATCAACTATATACTCCAGTGAAGAAATAAATTATATATATTTTTAATTTAAAACTCATTTATAATGTTACCTTATTTCCTGAAGAAAAGAATTTAACACAGCAGTATTAAATTAAATCTGTTCAGAACAACCCACAGAAAAGGAGTCATGAAGATACACATCTTGGTGGAGACAGCCATTTAAGATAAGCAAACAAACTGCACTCTTTGGAATAATCTAGTTGAAAGAGACATTTATTTGGACAGGGTTGGTAGGAACTGACAGAACATATATCTCCTTTTCTCTTGGGTTAGGAAACAGTGAAGGAAAATTGCCACATTTATAAGCTCCAAGAGACAAATATGAAGTCACAGAGCAGAGCCATCAAAATCTTAAGTGCCATGCAAAAATAATGGAAAAATCATTGGCAAACAAGGGGTGACTGTGGACTTGTACCTCACAATGCAGGGACCAAAATATCTGAAACAAAAGAAGGGAAGCCTAAGTTGATGCACAGGTAAAGCCTGACCTTTCTTTGTCACAGGATTTTGAGAAGTTCACAGATTCAAGAAGACCTCCCACTAATTCATTTATGAGAACTCCAGGAAGGGCTACAAACCTCAAAGACCTGTGCTGGATGAAGTCCTTGAGCTCCAAATCCCTATAACAAACCCTGAGGAAGTGCAGCCAGATGCCAGGATTGTAGAGGTGTGACGGCAAAGCATCACAGCAGCTCTGAAGGCCACAGAACCTCACTCCATTCAGTCTTCAAATATATCAGCTTCTGTAGTTTTGACTAAAATGTTGGCAATTAGGCCACTGTTAGTTCCTAACTCTTTAAATCTCACTATGGGTCCACAACCTAAAACTCATTAACCTCTCCTCTAATAGCTGCTTGTACCATGACTTGATTGTACACACTTGCTCCTGTCTTTGATGAAGACCAAGGCTGAAAAACTGAAGTCTTCAAGTTAGGATGTAGGAAAAATCAGGGTGCAAGAAAACGTACAGATTAATGAAAGCCCATCCTAAGACTTCAACACCATTTCCTGGTTCTCCTTCTCCAAGATTTTCTGTACTGACTGAACAGTTTAGATCACGTATTTTCTATTATTACCCCAACAGGTTTCTTTGTCTGCTTGACTTTGGCTTTTGGGCTGCTTTGTTTTTGAAAGGTAGTAAATTTACATTCCATGTTTCAGGAAAGAAGAGAAGCCAAGAAAAGCAAAAAAATAAGGAAATCAGCTGGAGGAGTGTTTCCAAATGAACTGTCCTTACCAATACTCATCCAAAATACAGCTTTTCCAGTCCCTCCTCACCAGACAGGGAGAACTGAAGAGATTGGACCACCTGGCAATGACTCAGCAAGCACTCTCTTTTTCACAGAGCAATCAAATTTCAGATTTTAAACCATCATTTGATTGAAGAGCCCTGTTCCCTTAGCAAAAAACTAAAACCATGGTGAGCCAACCCAAATAATAAGTCAGTAGTGTCTACTTGAGTTACCTGCAGTGAAGGCTGGCTGCAATCATTTCAACATCTGCATCAGCTGTAATGCTGTTCAGAACACTCAAAAAGATCTTCGTTGATGCAGAAGCATTATAGGCAATACTTTACTGAGTCATCACAGGTTTAGGCATTTTAAACATAGAGATGCTAGGTTTCCCTCAGAGCATTTAGTTTCACATCTATTCTTCCAAAACTTCCTTTTGTAAGTCAGTCTTGCATCAGCAGACATCAAATGATCATGTTGTACTACTGTGAATATTTACTTCTTTATTCAGCTAAAAGAAGAAACCCCTCATACTATGTGAATAAGTATCATTAATTCAACTGCAATACAACTGAACACATCTACAAGTTACTGCATACAACCCTCAAGGGTACTGAAGTCAGTTTTCAGCTTCATTCAGGCCGTGGCCCAGTGGCATTTCCCCTGGACACAGGTCCACCTTAAGCTGCTCCAGGCCTCGGACTGATCCCATGCCACCTCCTCAGTACAACTGCCTGAAGTGCCATATGGAGAATGGATCAGGAAACTGCTCAGGGTTAAAAAAAAAAATTAAGCCAGCAGTGCCACCAAGAGAAATGTCTGTGGAACCACAGTCTCCAAAACTTCTAAAAACGTTGCCACTGGAGGATCAAGCTAGGTGCTTTTAATGCTCATCCTGCATCTTTTGTGCCCGTGAAACTCTGAACAGGGTACATGAATTAGCTCAAAGCCAGTTGCTCTATGTACTTGAAGGCCACTTCCCCAGGAGCAAATCAAGTTGTTTCATTCCACATAATTCTGAAACACAGCAACAGCTGTTTTAAGTAAAATAATATTTTAAAGAAAACTACTAGAAAGCAAAACACAGGAAAATCCTTGAGGCTTCTCTGGATCCTCTGCTCTTATTGTGTCTTATAACATGAAAATTGTAGTGGCGCACAGGCATAACACCAGCCAACAATAGTAACTTTCTGGAGGAACCAATATAATGAAGCAATATAGCATTGTTTAGCTTAGAATTCTCCATGTTTCCAGGAACAAGCTGGTTACAAGCAGCGTGGCTCTCAGTCCCTCCCCAGCAGGTGAGGAGGGAAACCCTCCCGTGGGCTGTCAGTGCCCAGAGCAAACAGGGCAGTACAGCAGCCAGAGGTGTCCCTTCAGACAAACACTGCCAACTTCAGCTGAACTTCTCTGAGGATCTGTACTTACTTCTTTGCAGCAAAAGCAGCAGCAGTTTACCAAGTCCAACTGAATGGGAAAGTCAATCCCAGCAGGGATTCAAGATCACTGATGGAACTAAGTATCTCTACAGTTCTCTCATAGTAGGATTAGAAGAAGACTGAGTTGATTTTTGGCCAAATTTTGCAAGTACCAGCTTAAAAAGTCATTCAATTTGATATTAAATAACAGTTCTGCCATTCTCAAGCAGATTTAGAGATCCTGGAAGGTGCACAAGAAGAATGGCTTCTTACAAAAGAGTTGCTCATTTTTTACAACTCTTTATGATGGCTATGCCATGCTGTGAGACAGCTCTGAAGATTCACACAAAGTCCTGGAAAAAGAAAAATCTGAGCTAATGCAAAAGTGGAATGATACAGTATTTATATGCAAAACATATCAAAGGCAAAAGCAATTTATTTTTTAAAGAAAATACCTGATATCTCTTTCCAAGAGCCTCCTGAAAGATTTAACTATAGGATAAAACCTTTATTTTTCCATACCTTGTTCACTGTTGCTTACTTTGCAACTCGGCAGCAAATTAATTGAATGATTCATCCCTAGCTCAAGACACCTGAACTCTCTTTGCAATCTTGACATTCAAACAAACTTTACTCAAAATCCATCAGTGCATTTACTTACTGAGCTACATCATACTCAGGTTTCTTTTAGTAAAAGAAGTGAAGAGGGAAGGGCAGAGTATAAAGCACTGAATCCTTGCAGTCAATTTCACAGAATATCCTGTGTTTGATCTTTTTGTGCAATTACTACAAAAGAGATACTCCTTCCTGAACTGTCTCTGGAAGACAGATGAGGGGATGTTCACAGACACAGGATGACAAGCTCAACCTTACTAGAAACACAAAAGGAAACAGGAAGTTTTCTTTACTGCTTAGTCAAGAAAAGTGTGCCCAGCAGACATGCACCAAACCTACTCTTGTTGGCATCAATACTGATGCAGAATAGCAGAAACAACTGAAAATTGCCTAAACCCCTGTCGCATTTTGACCTTCTCCCACTCGTTTCAAACCAGATTCAAAACATATAAAGCACATCCTAAGACATTCCTTCATGCAGAGGTGGAAGTGATGTGATAAGCTCTGGCATGTCTTTAGTGTCATCTCCAATAGCTGAAGTAAATAACATGACAGGATGCTCACCAACAACTTGCTCTCCATCTTTAACCCAGAGGTTAGTACAGAAACATACAGAATTTTTAAATTCCATCAATCACCAACAAGCTGTGCAGAACTTCCCTAAAGCATATTTATTTGTTTACTTTCTACAATAATTTTACTGAAGATTTTTCTGTTCTTCCAATTTTTATCAAGGCTAACAAGTCAAAGCTGCAGAGCATGTACTTCTAAAATATAGAATGAAAAAATAATTTGTTTTTAAACAGACCAGCTCAAATGTGTTCAAAAAATTAACACATGCACTTTCTCCTTATAATACTTTCTTAGTAAAAGGAGAACGGAGGACAACATGAAACACTGCACTAAAAATCAGTATATGGTAGAAATCAAGTGCAACCTAGAGAAGTGCAATTCTGTGCCTCTATGACAAAGACAGCATTCAGAAACTTTGGGAATGCAGAAGCAGGAAGATAAAAACAACTACAATTTGTAAAAAGACTAGGTAAAAGCAGCTCCAAGAGCAGGCAAATTTAACTTCATCATTTAGTGATGGACTACTTGTCTAAAGTACCTTTTATTTTCCAATTATCAAAAATTAATTTAAATTATTTTCATATTAACTGTAACACAGTAGTGGTAAGTTTCCATTACATTACTTTTAAGTGGAGGCAAATTCAGTTAAAACACAATACACAATCTTCTGATGTTCTCTTTAAATAGTTTTACCAGACTTACTGAATTTTTAACAATTCCCTGCTTGTAAATTACCCAATAGGAGATACCAAAAACACTACAATTCACCAAAAACATTAGTGTATTGTTTACACCACTATATATTACTAACTTTATTGTAAACAAAAATCACACAGCTGTTTCAAATTATCACTGAATTTAGGCTTTTATGAAGAATATCTGATATGCTGATCTATTGCCACAATATATTTCTCTATACACAATTACAGATGTTAGTCTGCCTATCATAATGCATTAAAGACTACCAACTCAATTTTTATGCTGCCTTCCAAACCATGTGCATCATGGCAGAAAAATTCATGCATCAATACTTACAAATTACTGAGACTTCAGTATTTTAAAATTAATGAGATTTCTTTATTAAAAGTTGCACACTGTATGTTTAAAAGTTTACTTCCATTTTCTCTTCCATCACCGTGTCAAAGGTTTGCAACCTGTGGCCCAGAAAGCAATTCTTATGGGACAGTAAAGACCAGGGAGATCATATGGCACTGACTCCACCTCCTTCCTCCTGGCCATTTCTTTATTTGCCCAGAGTTATCACTGTAATCAGAGCAGCACACAAGCTTTTCCAGGCAGTTAGAAAGAAGGAAAAGTAGAGCTCCCAGTTTCCTCTAACAACACGTGGTGTGAAGCTGAAAAATAGTTATGAATTCTCTCAATGGCTATGAAACACATACGCACACAAATATGTATATCAAACTTTGTTCTTAAAAAAAATTTTAAATAAATGCTTTGCATGCAACAGCAATGTCCAAGAAAGAAAGATCAAGAGGGTCTAACTTATAAAGCTGTGACTCAAACCATGAAAATCAGCAAGAACACTCCTGGATTAGATTTTATACATTGTACACATCATACCTGTATGGCAGGTGTTTCCAACATCTGTAAACATTACAGGATGACTAAGAAAGAGGCATGGCTTCCAAACCCTGGCATGGAGGGTCTCATGTAATGGCAAGAGCATTCCATTCATATTCCAGGAGACCAACAGCACTCACAACCAGTGCCAGCTGCTCTCACCATGTTCCCCTCTAGTGGGGAATTAACAGGAAAGGTGAGGAAGGCAAAGTTTCTACGAAGCAATGGGAGAAAAGACACTTTGATAGTGTTCTCTTTCTTTGTGAACAAATACATGATAAAAAATATTACAGATCAGGTATATTGCAGTCATGAAAAATTCTAAGGGAAGAGTTATTTCATATACTTTCACGGAGTAGGGGAGACCTAGCAGGAAGAAAATACTAGACAATTGAGTTCTTTCCTACATTTTCCTACCAGGACAATAATTTCAACTATGAAAATAAGCACTAATTTAGCTACAAAAATACAATCATTAAACAAATTTAGCAGCATATGAAAACTGGCCTCCTGATTTTCCTGCTCAAAGGCGGAGGGCAGCTAGTCCAGCCTTCAGGTCTGAGTTCCTGATTTAACGAGTAGTTCTGTTTACAGCAGAACTAATGAAGCTCAGTTTCCTCTGGATTTGCTCCTATAAGCCCTGTGGCCACTTAACATTAATTACATCAGTCGCCTCTAAGCTTGCCCATGTCTCCTTGAGCTCCTGCACCCCATAAAACTCCCCATTTGTCCATATATTCCCATAGTCACACACTGAGGCTGGCTCTGACACTTTCATTAAGGCTCAGCCCTTTGTCACGCCCTTCAGCCCACCTCTTCCCTCCATCAGCTCCAACACCTATCTCTGAATGGTGCTAAGAAGCACAGCATATGCTGTAGCTGGTTTGACGCTGGGTGCATGCTGGCTGGCCAGCTGGAGGTCATCTCCTCACTTCCAGGAGAACACCAAATGCCATGACCTCCTTGCCTTTATGGGTTTTTTGGGGAGAGGGTTCTCAGATGTCAAGTTTCACGGACTAGGGGAAGGCAGTCTTTCTCAAACCTCTCCCTGTTCTCAAACTGGTTGAAATTGACTGGGGAGGTTCACACTTACTCAGGAAGAAAAGACACAAAGTCAATGCAAATAGCACTTCCTTCGGAAGCCAGGACTAGGAGGTAACTCAGTTCCAGCCAGTTGCAATTCACATGGAATATGCCCACTGCTGCCCTCCTGTCCTGTGCTTCGGGGCAGATTCTGCATTTCCCATTCATCCATCCCACTCTTGCGGGACCAGGAAAACACAAATTTGACAAAAAGTCAATTTCAACATTTTTATACTGCACCCTGTGGGCAGCAATGAAACTGTCAACAAGAATTACCGCTTCATTCAAGTGACAGGGAGCAGAAGGGTCTGGAGCTATTTACAGGGATGGCCACCTCAAAACAAAAGCCATGGAAGGATAGGAGCAGTGGTTACTCCAGCTAGGAGGGCACACACAGAACAGGGCTAACAGAAAAACATCCTTGTCTTTGGTGGGGGCAGGGGAAGAGGATAATCACATCAGCAAATAGCAACTAACAAGAAGTTAATGTTAATTATGAATGCAGAAAGAGAGTCTAACCTACAGAAACTACCTGTTGCTTAAAGCAACCTCATCATTTTTTCCTCTATCCACTTCTTTGTGCTTTGGGGCCAGAGAACACGTAACACAAACCCCAAATGCTGCACTTTAAAGAGGGTAATGATGCCCCAGTGAAGCACTACTGTGGGACTCTTTAGACCTAGAAATTATTTTCAAAACCTTCCCAGGCTTCCAGCACTGGTAGGAGACTAGGAGTGTATCTCCATAGCATAATGCAGCGCTGTGCAGCTATCCTGAACACCAGAAGAACATGGCCACGTTAGCACTGCACTGCACCCAGGTTGGAGTGCAGCTGGAGCACCCATCCTGCCTCTCAGGTGGTTTGGATCTATCCAAACGGAGCTTCACTACCACACATAAGCATACCCTTAGTCATCCTGCCTCAGAAAGCAGCTGTAACGTGACAGCTCTTAAATTATCAAGAATTGCAACAAAAAGAGCATCTGAAGAGAAAAACAGACACCAAAGTCAACAAGAGGAGCAAGTTTTTGCAATCGACAAGCATGCATCTTTCATTTAACATAACAGACACAGCCCCTGAAATGCCTTTCTCTCTTTATGTCAGCTCTGCCCCTAGAGTTTACAAATTATGGCTCTGACTTGTAAATGTTAGTAAATACCTCCTTAAACCTTACTCAGTGTTTCCATAATTGTATATAGATTCTAGAGACTACTCTGCAAGAATAACATTCAAAATAGATTCTAAAAATAAAGCGTTCTAGACGATTCTCACATATAGCCAAAGGCTGAAAACACAAACCATTTCATAAAGAAGGGCATGAACTTGAATTACGAACTTGAATTCAAGGGCTCCTTGAATTATAGCTGGAGAATGGGAAAAAATCCAGAACAACATGCTAAAAATAAACCAAAAAACCCCAAAACCAACAAAAAACCAAAAGCCACAAAAACTCCCCCAAGAAAAATAACCCAGAATACAGCAAAAAAAGTAGCATCTCAAGTCCGCTTTCTGCTTTTGAAACAAAGCTTAAAGTCTGGGACGAATGAAAACAAGAGTTGTTAATTCTGTGATTCACACTTCTCGAACTAAGCAATCGATAATCTCTGATACCAGACAATTGTTTGCCTGATGAGTCTGTAAAAAAGGCAACATTCCACCCCGATCCGTGTCGGGCTGTGAACGCCTCCCCTTTGCCAGCAGCAATATGGATTGCCCAGCGCAGTCCGGTGATTCCTTTTTTCAGCCTACGTAATGCCCATTTACATAGTCGTGATATTTTTAAATGTGCTTTCAGAAGCACTAAATAACATTAAAACATGGAAGGAGACAATCACGGAGGTAACACAGCACTCCCGCGACTGCGGAATTCACGAACAATATAACGACCAAGTCCGGGGAGCACAATAAAACTCCATTTTACAGATTATGCATTCAGAACACCAACCCAAGGAAATCCTGGCCGTGTTTCCCCCCCACGGCGAGAGTGTGTCTGAGCACAACAGAGCATATCCTGGCTCCTTCGCTAACCTACACTCACATTCCTACACCCCTTAGGAAAACAGTGACAGCGGGCATGAAAGGAAGGGAAACAATGACATTCTTTTAATAATAACGTCCACCAGCGCGTCGGACCCAGTCGGACAGTGCTACGCGGCGGCAGTTTCTGCATTCCCCTGGCTCAGCCGCATTCTCCCCTGCCGCTCCAGGGGCAGCCCGATCGTCCCTCGGTGGCCAGGCCGGGCACTGTGGCCGCGGCTGCCCGGCCGGGGCACGGAGC
>WEIU01011376.1:110166-176552 GCA_013389925.1 Aegithalos caudatus | reverse complement strand
GCGCGCCCCGAGGGCGGCCCCGCGGTGATCTGATGCCGCCGGGGTACCCGGTCCCTGCCTCCGGTGCCACGGCGGCAGCTCGGGCGCAGCCTCTCCGGGGTATTTCCCCTCTGTGGAAGAAGCGGCTGTCCGTTCCGCGGGATCGCCCACACCCTACTAAGGCGCACCGCTGCTAGAGCTCGCTGATGTATACAAATGTGTGAAGGCGGGGTACCAAAGGAGAGAACCAGGCTCTTCCCGGCGGCACCGGGCAATACAGGACACGAAGCAACAGGCAAGGTGTTGCTGTGATGCACTGGAAGTTCCACGCGAAGAGAAAGAACTTCAGCGTGCGAATGACACTGGAACAGACTGTCCAGAGAGGGTGCTGAGTCTCTCTCGCTGGAGTTACTGAAGAGCTGTCTGGACACAACCCTGTGCCATGCCGTCTAGGACAACCCTGCGAGCAGGGAGGTTGGACCAGGTGCCCCCCTGTGGTCCCTTCGAGCCTGACCCGTTCTGTGAGTCTGTGAGAGCCCAGGCTGGCAAGGGGATCCCAAGAGCCAGGCACCGGCATGCTGATGTCCCAGCCCTCCAGGGTTTGGGAGAGCCAGGACCAGGTCTGCATCTGCAGCACCTTCTCCCCTAAAGTCAGCTTGTTGGAGAGTTCAACAAAGGCACCTATCCAATCCAATCCATCCACCTTTCCCTACTGCAAAGCCTACAGAAACCCCTGGGAATGTAATGGTAGTTTAGTCCCTCAGAGACTTTTGGGTACACGACACTTCAGACCCAGAAGACACTATCGAATTCTGTTGAATGCCAGCAAAGAGTGGATATCCAAGAAGTCAGCTCAGAGACTCACAGGGGCTTCAGCTGAGAGCTTGGGCTGCACCACCTGAGGAAGCCACACAGCCTTGTTCTCTAGCAGTTGCTAGAGGTTTGTTGTTCTTTCCATGGATCCCGTAGTCATGCTGTGCTAATGCCATTTTAAGAGTTTTTCCTTTGTGTTATCTGGAGGTGTAGCTTTCCTGAACTCCTGCCTGCCTTTACTGGTATGCTTACCCTCAAGAGAGCAGGTTAATGATCTCTCATCTAGCACTAAAAGCAAATTTGAATAGTGCATTTTTGAAAAATAGATTATGAGGCAAAAGCCATAAATCAAGAGCACCAACTTTCCACATTCCTGTATATTTCAGTGTAACAAATAACTTCTGGTACAAGAGAAGCTAATTAACAGAAAACAAACAAACAAAAAGAAATCAATTCATCATTCACCACGACAGGTTTGTTCACAGGATCAGAATAACTTACAAGACAACATTTATACTGGAAGCTATAGATGCCTGGCATCCCAGGCTGGAATGGATGGAGGTGTGCTCTTTAGAAGCTGCAGAAGCAACCATAGTGCATTTGAGCTAAATGAGATCTTCATTCATATTCCAAGGTAATGCTACAACCAACAAAAGTGTACTGCAGTCTTGCAGAAAGAACAAAAATTATGTGAGTACACGGCAGTTACCCATAAAGAGTATAAGGAGAAGTTACAAAACTGATTGAGTAAATATTAATCATATCAAAGTTCTTGCATTCATTCCCTCTCATTTAATCAAAGAGCAATTTGAGATATTATTGAACTCTAGAATTAAATTACATGAATGCACAACAAAACATAATGTATACCTCAAAAAAAGCCAATTTACATTATTCTAATAGACTGAACTTGTGACTTCCTCACAGAATACCAAACTATTAAGAATCAAATAGTTTTAATTTGTTCAAAAATTCATATCAAGGCACTGACACTAGAATTATGTTTTATTATAGATTAGAATTCACTGAAGGCTATTGTTCAATGCAGAACCATTTTATAGCTGTTAATCCCCTGAAAATATCAGTAGGATCAAGTAACATGGACATTTAGGTGGCAATTCCCATGGTTAGCTATCAGTTCCCAGATGCCAAGCGAGATGGGCAGGACTTTGTCCTGCTCCCCATGACACCAGTGAGCTGGAGCAGGAGGAGACAGCTCAAGGGAAAGCCTTGGCACATCATAGGGCAGCTTCGCTCCCCAGCAACCCACACCTCAGCTCTTCTCTCTTTCATTAATCATCTTGGAGCAGCTTTTATTCACCCATAGGTGCTTTAGGAAGGCCAAAATTACTGTGTTCAGGTGGATCAGCATACAAGACCCACAGGTTACTGAACATTTTCCACCTCCAACAACTTACTTTCTTGGCCTCTCTTCACTTACCCATTTCTTCTTTGCTGCTTCCTTCTCTCCTTGTGTCTCTGTGAAGTGGTAGAAATTGGGAGAGCATTAAATGCTCAGGATATGGATAAATCAACTCAGAATCTCTGTCTTCGAAAGAACAAAGTCATGGTGCCATGGCCCAAGGCCTTAAAATAGCTTAGACACTAATGCTTTAAACAGCCTGTGCCCTATCACACTCCAGTAGGATTTTTTTCCTTTTTCAGAAGCCTTTTCAGGCATCAAACCAATACATTAACTCCCCTTTCAAAGCAACACCTCCCTTATTTCTTTGATAAATATTAAGGAATATTTGAACTGAAAAGTCAAAGCACCAAAATTCACAGGATTAAAAAGATTAGGGATGTTATGAACTGATGCATCTTCTGAAGAAAGTGGCATAAGGAAGCTTCTTCTTATAGATTACTCTGAAAAGACCAGAGGAATCATCCTCTTGGAGCTCAGGAGCAACACTCAGAGCCAGATGTCCATAGGCAACAACAAAATAGAGCTGACACCTTCAGTCTGGAGAAGTCCACAAAAAATAAAAAGCCAAAGACCTCTAGGCTGAGCCCCAGGGAGGGAGAGCTTCTCTTGGAAAACTGACTGCGGACAAAATCACTTCTTACTACCTGAAAGCATACACATTGGTTAGGTGCAAAATCAAGATATTTACTGAGAACTTTTTCTAATTTCCAGATTGAAATGCAGCACAGCCTGTACTAGTAATAATTGCACCTTCTCCATACAGATCAATGCCACATTTAGAAATTATTATTTCCATTTTACAGGAAGGAAAATTGAAAGAGAAAGACAAAATGACTTGTCAGCGTCACATGTCTTACACAGAATTAATATTGAACTAATTCTTTCTAAAATACACGCTATATACTTCTAGATCTATCTTCCCTCTGAATTCATAATTCCTTGGAAATTTGGAAAGTCACATTTATTGTTTTCCAGTGTTCAGCAGCAGAAAATTAGGAATCTATATTTAACAGGTTGGTTTAAGAGTTTTGTAACTTTAAAATTCATGGCCAAGAGAAAACAAAATTTTCATCAAACATCAGTTATTTCTGCTACGGAGCCAACTTTTGATTTCCAATTGTGTTATCTTCTACAGAGTGACCATGGGCTTTTCTTAATGCATCCTCCTTGAAAGCACAATTATGTGAGCGGTGAGGCAGTCCTTGAACACTGAATGGGACATAGAATCAGTGGGAAAGCATGGTTCTTTGAAGACATCTATTTAATGTACATGCAAAGGCTGCATTGAACACCTGGAGGTACAAAGGTGCATGAGAGTACAAGTCGTGGTTTGTGGCATGACCTCCCCAGCTCTACAACTAACATCCTGTAGGGTGATTTATTCCATCTCTGACTGTCTACAGTCACTCTCCACCTGGGTCTGTCAACTGACCACTCCTAATCTTTTCGTGCTCTTGGCTTTGCAGTTATAAAAAGGCTGCAAATTAGCTGCCATATTTACACTGCAGGTGAAGATAGCACCCCACTGTGTTCAGGCAACATCCTCAGGACTTCTTTAATACCATCCCAGCTGTTGCTACAGCACACAAAGGAGAAAGGTTTTAAGTTTACTGCATTTTTTAATCACTCCAACCATATCTGCAAAAGAAAACGTTGTCGTTCACAGGGTGCCACTCCATCAATGCTGACAACAGCAAGGGGCACTACTGAGCCTCCACGTGATGTTCCACAATCAATTTATAGCCTAGAACAGATGAATGCAGCATATTCCAATTCCAACATTTCTTTCTGTTCCAGATAATGAGCTAGCACCAAAAAATGGTTGAACAATTTGAATAAATACAGCCTTCAATACATTCTCTTCCTCAGAGGTTTGCTGACACCTTAAGATATCAACCTATCCCTGGCCCCCATTTCCTGGCATCCTTACTCACTGCCTTACACTTGGTCAGCAAACAGAACTCCTGGGTACCCCACTCCTGCTTTAAATACACAGTGAGCCACTCAGGCCAGTGAAGCTGCAGGGGTGGGTTCTGCTGAGACCTGGAGCTGCTGAGATGTGCTCAGCCCTTGACCCTGCCCTGGGGTTGGCTGCCTCAGCTGGGGATGGCACCACCTTCCACAGCTGCCACTGCTCTCTGCAGTAAGTGCAGCCTGAGGGTAAAGCACCATTACACCAGCGCTAGACCTTGGTATCAAACAGCCCATCCCACCCCTGAGGGATTTACATCCTTTAGAGGTAAAATTCACAGGGTGGGGGAATAGAGATAACAAGGCTCTCAGTCTCCACGTTTTCCTTGAATGCTTACAAACTTAGTTCCTAAGGTGAAACTGCATGGCCCTGCTTTGGCCTTATCAGATAATGTCTCCACCTAAAACAATTTCTTTGACTTTGGAGGAAAATGTTCTCAGTTTCTTCAAGATGCCATTTCTACTGGTCACTCAACCCAGGTGAAAGCATTAAGAGCAAGGAGGATGCACAGCAGCAGTGGTGTAACATTTTTGTGGCCATTCTAGTGATGTTTTCCACTCAAGTTTCTTCCCTGCTTTTCATCTTGCTGCTGATGCTAGCAGCTGATGCCAGCTTGAGGCTTGGTACTTCTCAAGAATCAGACTGAGCTTTAGGCATGTCAGTCAGCCCATAACAGCTCCACCACAACATGTAATGCCCAGAAGACAGCACAAGAACTGAGAACAAATTTTTATTTAGTTGAGGGGATCCAGCTGCAGAAACAAACACCAGAGGAAATCAAGCTTGCTCAGAGCCTGAGCAGCCTCAGCAGTGCCAATGGCCCTCCTGGAAGGGCCTGCCTTACCTTAGGCTGTGCCCAGCTACAGTGCTCTTTTCTCCTGTCAATCACTCACACATGAAACCTGAAACCAACTACCCTTAAAATTAATTAATTACCTTCCCATGAACGTTTACTTCTAGTGGTGCTTCTTCCCCACTCACACCTAAATTGTATAAAGGCCAGTCAGTAAGACATTTTTGGCTGCTAGGGCAGCATTAACTAGAGAGGTAACTGAGTGTGTGGAAATGTAGGCTTCCCTCATGTGGGCTCCTGGCACACCAGCTTTGTGGAGTATCTAATGTGTGAGTATTTTTACCTAATGTTAAGTGCTTGGCTGTTGTTGTCTCTGGGTTTTTACAATTAGTGGCTTTTGAAGGTTAGCACTAAAATCCATAAAAACACAAACAGCCATGAGAAGGCAGCTATTGCTTCAATGTCAGACTTACTATCTCAGTTTTAAGATGTAGTAAAGTTTCCCAGAATATTGTGGAGGAATTTCTGTGTTGGGTGAAAGGTGTTTAAGTAGATTGTTTTATGAATAGATACTGTTATGGATAAAAAGGGCAGGATATAGTCAACACTGAACTAAACTTCCAGATCTCCTTTGAATTAACTGCAAGGTGGGTTGAGTTCTTATCCTCACTGGAAATAACTAGCATATTGTATAGCAGAGATAAAAGAAGGGAAAATGTACAACTATATCTGGCTAGAGTCTTCTGTGTCCTGAATTATTAAAGGTCTTCATAGCACCCCACACATAGTGCATTGAAGTACTTGGAACATAAGTTCTATAATCTTATTAATGTTCTGTGCCTAAAATTCTGTTTATTTTAAAATTTCTTCTGTATTTTAAGAAAACCCAACAACTATTAAGAGCTGTACTGGTGCTGCAGAGTAGGAAGCTTCCTCCCCTCTGAACCTCTGGCTTCTCTATGATTTGTGTTGGGGTGGTGGCCCCTTCAAAAGCAGGGGCTCCTGTTAACAGCAGCTCTGGAGAGAAATTACTTGGATGCTGGTATTGCTTATCCTGACATAAGTAAAACAGGTGATGGTTATGGTAAGGAAATGGTTTATAGTGCTGCTCAATATGCACAATAAAAAACAAATGGGAGACTTTGGGGTTTAGGAAATGTGTGAAGTTGAGGTAAGAAACAGCTGATTTCAGCTACTATTAAAGTGTGTATAGATGGGGAATGTGACAATGTTCCTTATATTTATCTGGGGAAGAAAAAGTATTGACAGGAAGATGATTGGGCCTTTCTGAAACTGAGGTAGAAAGAAATGCTCTTAATGGCTTAGAAAAAAATTAGTTTTTCTTTTTGAAATTTCTGTAATATCTTTTCTCAGCCTCACTTGCTACTCTGCTATCCAAATTCCTTTGCATTTTCTCAATGTAACTGTAGTAGTTTCTCTATATCTTTATCTCAGCAAGTGTAATTGTTTGCCAGTTTTGTCTAAAACAGTAACAGTGCTTATCATGTGGTAAGCACTCTTTAACGAACTTGTCTGATGAGCATTTTTATGTGATGCTAGTTCTTTCTTCCTGCCAGCAAATTGTCTGCCAACTGGCTTAAAACTGACACACAGGTTTCTTTCCTATATTCCAGCTGCCTGTGTTGATGAGTTTCTGTATCAGGAAAAGCTAACAAATTAATGTTAACTGTGTTCTGCAATTCAGTAATAACTATTATTTAACAATATTTATCTCTTTGGTAAGGGTTAGGTCTTAATATTTCATAGTGCTGTCTGGCAAAGGGTGTAAACAAATTATGTTACTGATTCTGTGCTGATCAAGCAGTGGTACTTTTATATTTTTCCTGGCACTGTTATCCCAATTAAAACGATCACAAATTTTCTACTCGGCCAGTAACTTCTTTGATTAATTTACTCTTCTCATTAGAAGTGTTCCAGGGTTTGTCTGTCACATTTGTTCAGGCTACATTCAAAACTGGCCCTATAAAGGGAATTGATTTAAGTCTACCCTTACTGCAAGAACTGTAATGAAACATTGCACCTTATAATGACAATCTGAAAGGGCACAAACCTACACAAGCATAGAGATGAGCAGGGACTTGCATGTCCTCTTGGATTTAAGAGCAGTAGATGGTGTTTGGCTGTTGCTGTGTCATTTAATTGAATGACCAGGATGTCTTGGAGTCATGAACTAGTGGAAGCTGGAAGGAACCTTTGGACATTATCTAGTCTGGCCCCACTCAGAGCAGGGCTACCTACAGCAGGCTCCCCAGGGCCATGTCCAGCCAAGCTTAAATATTTCTTCAAGGCTGGAGACTTGAGTGTCTCTGGGAAATCTATCATAGTGGAAAAAGTATTTCCTTAAGTTCAAATGGAATTTCCTGTATTTCAGCTTGTGCTCATTGCCTCTTATCCCTTCCTTGGGCACCACTGCAAAAAGATGGCACCTCTATTTTGTCTTTGAAAAAAGATTCTAGCAATCACTGCTATTTGTATAAAGAACACCCTTGTTACTCCCAATTATTACACAATTGTTATTGATTTTGTGGCACCAAAGGAATCCAGTTCTCTGTCCTCCATCTCCCTAAGTTATCTTCCAAAGATTCCCATCCCAGAAGTGCTGGGACCTGCTTCCTGCATTTGTATCCTTGCTGTTGCTCCTGTAGTGCTGCCTGCTGGGAAAGGGAGAAGCAGAAATTGGTTCTTCTTGCCCAGCTGGCTGAAGTTCAGCCAACAGAAAACTTTTGTCTTCAGCAAATAAACTCTCTGAATGCAAGCACCAGCTACTCTAGTTTATAAACCAGGGAGATGTTTTGCTCTCTGAGGCAAGTCCTAATTACAGGTAAAACTTAGAAAAGCATGTACTCTGTAGCACCACTGACAGCATACATGACTGAATTGGGAAAAACAATTTTGGGAAAGATTAGTGGAGAAAGATGTGCTTAGTCCTCAGTAGCTGCAGGTATCTGCATTGCTGTTGTTCCCAGGGTAACTGATGCTCAATCACATTTTGTATTATTATTTTCCTGTTGCGTATGACTTTTGAACCTGAACCTTCTACTCAGAGCGATGTGTATTTTTGAATTTTTACCTATACAGTAACTTGTCCTGTCCCATAATATTTTGTAGGATGATATGCAAGAATCCAAAGGAACAATCTGCTTTAGCATGTGCAGAATTTTAATATTAAAAAATGCTTATAATACAAGACCTGCTGAAGAAATTTTAGCAAGGTTTGTGCAGGTGGTTCCATGCACTATGAACACACTGTATAGGTCTGCAGACCTGCCTCCTTTCACTGAGTGGTCTGAAGATGGGCTTGCTCTTCCTGTTGAGTCCTAACCCAGGAACCTCCTGTGTCCCAGCAGGAGTACTGTGCCACCCTTTCTGTGATTAGATATGATCCTACTTTCAGAGTATGAGACCAAAATACTTGTTAGTTTATATATTAGAAGTAGCTTAAGTGAGGCAAAGTTAAAGTAACTGAAAGTAAATGAAAGGCAAATTAAAGTAACTGAAGATAAATCTTCTTCTTTCAGTCCTCTATTTCCCCTCTCCCTTTCATCTTTTCATTTTTAATCAAAATGATGTTCCCAGATCTTTGTTTGGGTATTACTAAGTTGCAGCAGTAGCTACCTGTAAATATTCAGTATTTGACCATATCTAAAAAAAGAGGACCCCAAATTACAAACCATCAAGTTGAAATTGTAATCTTAATGAGAATATTATGCAGAATATCCCCCAGCATGGTCTGGTCTGTATTTAAAAGCACTGCATTAACAGGGACTTGAGAAAAGGCCACCAAGCCATGTCTGATGGCTCTGCAATGCCAGTGGTTATTCACCTGAAGCAGACTTGAGTGCACACAGCATTGACGTGATTCAGAAGGTCCAGGGCAGCTGGTGAGACAGCCTGAGTGGCTGGGCTGGGGAGAGATGTTCCCTTTCCAGGAGGAGGCCTTACATGACTTTTATTAAATCTGTAATTTGTGACTCTTGTATGCCCAAATGTAATGCAAATCCACTGTCTTTCTTGTTTGCAATTAATGTCAATAGAAAGATGAAATGGAAGTTCAAGGAAATGGTTGCAATAAGCACCACCTCAGAGCCTTGTGTTGACTCCAATTTTCTTACATCATAATCTGCTTTGAGCCCTCTAAGTTACAAACCCAGCAATTTAATACTTGTGTTTCATGTTGCTCAAGTTAAATTTCTTTAGACAAAAAAGGGGTCTGAAAGCACATGCTTGATAACAGCTGAACCAATTGAAGACTGAACTAATTAATACAAGAGAAATTTAATGGTGCTCATAGTTGTGATGCAACTCATCTGCAGGGAAATAAAGTGAGGGAAGGTATTCACATCCCCCTTCCAGCATTTGCATAAGCTACAAGGCTTTTCCATGCTAAGGATGGAGAAACTTGGGTACTTGTTTTACGCCTATGAACCCAATGGGTCAACCACAAACACTAAAGCCATTCAAAACCATAAAGGTGACTTTGTTTTTTAATTCAGCTGATCAACAATTGGTGCTCATTTAATTGAGGAGCATCCATCATTTGTGTAATTCATGGTCCTAAGTACTCCAGAGATCAGCTGGTGAGGTTCTTGAATTTTAGGTTGCACTTAAGTTTTGTCAGGGTTTTTTAAATTCAGGTTTCATATATCTTGATGGATCAATTTCCAAAATGTGTAAGAGAGGATGAAAAAAGAGCCTCTGTGGAAGAACTGTGTCCTTACATAAATACTGTGTGAAAGGAAGCCAAAACAAACCAGCTACTGAGTCTCATTTTTGACTTGCTGGACAATGCCTTTTGTGTAAATTTTGATGTCTAACAGTTATTTCTAGCAACTTCTGGGAGACAAGGGGTATGCAAAAAAAGGTGAAGCTCTGATATGTCTAGACAGAGCATCTTTGACATAAAGTGGATGATTGTTTCCTAGCCTCCTCCAGGCTACCAGCTCAGAGCAGTACAGACACAGTGTATTTATGCCTGTTAAACCAGAAGTTCTGCCTGTTGTTTTTCCTTCCTTCATCACTTTCCACTGCTCTAGTCCAACTATGCTACACCAGGCTATTAAACATTGAGCATCCAGAATGTCTAGACAGGCTGAAAGACTGTCTGTGCTCTTTTTCTCAGAGTCAACTTTCCTAAGAACTAAAAGGCTATTTGGAAAGCCAAGGTGGCAGGGTTTTGAGTATGAGAGACACTTACTCAGGCTGCTTTCTGAGTGGGTAGGAACACACACTGATAGGGATTTCTAGCAGTGCATAAAATTCGTGTGCAAACCTCCTGCTGTTCCCCAGAGGCTTCCAACCTTTGACAATTATTGCTAATGTACTAAAACAGCTTGCACCTATATTCTAAGGATAGACTATAGAGATGGATTCTGTTACCTGCCAATGCTCTGCTCAAATATCAGAGAAGAAAACTAAAGGGGTGACTTCCTTGCCACAAATATGGGAAAATTCTTTTTGAGGCAGTAACAAAAGGTTTCTGTGCAGGGACCTGTGGACCAAGAGAGACATTTTGATGTATCTGCTGGTCTTGGCAATGTTGAACAAGAAGGCAAACAGAAGTGACAACTTCTTTTTTTCTATGTAACCTTTATTTTCTTCAGTTCTGACTTGAGTCACTGCCTTTAGCAAGAAGCAAGTACTTGTTTCTTGCAGGGTGGAAATGAATGTTGCCTCTAGAAGCTTTGCAAATTGAAAGTGAGATACCATATAAGGGCTGTCTACTGCACATTCTGTATGATTGTGAAGTATATTATAGAAACATGCTTTGATTTTTTGCACCTCAGGACAAGCCTGGGAGGCTTTGTCAGAGGTGGGGAGGAAGGGAGGACAGTCAGCTGGCACAGCAGGAGTTGTCCTTGTGCTTGGAGGAGTGAGGAGACATGGGTGCTCCTATGCAGCCATGCCCTTGTGGTCCACCCTGCTTCCCCTTTGCCTGAACAATCCTGGGAAACCTTGTGCCAACTCTCTTGACTTCCAGTAAGGGAGAACAGCATCCTTGTGGAAGTGTTCAGTAACCTGGGGTCTTTGAAGGAAAATATTTTTTCCTGTGTTAGGTAGCCCTCCAAGAAGAGGTATCAACAAAACATTCACACTGGTAGCTGGGAGATTGAGAAGCAGCAGGCACAGAAGGTGCCTGGATCAGAGGACAAACAACTGAATATGTGCACCCAAGAACATTTTTGTTTTCTCTGCTATTAAAAGCAAAAGAGGGTGGCAGATTTACTATCTTATGCTGCTCAAACAGAAAGTTCATAAAGTTAACAGAAATCCGGTTACAAAGTTCAATATATGAAAATGCTGGACAAATTTGGCGTTAGAGCTAGAAATCTACCATAAAGCATTTGGGGACTAAAAAAAACTTTCAACAAAACTTGCAGTTTAATTCATCAAGCAATTGAAATGTGACTTATGCATGAATAAATTCTTGTGGAGACCTAATGAGTGTGAAAGACATCTCTAATATATCACTTTAAGCATAGCAGGAACCTAAACTAGAAACTAAAGGCAAATTCAAAGTTAAAGCATCAGCCTGGTTTTCTAGAGGGCAAAACAATTTACTGATGAAAATTTTAAAAAATTCTGATATGCTGAAACCTTCAAATCAATATCCTTTGTCAGCAGCACTGCTTCTGGGAAACAAAGGTTATCTGACACAACACATGAATTAATGATTCTGTGTCTTGGGTTTAAGTTGGATGAAATGATTTGATATTCCCTTCCAGTTTTAAAATCTATTGAGACCTTTTCCCCGGTTCAGGGGAGAATGCAGCAAGATGACACCCCTGAGGAAAAAAGGAACCCAAGTAATGAGAAGACAGAAAGCATAGCTCCAAGGGAAAACCAAATCAGGATATTGTTTAATAAAACAGCTTCCTTAAGTGCATTTGTTGGTCAGCAGCTTTGACTAGACCTGTCTTGGAATGAGAAAGGAAGGCACAGTGGGGTCAGCTGGCTAATTTGGGGTAGTGCATAGGAATGGCTACCCTGCCTCACAGCAGAGGTACCCCTGAGTTTCTCTCCCAGCTAATGGTGCTGTGCTGCCCTGAGTGTGGGAAAGGAGAAATGGGAAACCTGATAGCCCAGTGTCCTTTGCTGGCAGCCTTTGGAGCTGCTGGATAAGGTACCATGTAGTCCTTCAGCTCTTGGTGCTGATTCTCCTCCTCTCCACCTCTGTGTATGTGTTTGGGCTTTGCATCTCAAGAAAGTTGGGTTAGACAAGGAATCAAAAGGACTAGAAAATTTCCCATAAGGAATTCCTTATTCAAAGGAAGATTTGATAACTTAAGTCTGGGGTTTAGTTTTTTGAAGTTGCTGCAAAGGAAATTAACACTTTTCCTTCCATACTTGGGGGAGGCAGGATAAAAACTGCTGCATGCTCCTTGACTCAGCTTAACTTTGATACAAGGAAAAGCTTCCCAGTAGGATAATGAAGGACTGGTAAACATAGTTAAGAAAAGGTGTGTAATTGCTGTTGAAAGGCTTCAGGAACAGGTAGGACAGGACATCTGTCCTAATGACATGGGGTGATCCTTGTTTCCTTATACAGCAGAAAAACTTGAGGTCCTTTCTGTTTTTAAGAGATGGTTTTTCCACCTCTTTTGGGCTGGTGGCAATGTTGAACAAATACTGTTTATCTGGAGACTATGACATTTTGCAAAAATATATTGTGCTGAACAATTCTAAGTGTTGCCAAAGAAGGTATATCTCCTCTTCATTGTAAGTAAAATCTATCAGCCAGTTCAAAAGGCAATCATTGTTCCCTGATAAAATGCAGCTGGTGTGCACATGAGCTTAGTCAGCAGACTATAAAATAACATAAGCTTTCCATAGAGATCAGAAACATCAGAGGCAGAAAGAGTATTTAAAAACAATCTCTAACAGATTGCTATAATTATTAAATGTGATGTATCACAACTAGTGATGGAATGTAGCTGAGATGATACTGCCCAGACAGGAAGGAGTAATAAGGCTTTGGTGTCCACCTCTGTCTATAGATTTCAAATCCCAGAGAGTGGATCAGCAGCAGCCAGATTATGTGCAGCTCATCACTTAAAATAGTTTTGCTGTCATGAGGGAGGTGTACATTTACTGAAACATTCAGGTGCTGCTTTTGAACAAGTTAACAGCTTTAATGCCACTCTGCTTGGGACCATGGGAGAAATAACAATATAAATCTCTCCACTGCACTGCCCTAGTGGGATGCACTGGAATGGTGACACTTACCTACAGGGTAATGTTTGAAGGGCCACATGCAATACAGGTCAGACACTTCTGTCCATAGCAAGGAAGTGACAGGGACAGCAGAGCTCTGTGAGAGCCTCTTGGGCTGGAAATGAGCTCCTCTGTTGCCTCAGCTTGCCCTTGTGGGGGCTGCATTTTTATATGCTTTCAACTCCAACTGGAAGCAATAAGGTAGGATGGACATCTGACTGCTGCCAGGGGAAAGTCTCAGATGGAGCTGTTCTGAACTTTCCCCTTCCGCTTTAGATCACGTTTCCCTTAAGGAAAAAATCCTAATGGATTGCTTTTATGTTTCTGCTAAGAAGGAACTGAAGGCACTTAACCCATTACAACCCATTAAAAATTGATAAAACCAAGCAGTGGGTTTTATCATGATAAACCTTTTCACAGCATGGTGAATTTTCTTTAAAATAGTAAGTAGAGTACCCTTTTGATATTTGTACTTACAAGAATATTAATCATTTGAAAATATTAATATTTGTACTTACAAGATTAATTGGGTTCTGTCTGAATTGACTGCTGCAGTTAAAAGAGGCTGGTGCTGGAGTGATGAAAAGGCTTTGGTTTTATATTGATAGGGCTGTTCTGAATTGCTCTCAGTGTTGTGTCTCAGCATTATCTGCTTTTCCTTACCTACAGCTCAGAGAATTAACAGTGCTAGACATCATTCTTTCATAGTCTTGAAAAAAGGAGTCTCTGAGCCTGCTGCATTTGCTAACTCCTCTGCTTGCAAGCATTCTCCTCTACTACACAGTGCAGTTATCCTACAACTCCAGCTAGATGCTTTTTTAATTCCAAATTCTATTTTGCTTAAAATTCAGCACTAACTGGAATTGTCAGGGCCCTGAAAGTCAGGAAACTGATGTCAAGAAACACCTTAAACCATGAATTTTACATCATGTTGCAGTTAGTGTTTTCAGGTTTTGCATTTGCAGGTATATCCGTGAACATGAGGGAAAGAAATGATTCAAAGCCAAAGGTTTTTACTTAATCATATTGAAGCAAGAGCTTTAAAAGGAATGTCAGACTATAATAAAACTGAGAACAATGGTGGTTAAACCTGCCAAGTGAAAAAGGAAGAAACATCCATTTGAAACTTTGTTTTTTCATTAAGTTGGGTGCTTTACATTACGAATTTGGCATGTCAATAAATTTCACACAAACATTTCTGAAAGAAATAAATTTATGGCCTCTTAGCTTTCTGTCTGTGTGCTGGAATAAAAACCCCTGAAGACACAGCTGTATTAGACACCAACTGGCTTTGCCATGTTCCTCAGCAAGGTTCTGTGCTGGGAGGCTGAAATACGTGTGAGCAACAAGTGGCAGGTCCAGAATTCCATGTAAAAGCTTCAGCTGCTTTGATTTCCTAAAATGTCCATAGCAACACTCACCTTCAAATTAAATTCCATTAGAGCAGAAAGGCTTTTTATCTATAGATCAGAGCCTACCTTTGCTGTTGCTTCATAAATAGGAAAGGTAAATGAAGAGTTAAGTACTTGAAGGTAGTATAAACCATAAATGTCAGCTATATTAATTAATAATCAGTTATGGTAATAACAACAGCTTAAAGTAGTCTAAGAAATAGTCATCTTCCCCCATTCTGTATTGCTGCTTTAACAGATAAACAGGCATCATTTGTTCTGTGTTCTGATCCCAAAATTACAAATGTATGCGGTATGATTCAGGACTGAAAGAAATATCTATTTTTTTTCCAATTATCCTAAATTTCAGACTAATCTAGGATAGATGAATATAAAACAGCAAAGCTAAGAAAAAACACAGCCCTGTGATGAACCTATGTGTATTTTTAACATATGTGATGCAAGTGGTGCTGTCTTTGGGGAGCATATCCTTGTAATGTGGGGAACTGAATCCCTCTGTCACAGACTAGCTAAAGGTTGCTCATTCACTGATTGCACAGCTGCAATGTAATTAAAATGTTTGTTTACCTGTAAAAGAGTTGAAAGCTGAACACTGATGTTTGTATACATACACTGTATTAAAGAAGTTAGGCAGCCTTTACAAATGACTTTTCAAGCACTGTTAAACCCACTGAAAGCAACTTTTAACTATATTAAGTGGCTTTTGGAAGGGGTGTTAAAAATATCCTATAATGAGATATCTGTCAGTCTCTTCCTTATACAGAAATAGACACATGAGTAAGACATGCCAGGTTTGAGTAAGTACATGGCATGGATTTAATTGCTATGCTGCTCCCTGTGTTTCTGCCATGGAGGGGCAGGGATTAGCATTATGTGTGAACTGGAACACAGGGAAGTTCATGAGGCATCCCTGTGCCTGTCTGCTGAGGGCCCAGCAACCACCACCCAGCTTGCTGCATTGAATTAAGTCTCAAAACATTCTGTGAGATAAAGTGTAATCTTCTGAGCAAGATAAATTACTCTGAGGAGCCATCTGCCTTTTCCCTTTTAAAAAAATGTCTCTTTAAATGTAAATTTAGCTTTCCACCAGAGACAGTATTGCCATGGTAACAAACACAAGAAAAATAAATGTCTCTTAGAGGAAAACCACATTTTATTTTGTATAAACATATTCCATATATAATAAATTATGCAGCTATGGAATTATTGTATATACAATCTCAGACAGTAAAAAAAGAGTATCAGTCTTTGCCTGGAATGGTTCTCTGAGCTAGTACCAAACATAATTGCTTGCAGTAAAGAAATGCATTGTATACTTAATTTCTCATGCTATGAACTAGAGCTCTCATCTTTCAGTTTGCTGGGAATGGACTGGAATGCTACAAACTCCAGCAGAGCGTCAGGCAGGCAGCAGGAGTTTACTGAACTGGAGCCTAAAATGTAATCCCTGCCAGGTAATTTAGATTATAAGTGCTTTGCTGTGTGAATTTCCTCTGCACAGTCCACCACTGGAGAGCTTTGTTATTCAAAGAGCACAGAAGCAGTGGTTTGGATTTCTCCTCCATCGAATGAAAGGAGGAATGCTTTCAGGTTAGGCCTGTTTCAAAACTAAGATTGATGAGTGGTGTGCTTTAAATTGTTCACAAACAAATTCCTCTCTACCTCTTCCTGCATCAGTAACCCCCTACAAAGGTCAGTGTGAGGAGACACCCAAGATGGGCAGTATCGTTGTTTGCAAGAATTTCTGCGTGGTTAAAAATAATTTCTTTTTACATTGTCTACTTTCTCATTTCAGGCTTCCAATTTCACAGTACACAATTACAATGACAGCTCTCAAACACTGTCATTGTTGAAGTGTTCCACAATTTTTTATTTACTCTCTTTCTTTCCCTTCTTTTGGCCTTTTGATTGTGTGTGCTGTGTTTGAAGGCTACAGGGGAGTGAAGATGTCCATGGCTGGGTTTCAGTGGTGGGAGGAAGGGAGGAATTCTGGTGCTTGCCTGTGGAACAGAAACCATCCTGCATTTACCTGGCACCTCTCATCTGAATGAAACAGTAGTTTACACAGATTAAGCTCTTTCTTCTTTCTGTATGGCAGGCAGGGTAACTGTATTATCCCCACTTAAAGACATGTTAAAGAACTAATTTCTTCTAGAGATTGTGATACTGACTTTAGCAGGAATGGTGCTGAAATTGTAATCTGCACTTTCCCTACCTTAGCTGCTGAGTGGCATGTTCAGTAGCATCAACATCTATCACTTCAGATATTGCTGTTACACTTCTTGAAATCAGACGGGTAAAATTGAATGTTTTCAGCAATGGCTTGGGCAGAACTTCATACAACCTAGTCTTCTGAGAAAAGAATAAGCTGTCAGTTTCAGCAAAATGTTGTCCTTTGATGTGTGCACGCAGTTCTGCGGGAGGTATAAAGCTAATATGCAGAGATGGACTGCAATGGATTAACTGAGGTGTTGGAGAGCAATCAGCTTCTCCTGCATGTCTCAACCTGCCAGACCACGACCTTGGCAAGAGTACCGGCACTGGGTTACACTGTGGACTGTCCTGCTTGGGCCTCGGGCAGCAGCTGGTAAAAAGATGTGTACGGAAAGAAAGAAAAGTAACAAGGCAGATAGGCCCTAATACCCCCACGTGCATCTTCCCAGTCATATGCAGTTTCGGGTTAACTGCAGGTAGCAGTCTGGCCCACGTAAGAAGGTGACCTTAAATAGTCTTTGGAGCGCTTGTCAGCAGGTACAGAGGAGAAGCAGCTTCTCGCAGTGCTTCAGAGGGGTGCAGGAGCAGGGGAGCAGGCTGGCCCCGCACTGCTCGGAAGGCAGGCCCGCAGCCGGGGTCCCTGGGGGACACAAACCCTTACCTAACCCCGCCAGCACCTCCGGGCCAGCAGGCCAACCTGAGGTGACTTCCATGTGACACGGATGTGTCGGCTTACCAAACATCCCACAGCATGGGGAACACGGCACAGACCGAGGCAAGGAGTGAGCATCCCACCCCTCTTATTGCTAGAGCTGGTCACTGTGTTTCAAATAGAGAAGGGGAGAAAGGTGCCTTACTGCAATCTTAACGACTTCTTTCTGTTCCTCTCTCTTCCAGGTTCTCTGCAAAGGCTGTGTCCGTGTAGGGGCTCTAGGAAAGACGCCACTGCAGCTTATGTCCCGGCTGACGAGGCAGGAGCGGGCGCCTTTGNCGGAGGGGACGCGTCGGTGCCGCGATGGTGTCCTGGATGATCTCCCGAGCGGTCGTGTGAGTGCCGGGATAGGGCTGCGGGAGGCGGCTGATCTCCCGGGCCGGGGGTGGTCCCGATGAGCGGGGGGTGGCGGCCCTTTTCTCCTTCCCCCAGCCTCCTGAGCCGGGTGCTCCGCGCTCCCCTTGGGGCTCTGTGTGCCTCAGAGATTCCTTATGCTCCCAAAAACTCCCGCAAGACCTGCAGCGGCCGGGCTGATGTTAGTCCGTGTGTCTCCTGCTCTAAGTGCCTGTTCCACGGGGCTGCGGGCCCAGCCAAGCCGCGCTGCCTGTGCCTGTCACGGACAAATTGCAACCGTTGCTTGTAAATGGATCGTGCAGTAACCTGTAAAAGTAACCTATAAAATCTGTAACTTCTCCCTTTAAACCTGTAGCAGAGTTGAGAGAACTAGAAGGATGCTTGCGAGTGTGAGATGGCGGTCTGTGCTGAGTATAGGTTATCAGCTGAACAGATAGATTGGCACTGTTGTTGTGTACTGGACTTGATAAACTTGAGTTTTGAAAGCCAAAGAGGCAAACTTCCTTAGGTGAGAAACATCATGTTACCTGTTGTGTAAGTTCTGCTTGAGAAAGAGTGCACTGCAGTGCAACCTCTGATTTTTTTTTCATAGGCTCTGTGCTATTCCTTCCTGAAACTGATGAGTTATGGCGCTCATTTGAATAATACACCCTTATAAAGGTTGAGTAATATTTGGGCACCAGAGTCTTCCTTGTGCTCCATGCTGGGTCGCACTGTGCCTCTGGGGTCCCCAGTGCTTATTGAGCTGAGATGTGCTGTGAGTGAGTTTTTACCCGGCAAATGAAGTGAATCTGCTCACAAAGCAGTCCAACAAACATCCGAATTAGCATAAAATTTGTAGCAGGGGTGTGTGACCCACAGCCGCGCATAAAAGGATTTTCCTGTGATATCCCCCTTAAGCTGTCTGGTGTAATTTCATCGGAAAACTTTGTCAGGAAGCTTTCTCCTGCTGCCACGTATATTTTCCTGCTGCAGTCCAACCACCTAGATAAGTAGCAATCCTTTTCCCCCTTGCTGCCCTCCCTGAGACTTGTCACATAATTGCAACTTGGAAAGTAGAACATCGTGTTCCGGAATGGGCAAAGGACGACAGAGGTTTGGAAGAGGGTCTGTGGGAGGAATTGCTGTCGGTGCACTTTGTCAGTGTGGTCTTCCTATGGGCTATACATGGTGCTATAGGCATATATATGTGCCTTCTGTACATGGTATGGAGCTGCTCAACCTGTTTCTGCTTTCTTACGTAAGAGCACCAGCCAGAGAATTCTTTTATTTTAACTATTTTAACTACTTAGACCGGGTTGGCTTCAAGGGAAATGGCAGCAGTGCTGGGTACCATAATTTCTAATCACCAAATTCTTGTGTAGTTGGTTGGGGTCTTTTCCCTCTGAGTTCCTAAGGGTTGTACTTGCATAAGTTAAAGTCTTCTATGAGCTGAACCAATAGGGAATGAAGAGAAGAGCTACTGCTCTCCACAGATTTGTTGCAAAAGGCAATAAAGGATGTTGTACTGTGCACTTCTGTGTAGTTTGGTTTCTTTGTTGCCATTGGTCACTCATCTGTATGCCCTAATTATTTTTGCTAAAAAGGGAGTCCTAAATATTATTTATAAATCCTTTCCACCCTCTTGTGTCCTTGTTTCCTAGAAGTGGGATTTAAATAGTTTGCCAGTGTTCAGTTTCTCAGGAAGGTGAAAGTGTTCAATGAGAACCTGGACAGCTTTGAGATTATTGTTCAGCTTTGCTAATAAAGCAAAATTCATGTGGAAACAGAGGGTGAGAAGTAGCACTGAAGCAGATGGGATGTGACATGGGAGGTCTTAATTTCAATGGTCTTGAGAATGTCCTTCTTGTCCTGTTTTCTCAGTGTCCATTATCTTCCTTTTCTGATCTGTTTCCCTTACCAGTCTCTTCTCAGATGTCCCTATTTCTGTGACTTTGTCTCAGAATTGTGAGTTTGGAAGGTGCATACTGTCTTTCCATTAGAAGCCCCAAGAAACAGATTTTTAAGTACTATGTAGCTGTGAAGATCTAGGGCTCTTTCTTAGGTGGCACTTTGATTCTGGTGTGGTGACTTTCCTGGTGTGTATGTCCACAGCAGGCCCACACTGCCCTGTTCTGTGTGAGCAGCCAGCAAGAATCCCTGGTGATCATCTTCACTGGTGATGGAAAGGAGCAGCAGGTTTTTTCTGTCTGGGGTAGAGTTCTCCACTCCTGACTGACCTCCTATGTTTCAGGGCCAAAAGAGCAGCAAAATATTAAATTGGTAGGTGTGTCGCAGTGCCCTCTGCTGACTTCTGATGTGGTGGGCTTGTGCTGACATGTGTGTCCCCAGCAAGCTGCCTTCTGATTCAATCTGAGACATTGCAATTTCAAATTCATTAACTCCACTCAAATGGTTTGGTGAGCGCTTTAAGGAGCTAGGGAATGGAGCTAGTAGAGAATTTGAATTCTTAATTGCATGTGAATTGCCTTGAGGAGTCATGCACAGGAAGCAGGGAGTGGTTCAAGTTCAGTGTTCCACATAGTAATCTTCAGCAGAACTTTGTTTTAATGAAATCTTTTCCCTTTGCTCTATCAATGCTATTATTCTTAATTATTTGAACTTGTGAAATACCTTGTAATAATTGCATGTCTTTTACGTCAAGAAGCAGAAGACTTGAAGTGCATAATTAAAACATCTTTCCATTTTCAAATTCTGTGTCAATTGGGTGCTGTTGTAGTAAGTATAGCTCATTATTATTTCTAAAACACATTGGCTGTTGCAACATTTTTTGGAATGCTTACTGCAGGGTTTTTCTTTTTTTTTTTTCACTGAGCAAAACCAACAAGAAAAGAAATTATTTCGTTCAGGGTACCAGAAAACTTCTTAAAGTGGCACGAATGGTTCTTAGTCTTCATTGGTGGAAATAATTCTTTTAATTTGTGCCTGCCCATCTTGTTCACTTCAAACAGAGCTCGTGCCTGACTTTTGGCCCGCTTGGGTTGCTCATTCTTCTCTGTGTAAGGTCTGAGCGATTGTGTACACATCAGTTGCTGAGACAGTATTTAACAGTAAACACACTGAGTACTTGTCAGTCACAGCCTGGTATGGATGAGATCAGACCATCCTCTTGTGCCAAGCAAAGATGTGAAAGCATCCTAAATACAAAGTAGATGGCCATTTTGTTCTTGCAATCTGTTAAAGCAGACTGTCTGCTGTAATCTGTTCACTTTTTTCCCTCCTCACTTAAAAATGAAAGTTCCCCCATCTGTGTTGCTTTGCAACACGCTCTCCCCCTTCGTGTTTAAGTACATGGTTTGTTTCCTGTTAAGTAGGTTAGCATCCATGAATGTTGGAAGGGAAAATTGCAATGCTCCACAGGAGGATATATTTGTCTTGGGTACTAGTAGTTAGTTTTGTTTGCTTGTCTTTACAATGTCTGTCTTCCCCACCCCAGTTTTAGAGCCTTGCAAATATCCCTTGATTCTGATATTAGATTGTAACTAAATACTTTAAGCTGGACAAAGACTGTCCTGGGAACACAGCAGGTGACCTGGAGCTAGGTAGCACTATTATTCTCTTTCAGCCTTTGCTGCTTTACAGATTGGAGCTGTTTCTTTGAGGGTAGTTTCCAAGGCATTATCTTACTCAATTTTGAATGCTTCTGTTGTTGTTGGACATTTCCAGGTGTCCAGCTGCCCCTAGAATTACTACATATCTGGAAAGGGGTGGCTGGAGCCATGGCTTCTGTGTTCATTGGATTGTTGTCAGGAGTACCTGGCTTAGCATGTAGGTGATGTTTTATGTAACTGTGTATGCTTTGACTGTAAACCTGGATTGTGTATTGTTCTTGGGATACATTTTTTTTTATTAAAAGCATAAACTACAAAAATATTTACCCTCTTGTTTGCTAATCAATGTGCTGTCAAACATGTCTTGAAATGATCACAGCTCACTGGGTGGAACCAAGTAACAATAACACCATGTGTGTGGAAGGAATAGTTAGAGCTTTAGTAGCCTAAGCTTCAAGTCAGAGGAGCCATTTGTGGGAGAATTTCTTTCACTGTTTGCAGCCTGATCTCTGGCACAATGCTTGCAGCTGAAGATATTGAGTGCTGGTGGATGCTGTGTTTCTGACCATGTTCTTCAGTTTAAAGGCCTATAAATTGCTGCTGCACCTGTGGGGAAAAAGGAGTTGCTGTCATTGTAAGTGAGATGTGCTGCAATGTCTGTCTCATGACGGAACTGGAATGAATCAGTGATTGTGTATCAGTTATCCTTGGCACTTCATGCTGTGCTTAAATAGATCTCACTGTTCTTTTGCTGGGAGGGGCCATCCTGCCCTTCACCCTCTCCTCATTCACTTTCCAGAGGATCCAAATCTTCCTCTGTGACCACTGTGTAAGTCTGGTTGTTTTGTCAACTAGAATGAAAATTAGCATTGATAGAGGTTAATCTTTTGTGAGTTGCAATGCGCTGCACCAGCTCATGCTGCTGTTGTGTAGTTGCTAGGTAAGTGCTGTGTTGAGAATGAAAGGTTGCAGGACAAAACCAGCATTCTTTTGGGCTTTAGGGTACGGTTAAAATGTGCTCTGAAACTACATTCTTTGTGTTCACATTGCTGCTTATTCTTTCTTTTTGTGACTCTAGTTCCAGTAATAACAGTGCAGCTGTTCTAACCAAACAATATGTCAGATTTTTTTCAAGGGTTTTCAGTTTCATGGGTTGAAATCTGTAAGCATATGTAAGTCTAGGGATTAAGTGTATTGTTCTGACTATGTGAAAGTTTAAAATCATTTACATAATTGAGTAATGAAATAATCAGAGCACTTCTCTGCAATAGTTCAGCTTCTCAGTGAGGCAATCTTAATATCTACAGTGACAAGTTTCTGCTCACTCGTGTGACTTAAACACCTCTTGAGTTAGTACAGTGCAAAATGACTGTCTCTGACAACTTGTAAGCAAGAAGTGTCCCTAGTGCTTGTCGGGCACACCTTGCCTTAAATCAGCCTTTGCTCTGCAGCCTGGCTGCTCTGTTCTGTGCCATGTTTACAGGAGGTGGAGGTGCAGAGCATGCACTGTGCCCAGCCTGTGGCAGGCAGGGGGACTGGAGCTTGCTCCAAACAGATGGAGCACATCGAGAGGTGTCCTGTGGAGTCTGACATTCTTACTTAATGGTCTTGGCATGTACTCTGTTACAGAATGTGCTGAAACCCGTAAGAAGCGATCACAGCTCATGGATGGAGTCGAGTAACAATAACACCGTGTGTGTGGAAGCAATAGCTGGAGCTTAATAGCCTCATCTGCGTTGTAGATAAAGAAATACCAAGGGCTGCATGATCTGGCACAAAAGGATGTTTCTAACTAAAACAAACAAGTCAACTCTTGCAGTGTTCCACGAAGCAATGTCTGCTTTGAGAGAGCACATTGTACTGAGCATTTCTGCAGCCTGGACAGAAGGGCTTGTCTTTCCTGGCTTTGTACATAGAGGCAGCTCCTGATATGCCTGTGTAAGGCTGGGGAAGATCCTGAGCTAAATTTAGATTTTTATTTTTTTTAAGTTGCTTTGGCTCAATAATTTTAACATTTGATAGAAATTATCATCAAAATGTGTGTAAAAACATGTCTGTCAGAGTCCTGTGTTCCATGTATAAAGGAGCTTTCTCTGAGCTTTTTGGTCTTTTTTATTCTGCTTTTGAATTTCCAGAATTGTGAAACCTGTGAAAGTTATGGGTTTTTACAGGAGAAAATATTACATCTGCCAACAGTACAATCCCTCTGTTGTCAAGACCTGCCAGACTGGATCATAACAATTTACTGCAGTACAAATGAGATGAGGTGTGTGGAGTCTAGGCAGGAAAGGTGATTGCAGGTTTTTTGCTGACCAGCGTGACTTCAAACATGACTGGCCTCGGTGACACAGAACAACCAATCTGGCAGGATGGCTTTGGCTCTGAGGGAAACAAAACACCCCACAGAGGCTATCTCTGCTCTGAGCTTCTTGTCAGCCATCTCTGTTGCTTTGCTGCTCAGTTTATCACTGACAAAATAATAGGGTGTTCCTTTTGTTTCTCCTGTGTTTCCTAGCAGTCTGCAAGCATCAGCATGGAGGTGAGTTTAACTAGATGAATGTTTGCCCTGTATTTATCATCTTTGGGGCATTGCTCACGCATCCCAAAGACAGTTGGAACTTGTGTTTGATGTTGAAAACTAGGTGCTATTTATTTCAAAAGTCTGCAACCTGGCTTTTAAGTGCAAGGATTTCCCAAGCAGAATTTTTCCTGATGTGAGATGCCTGACATAATGCTGTACTTCTTTGTGTTAAAGCTGTTGGAACTTGCAGTGCTCAAACGGGAAAATCAGAAAACAATTTGTGCTTGTGCCTTCCTACCACTGTCTGCTTTTGTTATTTCCTCCTCCCACCCTCTTTTGTACTTCATTGATCAAAACTAAGAAAAGGAGAGTGAGGAAGGTGGTCACTAGCTTAAAGATATTGTGATTAGTTTTTACAGTATGGTAACATTACCTTAAAGTAATATAAGAACCCCAAAGAATTATTATTTGGCTTTGTGCTGTCATTTTTCACTTCTGTCTGCTAATCTGCCCCCTCCCCCGCTCCCTGATTAGGATTTTGTTCTAGAACACGTAATTTCCTTTATGTCTAAAGGTACATCTAGGATTACTCAGATGCAGTATATTTAGTATTAGAATGTTTTAGAAGCTGACCTATTCAAAATTTTCAGCACTGAACACTTTATGGTTCACTTGGAAGACAATATATCCACAGAAACATAAAATGTGTGTTTTACATGACTGCTTTGGCAGTCATTAATTTGCTGTAGTTGCAATGTAAGCAGTGTTGGTTTTACTCTTATAGAACTTTGAGGGGTAGTTTTTCTTGTCTAAGAGTTACCCTTGAATGGCTGAGACAAAAAGAAATTTACATTTGTATAAAGAGGATTATGTGAATTGGGCAAATTTTCTTCCATTTGCATTTGGAAAATAACATTTCTGAAAAGGCATGCATTTCTTTTGTATCTTCTGGTTTCTTAGCCCATTTACATATAACCAGTGAAACATACTTGCATTAATAGAATTCTTCTCTCAAAAACATTTTTTTGGTTAATCAGCATAATGTGCTTTATTTGTATTTGAGAGCAAAACCTAACCATCAAACTAATTAATGCATGAGTCTCTAAAGAAAATGAATTGGGTTCAAAAGTGAGGAAGTTAAGGTATCTTTTAGCATTGTGTTTTGGCCAATAAGGTTAAGTTGCTAATAGAAGTGTATGAATAAGGCTGGTAGAGACTGTGCTTGTCAGTGTGAACTTGGTGTCTGACAGACTCCTCAGAGCTCTCTACACAGCAGATATGATTGAGGAAACACATCCTTGGAATGACAGGTCCAGATGCTGCATCAACAGCATCTGCCAAATACCAAGTTCTTAGAAACCTTTTCCTTTGTACAGTGGAGAGGTTTGTTTTTTTGAATTCTCTAAGAAGCTTCAGAAGTACATTTCTGGGTTAGAAAATTAACGGTATTGTTTGAAAATCAAGGACCTTAAGGCAAAAAATTAAAATGTCTGAACTTTGGATGCTGTCTGGGGCAGAGGTAAGACACGCTTACTTTTCCTTCAAGAGTTGGAGTTACATGGTTCCACTTTGCTCAGATTGTGGTATTTTTTGAGCATTTTTCTGGGAGAGGCAGGACATTGAGGCTGGTCCCTGATGACACCCTTGGGTTCAAGAATGTGTAATGATTAAGTAGGACTTTCTGAGCCTTTGGGTTATGAACTTCACTTTTCTCTCTGGAGCCACCCAGACAGATTAATATTCCACACAGAGTGACCTGTGGCAGCATGGACACTTTTAAAAAACTGCTGCCCATATAGATGGGTGGTTACATACAGTGTGGTTTGCCTTATACTAACAGACAGCTCAAAAATAAAGTGTTTCCCTAGGAATAAGCAAAGCAGTTTTTATTTGGGTCCACTGCTATTTTAAATGTTAGTTTCCTATAGCCAGTTATTTTGATGTTGATGTTGATTAATGGTTCAAAAATAGAGAGGATACTCTTAGAGCAGCTAACAGTGACTGTGGATTTTAACTTGTGAAATTAGCTCAAGTCTCTAGAAGACTTGATGTATGTAGGGTGAAAACCAAAGATGAAAAGGTGAGAATCCAAGTGGAAATCCATTTTTTGACAGTGGCATTTGGAGGTGTTAGGGGGAATGGCCAAGCCTGGAAGAGGAACTCCAGTGGAGCTTTGAAGCCACTTGTCAAAGCTGAATAAAGCTTTAGATTTGAAAAATAGTTGAGAATGGGCATGACTTCAGAGTCTTGAGAAACTGGGTTTCCACAAATAGTGAAAATAATATTAAAGTACTGGATTCCTGAACCTACAGTTCAAGCATTGGGTACATCAGGAAACTTTTCATTAGGCAGCTGCTGAGACAATAGAGGAAATATGCTTAATCACTTTATTGCAAAGAATTTGTCCCTATCTCCTGCAATTGAGACTTATGTCTGTAGCATGTGATTGTACATGGCCTTCCCATTGTGACTTCTATAGCTTGATTGAAGGCAATATAACAGGGTAAATATGCCCAAGTAGACTTTAATAAATAAAAAGCTGACCTTGTGTCTTTTCAGGCAACTTTTTTTTTTTTTCCCCCCACAGCAGTGGAAGAGATTACTGTCACTTAAAACACTGAATTATCTTGTCTTGTTACCTGCTCATTTCACCAGGACTGAGATCTGAGATTTCCAAGAGCTGAAGCTTTAAGACTATTAAGCAGGTTTAAAAATGTGCAGGACTTGGCAGTACTGAGATGAGTCTTTGCTTTGTTTTCTTTATGCCAGCTTTGATTCTCCAAACATCCATCTAACTTTCCTTGTTTCAAAATTTGCTGTGGCACAGAGCAGAGCAACCTTTGAGAAGTGGCTGCTGACTTGACACAAGATAGCTGAAGTTCCTCTAATGAACAATTTTCCAGTATACCATATAGATTGCAATGGAAGGTGTTCTAAGTTGTCTTCTGGATTCTTAAGTATCCTTGCTATCAAAGACATCATGTTCTTACACAGAAATAAAGACTTAAAAAATTCTAGAGGCTTCAAACATAATTTTGAAGACAGTAGGCATAAAACTAATATAAATAAGAGAAATGGCAGTTTTTTATTTAAATTTATGGAAGCCAAGAAACTAACAAGTGTATATGTAACTTCAAACCTCATAATAAAATGAAACACCTCATTCTAGATCTGTAACGTTCCTGTTAATCTTGTTCAGCACATCATCTGCATTAAATTACCCAGGCCTTTTAGGAGCTCTCAGAAGTATCCTAAATGGAGAGGATCATGTTGCTCATGCAAACTGCATGTGTAGGTTGTAATACCTCCAAGAGCAGTCAGTGTAAAGAACTTTTTCCAAAGCAAGGAAGCTCCGAAGTATGTTTCTCTGTCATCTGTCAATTGCCTTTATTATGTAAACTCTTTGTGACAGTTTCTTTGAACTTGCATGTAGGTATCAGCTTTCATCTTTAAACTTTAAAAAAATTGTAATCTTAATTGTATCTTGCTCACCTGCTTTATGAAATTATGAAATAAGCTTAATCATGCATATATTAAATGAAAATAGAAAATATCTCCTGAAAACTAGGCGTGGTTTGATATTTTTAAAATTGAAAAATAGCAAATTAGTCAGTTTGTTTCTTCTGACATCCTTAATCCAGCTGTCAGTCCTTAGGAGACTGATCATTAGAAGAAAAGCAGAGTTGAGTACAAGGACACATTATTCTTTGAACAAAGTCATGTGCAAGGCTATCTTAAGAGCTGTCTGTACCTGCAATTGTTCCTGATTGTTGGGTATTTCTCAGTGTTCAGTTCTGCTCCTGCCTGATACCATAGCTGGCTGACATGGGGCCACAAATACTTTGCTTCCAGTGGTAAGCAGTCTTAGCAACATAGAAATTGGAGATGATTCCAGGTATTTGAAGGAAAGTAACTTACTTGAGATTTAAGTAAGTGTGAGCAGCTTTGAAAATGAGTACTTCTCCAACAAGGATGACATTTTGCTGTTGAGTTTAAGGTAAGAGCTAGGTGGGGGATTTCAGTCCTCTTGTGAGGGTGGTTCTGGATTTGAAGGCATTCCGTGTTTGCTCTTTATCACGAGGCAGTGTTTACAGACGGTTTCTGTTCCTGGCTGTGAGAGCTGCACACGTGGTGAGCTCTGTCAGCAGGGCGGGATGGGCAGGAGGCTCTTAGGCAGGGGTCAGACAGCTGTCACAGGAGCTGCAGGTGGATAGGCAGTCATGCAGAGACCTGACTGAGGGGTTCATAGCAACCTCTGTTTGCCTTACAGTACTAGCTTTTGGAATTTTCTTTACGACTGGGGTTGAATGTGTTTTGAACAGGATTTGTCATCTGCTGGGGTTTTGCTTTTTTATGACATGGTGATGGTATCTCCAGACCTATGCCCTTCTGTTAAAGTATGCCCAGGCTGTCCAGCAGCACAGGAAAAATTGCTCAGTTGTGGACACAGGTTTTTGGCACTGTCTGCAGGCACAGGTGCAGATTCTTGGAGTTGGAATGATATACAAATAGCTTCTCCCCAAGTACTTCTGTGCAGGGTCTGTATGTGGGCAGGAGGTGAGTTGATTCACAGGTTTTGTGTACCTGAATGCCCTGTCAGCTCGTGAGAAGGGTGACTGGGAGAGCTGTGTTAGAACACTAATGCAGCTTGACCATGGGAAAGAGTTTCCAGGCTGACTCATTCCAGAGGGTAGCCTGGATTTTGCTTCAGGAGTTGTTTTTTAACAGTCCCTTTTTCCAGACTGCCACAGGCCCCTGAGAGAGGGCTCTTAGAGCCTATATATGTACATCAGCATTGCTCACATATTCCAGTGCAGAACATCCCTTAAAGAAGAGAGTTTTCCCCAATTTTTTTTTTTTGTTGTGCTCTTTTTAGACTTCTGTCAAGGTTCAGACAGGGATATTTCCATGCTGAGACAATTTGAAGAGTTATCTGGCAAGAGGTTCCATAATTTGGGGTAAATCAATAATTAGTCCACCAACATGAGTGGATAGGATACTTTAAGGGATCCTAGAGGTCTGCATTGCAAGAAAGGCTTAATTGTCTCCTATCAGACTGCTTCCAATTGTTATACTTGGGACTCATTAAATTAAAGTTCCTGGCATAGAAAAGTCACATGTTTTGGAGGAATCAGCAGGGATGTCACTTTTCCTCTTAAAATTCTAAGGTGGTTTCTGACTGCATGAGTAATTGCATTATTATTGGTTATGCTGTGCTTTGGAAGGATCTGGCAGTTTCTTTGGAGAATTCCAGCTTTCTAAGTTGGAAAGTTAATAGCTGCCTTGCTCTGTTCAAGAATGTGCTTTTTTTCAGATCTGTCTGTGCTTCTGGGTATATTCTTTAACTGTTAAGACATTTTTTTTCTCTGGCTTTTATATTCTGGTCATGAGAATGCTATGAAATTTTTAACAGACCTGTTTCTGATTGCAGTCCTACATTTTGGTAAGTATAGTCTGCTAAGGGAGTTGCTGCATTTAAAGCTTGCTTCTGTTAGCAGACATCTTCTTTGAATGGGATTTACATGATTTTCCCTGCTCCTTGCCCAAGACAGGGGGGCTGGAAGAAAAAGTAGGATACAATTTCTTTTGGGGTTCAGGAGCTGATCCTCATGCTCCTCTGTCCCTGTAGCAGACTAGATTTTTGGTCAAAGTGGAGTTTTTGTAGTTACTTGAATATGTAGTGTTTTACTGTAGATCGTGTGGTTAGTATTGTGTATCTGAATAGCAAAATGGAACTAAGTTCTGTCAGGTGCTGGACAGAAGGACTTTGTTTAGTGTAGTGCTTTTCAAAAACATTCAGGACAAAAATGCCAGGACAAGCTTTTGTTTGTCTGGACATGTGAACCGTAGCTGGCTTAGTCTAGAAATCACTACCTAGCTGTAACACTCAGGGGGAGGGGTAAGGCACAACTTAAGAGTCTTGCTTTTTTTGGCAGTGTATTGGGTTTGTGTGTCAAGGTTTTACTCTTATTTCTCATTATCCTACTGTGATTTGATTGGTAATAGATTAACAATCAAATTACCCAAACCAAGTTGATAATTGCCCATGACAGTACCTGGTGATTGATCTCTGTCCTTGTCTTTCCCCACAGCCTTTGAGCTTGTTGTTGTATTTTCTCTCCCCTGCCCAGCTGAGGAGGGGAGTGACAGAATGGCTTTGGTGGGCACCTGGTGTCCAGTCTGGGTCAACCCAACACAATGCAGGGGTTTGGGCTTTTTCCCCTGAATAGGATTATTCCAGATGCTCCTTATGCCTTATTTCCAGCTTGAGAGTGCCACAGAGGTGCATAGCAGCTAGAACTTTCTCCATATCTGTAACTTCATCCCTTTGTAGCCAAAAAAGAGGAGAGAAAAATCCAAACTGCTGATCTTTAATGGGAGTGGCTTGGAAGTATATGGGCAGTATAGAATCCAAGCAAAAATCTGCTTTTCCAGTGTGTGCTGACTGAAATCCCATTGTTAAGGCATATGGCTCTGTTTGCTTTTTTTACAGCCAAGAACAGCCAGCCAAAGATTCAAGCATTGTTCTTTAGATTTTCATTCTGCTATTTAGTTTTCATTAGCGAACTTCATTTCAAATGAAATCTTGCTTAGGCTAAACTTGCTAACCATATGTGGAATAATAATTATAGTTCATCTGGAAGTAAGATTGTATTACCACCACCAGGCCTAGTTTCTGCATAGAAGTAGGCAGTGTTGCCAAGATTACTTGTGGTATTTCCATATTGTCTGACCAGCTCTTAGAAAAAACTTGTGTATGTTTATGACAGGGATGGAAGCTGCTGCTAATGTCACTGGGAAGCATTTGGTATTGAGCAGGGGAACTGGGCATGGCCAGCAAAGCAAGGCAGTGTATCAGGCCTTTACATTCAGGTCCATGGTCTTGTGGAGGCATGGAGAATTCTTTTATTGTCCAGCCTGCCACTCAAGGGTGCAGGTACATATTCCTACTGTAGGTGCACACAGTGTCTGGCTCTGTATCAGGCTGTGGAGATCCTCAGCCTTTAAGTAAGTGGACAAATGGGTGTCATCCCTAGTACAAAATTTTAAGGAAAGGGAATTTGGTGAATGGTGCTGTCTCCAAAGCATCTCGTACTCAAAGACTTTTCTGGATTGCTTTAACTGTTAGGGTAAGGAGCAGAGAGTGTTCCCTTTTTGGATTTTGGAGGAATGAAAGAATTATGTCCCAAACAGTATTCCATGCTTTGGGCAATACTTTGGCAATGTGAATAGACTGAACCCTTAAATGCATTGTTGTTAATGTTAATGGATTAGTGTTTGAGGAGTCTGGATGCAAGTAGTACTTTTGAGTGCTGTAGTGACTTTTATTTGTGTCTTAGTTTTTGATATATAGTATTTCCTTGAAAATATTTCCTTGTGGCTCTAGAGTTGTTTACTCAGGTCAAATATGCTCAGTGCTAGAGCAGTGTGTGAAGTAGTGACTGATTTTTTCAGTTATCAGTCAGATGCAAACTTGGTTGCTTCGCTTCATAAATGAATGAGCCTTTCAAACCATTATTCACTTTGAAGCTATTGAAAGTGTAAAACCATGTGATAATACAGGCAGTAGGTTGGGTTTTTTAAAAACACAGCTATATAGATATACAAATGAATTGTTTTATCCAGATTTAAAGGCTCTTTGCTTTTTTTCTTTGTGTTTTTATTTTAATCTTTTATTATATTTGAGAGGCATTTCTCTTTACATGAGCAAAATGTCTGTAGAGGAGGTGGCTGTACCAAAAATGGAATGCTATGGTAGTTACTGAGTCCAGCTGAAAACCTGAAATAGCTGGGCTTATAACTGGCAATGAAATTACATTGGTAAGCAGGATTATCCACGTATCTACTGGTAATATAAAGTAAATGATGTCACACTCGGCTGAAATCCGTTTCCATCTGTGGAAACTGCCTTTGTTTTTGTCTGCTACATTCGTGCAGTGTGCTGAGATTCAGTGTGAAATACAAACCACACTTCTAAGAACAAAACTCGAGCTTTTAAATTTGAAAAGCCATAGAATAATTGGGAACATCTTTAAAGCAGTTGTACAGTTACTGTAGAAATCCCAGAGGATGGATGTGCTTTCAGTGTGTAGCAGTAGGTGACAGCTTTGAGCTTTCTGGAGGTCTGGATCCAAAGAGGAAAAGGACTAGAACATGTGGGGCTTTTGTAGCCCTGTGTGTGCCCAGGCTCCCTGCTGCTGCTGTTCTGGGTGTTTCTGCCTCTGTCAGCTGCAGTCTTCTCTCTTTTGTGCCAGTGTCCTGCTCCATCATGCACAGATGGAAGGTGAAAGTGACTTTGGCCTTCAGCTACACTCACTGTTGACAAATTGGCTTTTGGACTGTAAAATTGCTTGATGAGTTTACCTAAAGTTAGGGGACTTTGCCTGTGTGAAGAGATGGTGGTGCCAGAGTGGGCAGCAGCATCATGGCACACTTTCCATGTCAGCTCTGGCTGTAAAGAGATAAAAACTTTACACTGCTGGTTCCTGTTATTGCTGACTAAATGTGCTGATGTTTTGTTTTAATCCTATCTAGTGAATCTATCCTAACCATCTAGTAAATCTAATGCTATCTATCCTCTTCTAGTGAACAAACAGAAGTTTTTCTAACACTTCCATTTTACAGCAGTATTGAAAAAGGTACTAAATTATCATATATTGGTGCATATATACGATAATAAAATAACAATATTATAGAATAATATATTAATGATATATTGTGGTGTTAACCACTCTGCACTCTGTAGTTTTAAAATGATTTCTAGAAAAAATCTTTAAAAGAAAAAGTGGTTACTAAAATAGGTATTTTTTTAACTCCTGATTTGACTAGTATTGAGTAACAGATTTTTCTTGATGGGAAAAACTAGCTACCTTTATTGTGTTTCTTTATGCCAGTGTTCTTATTTAATTTCAGGTCATCTTTAGTTTTATGATTGTCTTACTGTTGCTGTAATAAGCTTTACACTTAAGATGAGTTGTTTCTGAAGAAGTCTTCTCAAAATTCTGTTTTGTCTCAGTTCATGTTTATAGAAGTTTGAGAACGATATGTCCAGAGGATAAATGGCTGTCTAAATTTAAAAATGTTGGTTTTCTTCATTATAGAAGTGATGCTACTTGAGAGTAAAGTGAGTGGAAAAACGTAGCTGAAAAATCTGTACAGTAAAAGACTCAAGCTGTTTCCCTTTCATATGCTTCCTTGCAGGATGAGCAGGCTACCAGTAGTTATTTAAGTAACTTTGGAGTGGTACTTTAGAATTAGGGAGAGGTGCAGGGATGACCAGTAACTGGTGGAGTTATTATGCATGTCAGACAGGTGGTGGTGGTCATGATGGTGTTCAGGAACCTCTTCTGTATCTTTGAACAAATAATTTCCACCCTTATGAAGTCTGCTTTATGGGTTAAAGGATTAACAAAGGCTTTTCTTATCTCTGATACTTAATGGTTATAATTTCAGGCAGAACAAGGGAAGGTGAGAGACATTAGAGCTGGTGTGTTACTGAACAGGGTTTTCCACAGGGACAAAAATCAAAGGAAGAGCTGTTGTCTATAGAATTTCAACAAAATGAAAAGGGTTTGGTCTCTAGTTCCTTCTGTTTCTGGATCTCACGTTACCTGGGTGAATTGAGATTTTTAATTTGTGTTCTCAGGCTTTTCTCATAGCTGAGAATAAAACCACTCAGGGCTGTTTTTTTTTACTGCTGCTTTTCTTGGCCTTAGGTTAAAAGGTCTGAGGATTGCAGCAGAGCTGTATTTGGATAGGCTTCTACAGGTTGATGTCTGAGCAAGAATTCAGGTAGTCTAGACTCTGTCAAAAGGCCTGTCAATATCTGAAAGTGTTTAACTAGCTTTGGCTATTATAATCAAGTAGTGATTTTTTTATTGTTCATTATTAAAACCTATTATTTCTTTTAGAGCCTGCTTTGCTGTTTAAGAAAATAGATGGGGTCAGTATTTGAGGATTTTCTTCGAGTTTTGTAATTTTTAAATTGAGAGGAAATTCTATATGAGGAAGGCGATGTAGATGTGAGATTTACTTATTTGACTGTGTTCAACTTTGGGCTTCTTAGTAAGAAAGATGTTAATTTATTTGAGAAAGTTCAATGGAGGCCATCAAGGTAATCACAGCACGACTTGTGATGGGTGCCTGAATGAACTGGGCTTGTTCAGCCATGAAAGGGAGGACTTTGAGGAGAACTGGCAGCAATTTCATGTAACTTCTTGGTGGTTGTGAGAGCCAGGCCCATTCTCTTGCTCTGCTGCTCAGTCAAGGTAGACAATGGTCATAAACTTCTGGTTCTGGCTGAGTACAACCAAGCTTTGCACTGAGGTTCATTAAGCATTAGAGTAGGTTGAACTGGCTGAAACATTAGGAAGCCTGGCCCAAATCTGATGTTGACTTTGATTTGGGCAGGAGGTTGGACTACATGAATTCACAAGATCCTTCCAAACATGAAGGGTTCTGCAATTATGCTTCCATAATTTTATCAATCTCTCTTGAGGCATTTACAGCTTAACTTTAGTACCTCTGCCAATATCCCCCTGCAAGAGGCTTCCTTCCAGGGGTAACTGTGTGCATTAAGGGTGGAGAAATGCTCTCTGTGTGGTGTCTGATGCTGAAGGAAGTATTTAATCTTTGCTGTTAGCAAGTCCATTTTCCCCCCACTTACGTACTATATGTTAACTGTTGGAGATGACTTCAGTACTCTAAATTGGCTTCCTACCAAGCAGGAGACTTGTGCATGCATACCAGAGTGATGTCTGGAAAATGGTGTATATCAAACTGGTTGAATCCAAACTTACATGTTGTCTTGTATACTTGCAAAGGCCTGTTGTAGCATCATGCCATCTTCTGCAGTAGATGTGTAGGTAGAACTACTTACTTAAAGCTGCCTGGGGCAACAATAAAATATGAAATTCCAGTTATTTACTTTAGTGAATTCATTTGGATTAAAATCTTATATGCCAAGTCTGTCCCAGGTGGACATTAAAAATAAACAAACCCAAAATGTGATGCATCATCCTTTGCCTAACTACGAGCTGTTGAATTACTTCTAAGTTCTAAGCTTTGTGGATCTCTAGATATCCCTGGAAGTATGAGTTTCTCCCATGCAACCACCTAGAACAAGTTGCAAGTGATGCTGTAGAGGTGTAGCCAGGCTTCCCTAATGGCTCAGGCCAGATGGAATTTAAGGGCAGGTGATTTACTTAACTTTACAAAGCGAGGCAGGGTGGTGAAATGTCCCAGTGGAACAAAGACACAGACCTCCTTGCTTGCTCTGAAGATTTTTATTGTAAGGAGCCTTTTTATACCCAAACTCACTGGAAAGTGGCAGCATTGGCTGCCTGCCTGCAGTGTCAGTGTTCACACATCCCTGATCCAGTGGTGTCCCTGTGTGTCCCCAAGCAATCACTGCCTCACACACCAGGCCACCATCAACCCACTCTGCAGCCATCCAACCCACAGCTGAACCCTTCCCAGAGGGATTTTTGGTGAACAGGATTTAGCAAAGCTTAGAAAGGTCATTCTTCTGTAAGGCTTTTCTTATTTCCCACAGTGGAATAGAAATATGGAGCTCTTGCATTTATTGAGGAGATGGTAACTACTGCTGTTCCATTTTCCATAAAGAACTGTTCTAGTCTATGGCCAAGACTTGTACTAGAAGTACTGTGTTGTAACAAAGTTGAGTGAAAGCAGATCTTTGTTTTGACCCTTCTCTCAGCATGGATTTTTTGGCACCCTCTCACCCTGCTCTGCACCTTGCTTTTGATGAATTTCAGCAGCATTTGGCTGTTTGAGCAAAAGTGGATTAATTTCTACTCTTCCTCCATTTCTAAATGCTGCTGTTGCAGAGTTCTAGCAAAACGAGATGAAGTTTTCTAAGGCAGTGTTGTCTTAAAATTCTTTTGGAAATAAACTTCTGGTAATCTGTTAAAAGTAGATGACTGATTAACTGCTGATAGGTTCAGAGGCTTTTCCAGTGTGATAGCACTGCCAGCACTATCTTCTGGACAGGCTGCAGGACTGGTTTTACTTGTCAATGAACCAGAGCAACTGTTTTTACATTATCTGTTAGAAGCAGCCTTACAAAACAACTTGTTATCTTTAAGGCACACACCCTTTTCTGTTTTTGTTGCTCTAGTTTTGCCTATCATGAAACTTCCTTCAAGGAACATATAACACTGATTTTTGATTTTTTTTTCCTAGAGAACAGGATTTTTTTATATTAAGTTGACTGCGTTGTTCTAATGATGTATTGTCACTGTTTTGTCATATACAGTGTAACAGATCCTGAAAGCTCTTTCTGTTTCCCAATAGGCTGGTGTTTGGGATGCTGTATCCTGCATATTACTCATACAAAGCTGTGAAGACAAAAAATGTGAAGGAATATGTAAGTCTCTTTCCTTTTCATTGTTTAATTACATACCTCTGCTGACAGATCTGTGACATTTTCATTGTGTAATAAATCATGTGAAAGCTTGAATTGACTGTTTTACTGTTAGATACAACACTTGTGTGAACCTAGTGGTAATCCTATGATTTTGTTTGGAAGGTTAAAGTTAAGGTATCTCATACTTTACATGGTTTTATGCTGAAACATGTTCAACACACTATGCTTTATATAGATTTTTTAAGAGTGTTTTCATTTTAAACCTTAAAGTCTTGGTTCCATTTCATCAAAGTACAAGAAGTGATGGACTTTGAGGCAGGGGGTAGAATGAAAGTTTCCTAATTCTGCCAACACTTCAAGTATAAGTATTGACAAACTGATTCACAGTGACCACTAGAAGAGCACCTTAATATCATTGTATGGAGTTCAATAGGGGACTCAAAATCTACCTAAGAAAAGGGGAGTTCTTCTTAAACTGTTGTTCCTCAAAGAGGAGAAAAAATGGGATGGAAAAGATATGGTTAAGGTGGTGTGGAGAAAACAAGCAGAACAGACAGAAGAAAAGGATGGAGAAAAACAATTGTAGTTACTTCAGTTTTTAATTGAGCTGTTAAATTATTTGCTTGTCAGGTGAGCAATAATAATCACGAGAATGTTAACCAGTGGCAGTCACAAGGAGCATCAGTCACTGAGCTATTTCCCTGTTTTAGGAGACAGCCTGACTTGATTCCAGCAGCTGACCTGCCCTGGATGTTCCCGTGGCTGCCTGACTCGGGGTGGGGCCGGCAGTCACTGCTGTGACCCAAGGCTGTTCGATGTGTGAGACAGCACTTGTACCTCTGTACTTGCTTGTACTTGTACAGTGTGCTAGCTCCTGCTCCTCCCCTTGAATGTCTTCATTTGGTCTGATCACCCCATCAGGGCCTCAAAGGGCATCATATTTGTACTTCTGATTTCTGTGTACAAGCTGGTTAGAGCTTATTTGTGAGATAGAGCTAGTGCCTGCCAGAGCTAAACTCATGGGAGAAAATAATCATCAAAACTAAGAGAATTTTCTCTTATGCTTGTATTACTCTGTCAGGAAAGTCTATAATGCAAGGAATTTATAATCTGCTTTTCCTCCCTGCTCCTTCAAAACAGATTCACAGGCTAGGTAAGGCATAGCAGTTTCCAACTGAAATAAAGGAAGTCACTTAGGTTGAAGAGGTTACCATTGCCCCTTGCACCATGTTTTCCAGAAGAAGAGAAGTACTATATTAGAATGCTGAGATATTTTTCTCACCTCAGTTGTCCAGTTAGCTATGACCTAATTTACTTTGGCATCCTTATGCAGGACCCCTGCTAGTAGGGCCTGGAATTATATTTTTTCAGCTCTTTTAGTGTGAACCTGTGGTCTTTGAGCAGTCCCAGAAGTTGCAGTCACATACAAAATATTTATGGGGCCAAGATGAGTAAAACCCATCACAGTGACTTATTCATTAGCAGGACATGACAATGATTCATCAGTGGATTATCACTCCATTGCTGCCTGGGTTGACTGTCCAGATAGACCTTAGGGATGATCCATGGCTGTCATTTTCCCAGCTGAGTCATGTTCTTTCAGAGTAAAGGGTTTAGATTTAAATGCACAGGTCTGCTGCCACTGACATTATGGCTCAAGCACAACTTCCTTTCCAGGGTTTTGTGTGACTCAGGAGCCATCTGTCTTTGTTGCTGAATTGATAAGGGCTTTGGAACAGTAAAGTATTTTACTCAGCCACTACTAAAAAACCAACCAAACAAAAAGATTAGACATCTGGACTTGTTGTGTAGGTCATGATGAAGCAAACTGGTCAAAGTTTTATTTCTGGGGGAAATAGGTGTGCTGATTAGGGTAACTTAAAAGACTTATGGACTTCAATGCTAAAAATTAGAATCTGTGCCTTTGAGGAGATTTATTTGTTCTTGTAATTACCCTGGTTTAATGGAGTTGACTGAGATATTTGAGACAGTTTTTTCACTGTATTGCACCAAAGTGCTTGAAATAAGTGTCTGAAATGTAGTTTATAAGTCTGAACAGACCAGCCTTTTCAAATCCTGGCTTCAAAATCCTGACCTAAAAGAATGTGCTTCATCCAGAGCCAACAAAGATGAGCTTAACACTTGCATACTAGGGAAAAAACCCTCAATGAAACAAATCTGTAATCACTCTTTTAACATGAAAAGTAAAACTCAATCAAAGCTTGTTACTTAAAGTAGATGATAGTGTTCTGGGAAGTGTGAATTCTGACCTTCAATCTTTCATGTCCTTTTTTCTTTTTTTCTGGTATGAAAACCCCTCTAGGTCACTCAGGTTCATTTGTCAGGGATACTTGTGGCACCTAGTGCATTAGTGGTACTAGAATATGACTTGTGTTTTATAGAATCTTTGCCCAGTCCTCAGCAGGACTCCTGGCAGATCTCATGTGCCCTTCTGCAGGGTGTTTTTTACTGTTCCTAGCAGCCCAGGAGAAATTCCACTTCCACTGTTGTTCTTAATTGGATAAATAGATGTTGATTAAAGAAAGAGCCTGGATAAATTATATTGGGGAAAAATACAGTCTGGCATGGCATCTTAAAATTGCATGGGGCAAGGTTAGATTTAATTTTATTTTCATTCAGGTATTGAGTCTGGTTCATGGAAGGGTCACCAGTCTAAATATCACATGGGCTGTCAGCAATGACTTCAGCTGTTGTGTTTGTCTTGGTTTGTTCTAAGCCTAAAACATCTAAATCCTCTGAGAGGTTCAAGTGAAGAATGTTATCACATGACTGAGTTTCCTTTCAAACTGAAACACAGAAAAGCATTTAAGATAAATGGGTCTTAGGTGCTGACAGAGGAAGTGGTTTTAAACTATAATGCACATCCATGAATCAGGCAGCAGTGTATCATTAGGTTTTGTGTAGTTATTTAAATCCACTTCAAAAAAGATTGTTTTAAAAGTGAAGATTAAATCTGACCCACATCCTCTGTGGGAAGGTGCATATATATGTGTATATATATACCTTCAAAGGGAGGAATATATATATATATCTTCCATCTTTGAAAGAGAGTACCATGAATTTAGGGTTCAAACTAGTCTCTAAGAGTTGTGGTGGTTTTGTTTTGTTCTTTGGTGGTTTGAGGTTTTGGTTTGTTTTTAAATGGTTTTGTGTTGTTGCAGGGTTTTTTCTAAGAATTTAAAGAACATGTGGATGTTCAGTTTGTACAAATAACCAGTGGTGGTTTGCAGTGACCCATTTTGGAAATATATTACATTTGGCATCTGATAGCTTAGGGATGACAAATGCATGGGAACTCAGTAGTATTTATTCTGAAAGAGGTAATCAGCTTAGGCAACCAAATTTGAACAAATGCTCAAGAAAAATGAGTGATTCTCTTAACTGTTATAAAACAAACTGTTATTTTTAGAACATTGATTTCAAAGCAATGATATATAGTGTAAAGATTAAACAAAAATGTTTATACCTGTAAACTGCTTTTGCATTAAGATGTGAGCTTTTTTATTAACAAGAACTTTGTAGTTCTTGGCATATAAACAGAATAAAAATCTCCATGAAGATGCTTTTTCTGTTGCCTTGCCTCAGTGTTAATACCATAGCAGTAGTCACACAAGTGGAGCTTGGTGACAGTGTAAGGCTGAATGAAACACACTGTGACATGGAAGCAAGGCACTAATGCTGCCTTCTGCATGCATGGTATGAACATATGGCTGAGTGTGGAGGAGAATGAAACATCCTTTAGTGTTATGGTGGGAATTGCTCTTCATACTTAGGATAATCTGCCAATTCTGCACTGGATTTTTTCGTATCATGAGAGCTTTGTAGAGACAGAATGAATTGGTGCAACAGGTGAGGCTGTGACCCTGGTGACAGAGCCATTTCACTGAGCTTGTTGCAGCTGCCAGCAGTTCTACTTAGGGACAGAAATCTTTCAGGAACTTCCCCTGATCATTTCACCTGAAACCTGGTTTATGAAGACTGAGATACTGTTGACTGTCTTGTTTTGACAACTCTGAACAAACTATACAGTGTATAGTATATTATGTGTAAAGGTGAGATCAGAGCTCTTAGTGAAGATGGTATTTTCATTTTCAGGTTCGCTGGATGATGTACTGGATTGTGTTTGCTCTTTATACAGTTACTGAAACCATAACTGACCTTACAATCTCTTGGTAAGACACTGCTTTTTATGAACTCTAAAGGAAACTCTATTTGTTTCTGTTGTTTTTTGATTTGTACTGATGTGTTTTATATAAAGAAGTTGTACTTGTTGAATAGAGCTTTTTACAGGAAAAAAATGCAGAGATGAACAGCACCTGTTTTCAAGGTTGCTGTACATTGTCACTTGAAGTAGGGACTAGGACATTTCCAGCTTCACTATAGAAACTGAATAGGGGAATGGAACTCTGAAAAGGATGGCCTAGAATTTCTCTATGTGGGCATGTATAGTGAAAAGCAAGTATATTAACTGTTCATTTCTTAAATGACAGTAGTCCATAAATCCATAACTCATTTAATTTTTGTCTAATGTAACTTCTTGTGTTTGAAGAATCCTATATGCTAATATAATTGTGGTTTTTGGAAAGATCTTTTCATGATGATTAATTACTATGAATTTTCTTAATGCAGTCGTTGATTTTGTGCAACCTTTAACTTGTCTTTAGGTTTCCACTGTACTATGAACTGAAGATAGCTTTTGTCATCTGGCTCCTTTCCCCCTATACTAGAGGGGCAAGTTTAATCTACAGAAAATTCCTCCACCCACTGCTTTCCTCTAAAGAAAGGGTAAGAAGTAACTTCTCAGATTTTTAATGCCTAATATGGAAACACCATATGCTGAAATAAAAGCTGTTGCTGGATACACTATAAAAGCAGAGCAGCTTGTTACTGCCTTGCCAGGCAGCATGAATTTGGACTAGTGCACATGACTGTCCGTGTCTGTGCTTCTGTTTAAGTTGCCTGAGCAGACAATCCTGCTTCCTATGACAGGAGAGCTTGGTGTTCCCTGCTCTGCTCCGTGCACTCTGAGGAGCCCAGTCGAGTGCAAGTGGTGCAGCCTCACTTTCTATTGCAAGCATGTGTACAGTATTCTCTGCCCACAAGTATGAGCACAGCTTTACTAAAAGCTGTTAATGGTAACATTTTTTCCTAGCATAGACTAGGAACAACACTTATCAGGATGATTGACATTGAGAACTTTTTTTGGTTTGCAAACTGACAAGATAAGAGGAGAGACTTGTTACTGAGTTTTAAGGGTAGACCAGTCTGCAACAGTCAATACCCAAACATAAAAATAGCTAGGAGATGATTAGCTTTAGTCAAAGCCTGACAGGGACCCAGCTGTGCTTCGCTCCTTTTCAGCATCCTGTTTGGGTGTGTGGAGAGAGCAATTAGCAAAGGTGTGAAGAGAAGCACTGAGAAATCTCACAGACACAAGATCGCATTCCTAAAGGTCGGTGCTAGGCTCGGCCTTTCTTAGGCAAAGCAGGTCGCTGACAAGATTGCCCCTGATAGGGGCGGTAAGGTCATCTTGACCTTCTGGAGGTTGTGCTATGAACAACTTGCAACTTTGCAAGCGAAAGGGATACTTCCCTGTGGTCTGCAGGTGTCGGGAAGTACCTTGCAGGCTTTATCTTCAATTCCAGGCATTTGGCAGAGCTGGAGATAAATGTGTGACTGTATTGTCCTTGGTACTTAAGTGTTTCAAAGCTGTGGCTTCCCAAGTTCTTTGTAAGTCAGTTTTACCTTTCTAGGGAGCTCGCTGACTTCTTCATGTTAGATATTTCTTGAAATGCTGTTTTTTCTTGAAAAACATCTGTCCAATAAGTTAGGCTTACTCTCTGTGAGGAACTCGTTGCAATGGTTCTGAGCTGCCCAGAAGTGATCTACTTTATCTTCTTGTTTGACCAAATATAATCCTTTTTTAAATGAGAGTTGTAGTGAATGAAACATCTGTATACAAAGACATCCCATTAAATATTTCTTCTGTCTTCCTTTTCTGATAGAAAAATAATACTGTGGGGTAACTTTGCTTGCTTATGAACAGCCTTCTAAAATTTAAATATGTTTTTCTTTTAGGAGATTGATGAGTACATTGTCCAAGCCAAAGAAAGAGGCTATGAGACCATGGTGAATTTTGGAAGGCAAGGGTTGAATTTGGCAGCAACTGCTGCAGTGACAGCAGCTGTAAAGGTAAGTTTGTGCTTGCATTAATTGCTTTTGAGCTTGATCTAGAACACTGTAATTGTACTGAGGATTTACCACTCCTATATAAAAAGATAAATTCTGCAAGTGTATTGAAATCCTGGGACACAATTAAAGGCTTGCAGCCCTCTCCTCCTCATACTGTGTTTGTTGGTTTGCTTGTTTAAGATGGCTTGTAGTTATTTCTTGGATGATAAGGATCAGTTTACTCTAATTCAAGAGGTACCATTCAGTTTTCTGTGCAGGCTTTTAAAAAAGATGACCATTGTTTCTTTTCTGTCTCTGTGCTTTCTTGTTGATAAACAAACTTTTAAAAGGATTTCTGGCTTTTCTGCTGTTTTTCTCCAATCAACCTGAGGTAATGCCACATGAATTAAGGCATGAAAGTCTACTACATGGATCAAAATTATCTTGACACAATTAACCTGTTTGCAACTTGTTGTGTGAATTATTCAATTAATATACTAAGCATAAGCCTGGCTGTTGGTGTTTAGCATACACTTACTTTGTCATGTATTTTCCAATAAATTATGAAGTAGTCTGTCATTTTTCCCAGATTAGCTTCCTACAAAAACTCATCACCTTCGGTATTTCAGAGGGCTCTGGGTCTAGGAAAACAAAATACAAGCTTATATCTAAGAGTCTAAGCCATTTGTGCACCACTGAAAGGAATATTCTTCAGGCAGTGTGCATCCTATCTAATAGTAATTTAAACCAAAACACACACAAGAAAGAAAGCATAGAGAGAAAAAGGTGTATGTACAAGTGAAATCACAGGTTTAAGGCAGTCAGGATTCATTTCTTCCTGGGAATAAATGGAACTACTGTGCTCTTAGTAACAGCACTGAAAACCTGAACACTGCCAGTAGATAACAGAAAACAGTGTAGAGATCCCTGTCCAAGCTGAGTATGTACAGCTGGCATTTAGCTTAAATGTCTGGGCTTCTATGTGAACTTCCTGTGTTATAAATAAAAGACATTCCTAAAAACTACATTTTTGCATGCTACCTCCAAAAGCTTTGGAAAAGTAGTCATGCATATCTTGTTTGTTCATTTTCTCTCCTTTTAAAGATACACGTGGGTGGTAACATTATAACCTTTTGTTTTTAAATATGGTCTTAATGAGCCTAAAATACTGACAAAGTGATTAAGTTTGATCACTAGGGTGGTTTTTTGTTATTCAAATTCTTAATATTGCCTTGAGACATGAAATAATCTAGAATGTGTTAGAATGCACCTCCAAAGGAATTAAAGTATCCAGAGTGAAAATAGGTTATTTAGACAAACCAAAGAAACACAACAAACAAACACAAACTCAAAGTGCTCTGCTGGGAAAAAAAACCCCAGTTTTAATTGCTAAATGCTAAATTCTTAGCATTACAATTTTATTACAGTAAGCACCTTGTAAGGATTCTTAGGCTTTGTGTCTTCCTCAAGTTTGGCTATGGTTGGATATTTCCTTGTTAGTTTTTAGGGTGTAACAGTAGTCTTGTAAAATAAATAACACCACTATCTCCTCCCACTTTCTTCTGAAATAATGAATAACTTTTTCTGAAATGTCTGTGTTTAGATTTCATTGCAATTCAGCTGTGACTGGCAAGATGCCTGCTCTGTTTGTTAAAACTTGTTAAACATGCTCATGAATATTTGTACAGAATTAGTTCAGTGCAGATCAGATGCTTGGGAAAAACAACCACCACAATACCAAAGACCTAAAATAGGCATGATTTTTAAACAGTATGAAAGAGGAGACTCACTGAAAAAAAATCTTTATTTTGGCATGTTAAGCCTCTTGGGTTTGTCATTCCAAAATGCTGAGTGTGCCTGCTCCATGCAAGCAAATGGACACAATGCATATGTTCTTGATTTTGTTCCCTGTTTTTCAAGAGCTGACTGCTGCCTCCAGCAGGTGAAAGATTATCCCTTCACCGAGAGCTGCTGGAGCATGCTGTAGGATTTCAGGAATGGAATTGTAATAGTGGGATCAGTCTTGATGGGAAAGAGGACACACTGTCATCACTGTTCTTTTTTTTCACCTTTTTTTAAATAGAGCACACATGCTTATTCTGACATAGCAGATCTCGAATTAGGAGAGGGGGGGAAGGCTAAACATGTGGTCAAATTAAACCTATGACAGAGGACACTTAGGTGTCCAAGAAAACTGCTTATGCTGACTTTAGGAGGGTGTTAAAAATGGCTTGGAAACTTGCAGAAATGTTTTGAGTATCAAATGTGGGAGAGAGAGATTTTCTTCAAGGGTTGTCAAAGGAATAGGGGATTACCATTAAAAGACTTGTTGGCTCTATTAGGGAGGTTGGAGCAGCCAGCCAGGTCAGTCTACTGAAATTTGACATAGATTTAAACCTGCTCCCCTATAGTTAAGTTTAAAAGTATTTGGCAGGAGTAGAGGCTTATAGCTTGCATTCTCATACTGGTATTTTTAGCTCGTACTAGTTAGCCACTGTTTATATAAAATGTAGTGTTTCAAAACCTGCTAAATAGCAAACATTAGCAAAAGAAATTGTGATAAATCAGCATGACAGAAAACAAATCTTTGTAAAATCCTGATTTCAGGAGATTTAGAGATGAGAGTCTGCTGTATTTTTATTAGTAAAAGAATCAGAAACAAGATTTCTGAGCCTCAATAGCTCAGTACTTGATGAATTTTGGGAAGATATATCCACAACACTTAAATTCCAACCATGCACCTCACACTTTGATGCATCTGCTTTTCAGGTCTTCTGAGATGATGGTTACCTGTATTTCAATTTTTGCCAACTCATGAATTCAGATTTCTTGAGCTACTATTGAAAACTGGTGTCTTTATCAATGAGCAGGGGGACTTCTAATTAAGCTGTGAAATACTCTGACCCTCATTATGAGGTCACACAAATAGTGTTAATTTGTAAAGTGTTGGTGGTGATGATAATGTTTTGAGGGCTGTGTTTCCTGAATACCTTCTAGTCATCCTGCATCCCTGCCTTTTTGCTGCAGGAGTGTTATTCTGGCCTGGTGACACTTGCCTTGTCCCGCTCAGGACGTGGCAGAGCAAGGAGGTGCCTTGCAGCCAGCTGTGGCACACAGCCAGTGTCACTGTGGGCAGCAGTGCTGCTTTCATCCTCCTCCCTGCTGGGGCTGCCTGCCGTGCTGCTGAGGTTAGCCAGGGGCCAGCAGTCCCTCTGCAGCCTGGGAGGGAACAGGAGTCATTCCCTGGCAGCCCGGATGGGAGCGGGGAGAGAACAGCTGAGAATGTGGGTGCTGCAGAGTCCATCGGGAGCCTGTCCAAGGCAGGCAGGCAGCTTCAGCCAGTGATCCTGGCCACCGGGGGCTGCAAGTCCAATTTAAACAACAACGAGTCCCCGAGGCAGACATTGTGCTCTGTGTTTACAGCAACTTCCCTGGGGGAAGCATACAGACTATAAAAGTACATGCTCAATAAAAGAATAGAAAATGGCATTTCATATATGAGGGTCAGCTGATGGACTGCATACTAATAGCTTACTAGAGGCTGAATAGTCTTGAAAGGAGACCCTTGAATAGGCTATATTTCTTTTTAAAAAATTATTTAGAAATATATTACAACTTTAATTGGTGTTTCACGTTGGTCACTGCTAATGAATGTGGACCTCAAAAAACGTTAAGTATGGTTTAGGAAATGCTATTGAATAATGAAGAAAAATTGTTCTTTAAGACTTGCATTTTGATGAAGACCACACACAGACTTCACAGTTAGTCTCTCTTCAGTGTTTGCCTACATGGAAATTTTAGTTGTGTGAATAACTTTTTTTTCCCCTGGCATTGTAATTGTCAATGTATGTGTCTCAGTCTTTTGTGCTGTAATTTAGTCACCAGCCTCTGGGCTGAGTGCAGCCTGAGGTATTCCTTCCTTACTGGCAGGAATGTTGATGTAATGGGCCATCGCTGGTAACTGCTCTGCCGCCTTCCCCTGAGCAGCATTCTGGGATGTGTATGTCTGGGGACAGGTGATGGCAGCTGCCACCTCCATGGCATGGCAGTGGAAGCAGGAGATCCTCCTTAGCTCCACTTACAACTGAATTGCTCTGCTTTCAGTTTTTAGGGCAAACATGTTGCTTTCTAACTATAACTCTTTGACCTTTCAAACAAAATATCAAAGCTCTTAAAGCATTATTATTCTAAATGTGAACGTTACTCTCACGTTTCCTGCAGTAGAGGGTATTTAATCTCACATTTCCTGCAGTAGGAAGGAATTTAATATTTTTCAGCCAGACTTTCATCCTGAGCTGATAGTAATCCAGACCTTCACAGAATGCTTTGTTTCAGCAGAAAGCAATTAACTGCTGTTTTTGGGCACGGGGGTAGAAGAATCTTCTTGAGTCTTACATGCAGTGTGAGCACAGTGAAATGCACACTCCCACAGAACACCTTGAAATTTGTCCTTCAGTCTATGCAATGGAGTTAAGGTAGAAATCAAAGTTGGTTAGGCTGGGTTGGATGTTCCCAGGGGTGGGGTAGAGACTGGGGGCACTGTAGGGAGTGCCTGCAGAGGGTTAGTGTGGTGTGTGATGGGGACTGTCCAGCACAGCAGTGGTTGTGCAACTCCCATTCCTATTGGGACTCCTGGGCATGTGTGCTGCATCTTTATTTGTGTATATATCCTTTATAACTTCTTCATGTTTTCTGTGTGTAACTTGAGTAAAACTTTCCATCTTGGCAAGTAGTTCTGGAACGAAGGGCCCATTGTATAAACCCCTTAGGTCCTCCCTGAGCGAGGCAACTCCACAGGAGCTCCAGCTCAACCGTGCAGTTTGGTTAAGGGCACAATGTTATTTTATGGCACATACTTCACTTTTTTTCCCCTTTGAAAAACAAAATTCTGTATCCAAAAGCTGCACTGGAAAATAGGCTGAATGTTCCTAGCTTGGATCTAATCCTCTATCTACAGTGGAATAAGAAATACAGGCTTGTTATGTGAATTCTTAGTATGTTAGTTGTTATAATCTTAATTGCATTATTCTGTACCATTTCCAAATGTCTTTTTGTACTATATCACATGAACTTGCTGGGCTACTAAACAAATGTCTTTCTATACTTCTGCTGCTGGCCAAAACCAGATTCTGTCACTATTTTAAGTATACTCTGTTCGTGCTTGGTGGGTGGAATTGTGCTGAGTTGGTTTGGATTCTGCTGAGAACCAGCTAGGTTCATTTTACATATTCACCAGAGTTCAGTGACTGAGACTTGAGTCCAGTTCAATCTCTTTAAGCACTGGATACAGACTGATGAACAGTCTTGTATGTTACAGCAGAGTAAAATAAATACTGTAAGCTGTTACTTGTCAAAGGAAGCAGTTCTTTCTCCAGTTCTCTTCTCCATGTCCTAGCAGCTGGTAAAGTCCTCAGGCATAGCTGATGTAGTTTACTTGAAATACTTTTTTCAGTGCAAGAAGTGGAGTAGTGGAAGGGCAGGATTTTTTCCTGCCTTAGGAGGAACTTTAGGAGACCTGCCTTAAATAAGCCATTTCAGGGAATAAATTTAACTTCAGGATTTTTATAATCTTTAATACAGACACTGTACGGTGTTCATAGTGCATTTTAACTCACAGGCAAGCTGTACTTAAGTTTTTGGGAGCTGAGTAATCCTACAAGTATGTAGGAAGAGATAGAAAAGTTAAGGCTTGTACTTCTCTCACAAGAAACCTTTCCTTTGTTATTGTTTGCTGACAATGTATGAATGGTAGGGTAAGAATTACAGTAAGTTTGTTCTTGAGTAGCACACTGTCCACTGTGTTAATTTTATATACTGTACTAATAACTGGTCATTCCAAAGTTAATATTAGGTTTCAGCCACTTTTCCCCCTGCCCTTTGGTACCCACACAGACTTAAGGAGCTTTAATTCAACTCTCTCTTCACTGTACATGGCTATTTTTAACGTGGAATAATTCAGTGTGTTGCTCTACCAATTGCAAACAGTTGTTGTCATGAGAGTGGGAACAAATGGCTGTGGCCAGCAGCACCAGAATTGCCTTCTGCTGGTGCTGTTGCATAGAAAGGTGGATGGAATTGTACCCAGGTTTCTGCTCCTGCTAGCTAACATGCTGGTCAAATGAAGAATTTTACTTAAAAGCTTCATTTGTAAGAATGAAACAAAGTCTTAAAACTTACTTGAAGTTGAATTCATGCATGGGCTTGTCAACCTTTCCCTGAAATGGTTGTTTTTTGCCTTATGCCAGAGAGTGAAGTATTAAGTGTTATTTTAACATGATTTTGAATACTTGTCTTTAATTGCTTATGCAATAAATTAATCTTTAATGCTGTAATAATAGCATCATTTGATGTAAGATGAAAGAGCTGCTGGATGACCTTTCTTTCCAACAGGGAAATTTCCATATGTTCCACATAGAAAAGAAGTGAAGACAATTGGAGAAGGAATATATAATGTTCATATGTGCTTAACTATTCTCCTGTGTAGCATTGGATTTTGCATTGGTATTATGTCAGTGAAGCTGTATTAGTAAGAGGAGCTGCTAGCCTGGAGTCCAGGCAGGACCCCTTGGGTCTGTGGTTTCAAGTTTCTGTCAACTGGAGCTGCTTTTGTAGTGCTGCCAGTTTCTCAGTTATTTGAGTTAATGTTACAGAGTGTATTTTTAACACTTTTCTCCTTAACCTTACTCAAGTTTGTAGAGGATAAAATGTAAAATAGCAGAAAACTATCTTCAACCCTACTGTTTAAAGTGGAAGTGTTAGTGTCATGCTACCTTGAACTGCCATGTTTGAAGTGAACATTTCTGAGTGTGTTTCTTTTAAACACTTGCCCTCACTCAGGAAGTCTTTATTTGCTCAGATTAAAGGAGTGAAGTGCAGCATTTGTAATTAAGCTGCTAGCTTTTGTAACTTTGTCAGCTGGGAGCAATGTCCAGTTAAGTGTGGGTAAAAGCAATATATCAAATATAAATCAAATGTAAAGCAACTGCATGTGTATGCTTAATGTGTTTTGTTGTGCAGCAAGGAAGCATGGCCTTAAACATCTTAATCCAAGCTGAGTAGCAAAGGTTTCCTGGTTTCCAAAGATACTGTTGTTGTATTTCAGAGCCAAGGTGCAATAACTGAGAAACTGAGAAGTTTCAGTATGCATGATTTGACTACTATACAAGGAGATGAGCCTGTTGGAGAGAGACCTTATCAGACATTGCCAGAAGCTAAAAAGAAAACCAGAGCCTCTGCAAGTGAATCTTCAGGTATGTATCTTTTTTTTTTTTTTTCTCCTACTTAAAAGAACAATTCACCCAAAGCAAAAGTGGAAGAGCAGAAATACATTTACCCCATTTCTAATGGGAAAGGCCTCAAAGAATTCCAGTACACTTAAACAGAGTGCACCCAAGCAAAGTAAAATATGGCAGTTAAGAAATCTTTCCTGAATTACTTTCTTCTCACATCCACTCTGTGTAATCATAATGTATTCATTACTCCTGTCCTTGCCAATTGGCAATGAGAATTTATTACCAAAGTAAATCTTAATTGGAAGTCAAACATTATGTGATTAAGTGGTGTTTCTGTGACAAATGTACAAGAAGTTAAGCATGAAAACATATGGAAGCGTATAAATAGAAGAGAAAATTAATAGAAATTAATTCACCAGGTTTGTAGTAACAGATCAAAATGTAAAATTGTACATGGTGATAGGAATAATAAAGGCATCAAGTTGTCATAATGCACTGATGCCTATTAACACTCAGAAGATGGTGTGTGGTGACCAATATATGGTTTTGTTCAGAGATACTGTTATTTCATTATTATATTACATGGTCTGTTATTGCCATCATCACTTTACTCTTGAGCTTGGGATGCTTGAAGGAAGGTTTTGCTGGAAGTGTGGGAACTAGAGCTTTTTAAATGGCAAGGCTATGTTGTGAAGGAGCTGTTATTTCCCACAAAAGGAGTGGATCTGGACTACTTCTTTTCCCCTAAGCCTGTCCTTCCTTCTCATCCCTCTGTTTTGGGGAAGGGTAGTGTTTGTGGGGTCCAAGGAATTCCATGAATATTTTGGTAGCCCATTCTAAGGAATAGATGGCCAGCTGAAGGGACCTTATCTGAATTCCTCAGTGTGTCCAGAAGGGATCCTGTGCAGGGCACTGTGAACTGGAGCTTCTGGCTGGAGAGGAAGCCAAGAATTCATGAGGAGCTGCACTAGAGATGATGTCACTGCAGCTGTTGTGCAGGGTCTGTTTCTCAGTAAGAGAGCATTCCTTACCTATCTGAAATAGCTTGAAAATGCTCTAAGTTTATTTTTTTAATGCTTCAGTTTATATTATAAAAATAATCACTGACTGACTGTGAGATTCAATCTCAAATGTCAAAAAGCTTTCTTACAGCTAATTGAACTTATGAATTGTTTCTGCTCCTGGTCTCATATCTAGCATACAACTCTCAAGTTTTATTTGCATTTTCTTCAGCACTAGGAACTTAAAAAAGGATCAAAAGTACACATAGATTTAGGAACACTGTATAGCAATATTCTGTTGTGCTTAGCAGGATCTTATTTTGTGGTCTGAGCTGGGAGTTGTGTGCAAATTGGTTGAAAAGGCCAAGTTGTAGGACATGGATCATAGGAGGATGCTGAGCTGGCAGTGTGCTTGCTGTGAAAAAGGTGGATGGGATGTTGAGGAATCAGGTGTTACAAATCCAGATAAGCAAGTATTGGTATCACTGCAAACACTGCTACTCTGAAACAGAAACAGATATGATTCCAATCTTTAGTATTGAAAAAGATTAATTGAAACTGTACTGGAAGCAGAGAAGTGTTGCCTCTAAAATGACAGAGGAAAATGAGAGAATGTCTGCCTCCAGTAGCTGTGGAATATATGATGTGATTCTGATTTCCAGGGAAGAAATGAGCTAAGCCTAAATAAAATATTGGCTTAAGATGAAATGTACACAGGTCATTGATAAAGTTTGGTTTGGAGTCTAAAAGGTGTTCCTGAGTGTTACAGCCTGTAGATTCTGAGATAAAAGGAGAGTTTGGTGGAGGAAGGAACCAGACTGGATTTGGGAGCTGTGTGAAAGGTCTGTGATGGGAATTCGGGGCTGCTGGACCCCAAGGAGCTTTTGGGGTTGTGTTTTTAAGCAGTTTGTGCCCTCTAGTGAGAGTCTTAGGTAATAATCTTGGTCCTGGTTTTGCAGGATGTTATCAACCCTTAACGGTACTGTGGTGTGTTACTGATCTGAAAGGAGCTTTGGTATTAAAAATGCAGGAGGATGAGAGTATGAAGAAAGATCCTATGAGTGAGAGTCATGGAATGCTTTGTATTGGAAGGGACCTTTAAAGGTTGATATAAATGTAACCTCCCTCTCCTGTGGATTGTGTCCAAAAATCTTAAGTACTTGTTGAGATGACCACTGAGGTTTTTGCTGTTCAGTGTAAAGCAGATGTCAGCAGACCTATGGTTTCATTTTTTACAGCTGAGGAATCACTGCATGACATACCTGTGGAACCAAGTGGCAGAATTAGAAGTACCAAACTCATGGCAGAGTAGATGTTTCTGTTTTGAAATGAGCACATCATTTAAAAGGATAAATCATGTCTGTTAAAGATGAAAATCACGGCTTTTTAAGACATCAAAAAGTTAGAGCTACCTTTTTAAAATTTTTTTAAAGGTTACAAAACTTCACTGGAAAAAAATCCTGGAGATGATAAAACAGATGAAGAGATGGAGGGGACACATTCAGAGGATGAAATGTTTGCTCAGAGAGGCCTTCGAAGAACTCAGAGTATGAAATCTGTGAAAACTGTCAAAGGCCGTAAAGAGGCAAGTATGAGCCTGCTTCATGGAGTTTGGTTTCTCAGTGTATATTGGCATTTTTCACAGTGCAGAAACCTATTTTTAAACTTGGAGAAGTTGTCAACAATAACTGGGCTCCAGAATGCTAAATGGGGAAGTATGTGATAACAATATCTAAGTTTGGAGCTTTTGTAGTTTGGAGTGTTTAGGGGAAATACATGAATGAAATGAATGAAGCAAGGAGCAAGGGACAGGAGATGAAACAGACTCTGTGCTTGTAATGCTAATTCTGGCACCACCAAGCCAAATTTCAGGAACTGCTCACCTTGAATATGGGCTATGGATAGCAATACTATCATCTCCATGTTGTGTACACTTAAACATCTGCTGTTTAATAGTAAAGAATAATCAGATTTTTTAGTTCCCATAGCTACATGGCCTGACTGTGATCTACAATGAGAATATCCTGGTTAGTGTTCAAGGCACTTTATATGTGCATGCATCACAAATTTTAAAGATACTTCAGGATAAATCTCTGTGGAATCTCAAAAATTCCTGGATCATTCCAGATTAACAGTTGATGCTTACTCTTCTTGCCCAGTTCCATTGAAACTTTATCTTTTTCAGTTATAGGTAGATTCTGTTTGTGAAACTGGGGTGTCCAAAGCACGTTGTAGGACAGTTGCTAAATAGGATTAGTGAGGAGGTGATTCAGATTTCTGCTCGGTGTGACTCAACTCCTTGTTACAATTTTATTTTTCCCCTCAGATACGATATGGATCACTGAAATACAGAGTAAAGAAGAGACCTGTTGTCTACTTCTGAGTGTACTGCACAATGCCTGCAAGAGAAAACTACTGTACTACAATAACTTGAATTCAAGTGTTAAAGATCTGTGTACAATTCCTAGAATGAGTCTGTATGAACAGATATGGTAGGACTTGGTTTTGTGAGCCCAAGTGATCAGATAAACTATTACTCTATTTTTCTATACTTATTGTTTAGATTTAAATCTGGACAAGTTACATCGTGAATTTCAGCACTCCTTAAATAGGAGTTAAATGAGTAATAGGAAATAATCTTTTGCCTGAGGTATTGAGCAGGTTGAAATAATTGCAACTCCAATTGAATTAGCAGAAGCTGTAAGTATCTAGAGCTTGTGAAAATTGAACCAGTGTCCCCAAGTTTACATTGAAAGATATACTTGAAAAATTTTTCTGAACTACAATTCCTGAAAAGGCTTTGTGTAATTTTTAAATGTACAGTTTAAAGGACAATAGATGATGATGGGAAAGAAAAAGGAAAGATGAGGTAGGTAGGATACATCCTTAACATAATCATCTTGCATCATATTGCCAAGCTTAGCAAACTGGGGTACATATAGCACTTTATGCAAAACTGTGTGGTTTTGCACACTCTTAAGGATTTACAACTGCACATGTCATTTTAGTGACTTGCTATATAGGTTAGTTACATTTTGAATGCCAGCAATTCTTGTATTTCATGATCTTTTTAAAATTCATCTTGATTCCATAAGTACACTTAGGATGCTGTAGATATTTGCTACTAATGATATTATCAGGTGCCTTTCTATGTACTATAGGGCTGTGTGGGGTTTGTCTGTGTGTTTTTTGGGGAGTTTTGGGTTTTTGGTTTTTTTTTTGCTTGTGGGGTTGTTTTGTTTGTGTCTGTCTTCTTCCATATAAAGAGATGTAACATGATTTAAGTCAGTTTTTGGTTAAAATTGTGGTAAGTAAAACCTGTAGCAATTCCAGTGGATACACCTCAGGGATCTGATCAGCCCATGAGCTGAGTGTTAAAGTCATGCTGCCATAAAGGCATGTATGATACGTGAGTCAGGCCCTGGTTTAGTTTTGCTCTACATTGCTTTAAGAACAAATATATTTATATATATATGTACTTTAGAACATGTATGAGTGTATATTTCATACCATATGTGAATTCTAAAATGGTCTGTGTAGTACTTTTTTATTGCTAAAGTTATTACTAAAATATTTGCATATAAATAGCTTCTTCTAAGAGTCTAGCTGATTTAGTAAGTCATTTTATAACCTAGAGTCCCATGGCATATCTGCACAGAGATTAATTTTGAAATGTCTTTCAACGCAGTGACTTGTCAAAATTACTTTTTTAGGTCACCTTTGGTACTGTTTTCTGCAGTTCTGAGAATTAGGCTGATTTTAGTTTTCTGTGTGACTATATTTCTACTGTGGATTCAGGGAGAAACCACTCACTTTTTGCAAGTAGTTATTTTATTATGTACCTTTGGGACAGGCCTTGTGACTTCCCTTGAAGAGAAAATGGCATGGATTCCTCTTATCCTTGGATCTCTGATTTCAATCCTTAGACCTTCCCCCAGGTATTGACAGTCATCTGCAAGCCTACTGCAGAGATTTTAAATATATTCCTGAGGCTTGGACGTGCTGCAGTTCTTTTTCTGTTACAGCCATAGCAGTTCACTGCTGCTCTGCAGCACAGACTGGCTTTCAAGGTGGTCTTGTGCACCCTTGGGCCAGGGTTTGGATTCTCTGGGTATGAATGCAGCAGGTGTGTGTTGCTGTTGTTCCTCCCTGGCTGTGGGAAGTGTCTGCAAGCCCTGTGCAAAGCTGTGCTCAAATGCAGCAGCACTTTCAGCCTCTCTGAGGAACCTCAGGGCTGTGGTGAGAAGTCCCAGCAGGCTGTGTGTGATTAAAAGGCTCAAGTTTGTAATACCCAACTCAGAAACACAGTTTGATAGCAGAAGACAGCCTTGCTCTCTCCCAAATGAGTACAGTGCAAAAATCCCACCCCCTAACCAAAACTGTATCTTGTTATCCAGCTTTTCTAAGGAGCTGTGGGCAAGGGATGATCACAAAGGCAACCTCCCTGGAGTGTGGGACTTGTGCCCCAGCAATGTTTGTGCTTCTCATCTGTCTCCCTGAGGCCTGTCTGTGTGTTAAGGTGTGTAAGAGATTAAGGAACCCAAAGCTCTTGTATTTGTATCTCACCCCTCTCTGAGCAGTAGGCTAACCTGGGCCTGGGATGGAATCTCTAACTCTTACTGTACAGTTGAGCACTTGCTGACACGTTTTGCTGTAACTAATCATGCTTGGTTTACCAGCAAGCATGGCAAAAAAATAAACATTTTTCTATAAATCATAATCCTGCATGAAGTAGGGTAAGCTGTTTTTTCAGAATTACAGTCCCTGTTACAGGTTCACGTAGATCCTGTTTTGGGGGTTGTGTTTTTAACACATTTCTAGGCCAGAGATCATTGAAGTATTTTAGGCTCTACCACACTCCTGTCAGGAAGTTGCTCTCTGTGTCTCTGAGTACCTGAGGCTGTAACTTCTGGCAGACTTAACTTGTTAACTCAGTAGTGATAAAGGCTAAATAAATCCTCCTCTTTCTGGAACTTGCATGGAGTTAGGAAAGCTGGCAATGTTATTCATATTCATTACTGTTTGCATATAAATGTACCTCTGTTCTTTTCAGATAACTCTGTTACACGATCAACCTTCAATGTCTTCAGTCTAATAGCCAACTATAAAAATATTTTCTTGCCAGCCTGATTTTGATCTTTGAACTCATCCTCATACTGGTTCACTGGATTATCTTCATTTTTCTCTTCTTACTGTTCATTGTTAGCTGATTCTTCTCAGGGCACAATGGCATGATTGGCTCTCATCCCAGTGATAGGCAGTTCTCTCTCCTTGTGGAATTCAGTTTAGTTTGGTTTTGAAACATTACCCTCTTTTAACTTTGCTTACAGGGAATTTTCAAACTTTTCTTGCCTTAGCAACTGCAGAAGTCATCCATCTAGCTCTTGCCAGGAAACCTCTTGGGGAAAAAACGGTTAAAACTTATGTTTAATGTTCTCTTTGGATTTGGAATGTAAAATGTAGTTCATGTCAAATTATCTAATCTTTGGAACAAAGTGTTTCCTGAGAATTGCCTGACTGCCACCAACAGGACTGCTAATGTAGTTAAACAAAGACTTGGGGTTTAAAAGTGCATTAAAATATGTATTTCCATTTAAATCATATCAAGGTTTCAAGCCTTTCCAAAATATATCTGAATTGACTCAGCTTTTTTTAGCAAGAGCCTAGTGGACTTGTTAAAATACCCAGTCTGAGATGAGGATTAAATTGGTGGCCTCAGCTGCAAATAAGCTTAGGCTGGACTTTGATTACAATGTAATTGCCAATATTGCTAATTTCTTTGGTATGTGAAAGTAACCGAATAATATCCAACATACATTTTGCAAACTCTAGTGAATTTTAAAATAGAAGATAACTTGGTAAAAGAGAACGGTGGAGAAAATGCTGGACACATTCAATGTGCTGTTCATGACAAAAATGTGTTTTATTTTTGGTGTTGCTTTTATTAACGGGAAGTTGGTATTTTTAAGTATTTTTTCTACAAAAATGTATGTGCAAAGGCAACACTTTAACATTTTTCAAGAACTTGTATTTTTAAATGCTACAAACCAGAGAATATACATTTGGACTGAAGGTAGTAGCTTTAAAAAAATGCAATGTAAGCTTTAATTTTTATATTGTAATAATAACTTGCTGTCAACTTGTTTACATATTTGTAGGATGGAATCTTCATTATGCATTGACTTATCTTGATGCTGTCTTTAATAAATGCTGCTTTGAGCAAGATGCAGTGGATATTTTATTATGTGAATTACTATTAACAGACTAGTCACTATGTAATCTGTATTGTTACTTATTGTAATGGTTCAAAGTTAAAAACAACCTATCTGAGCTTGTCTGAGAGTGTTTAGGCTGAAATGAAATGTTCCCTGCCAAAGGCAACTTGAACATGCTGTAATGTCAGCTGGTTTGATTAGGTGTTGGGTTCAGAGTAAATTAAAATTGAGATGTTTGGTGTCCCAAAAGTGTAACTTCCTGTGGAAGTGCTGGACATCAAACTGAATTTGTTTTGTATTCTCTAGTCAGGGTTGAGATGCATAGGTGAATTTGGCCCCTTTCTTTTTCAAACCTCCCTCTGAGCCACGTTAACACCCCTACCAAAACCCAAGCTAACAGCTCAGTAACCACATTTCTGGGCCTTGTTTGCAAGGCTTCCTGGCTTATTGCCTCAAATAAAAGCATGTCTTGATATGGTTCATTGAGGAGAAAGATGTAAAGGATAGTAGCAATAAATATTTTTAAGCGTTATAAAGTCCATGCCAGAAGCACAGACTCTTAAGGGACCTTGCAGTGATTCAGTTTGTGTTGTCAGAAAAGTTCCTGCAGTGATGTCAGGCTTTGTGTCAGGGAGGATTAGGTTGGGTACCAGGACAAGGCTCCTACCCCAAAGGGTGGCCAGGCCCTGAACAGGCTCCCCAGGGCTGTGGTCACAGTACCAAGCCTGTCAGCATTCAAGAAGTGCTTGGACAACTCTCAGGCACAGGGGGGATTCCTGGGGTGTCCTGTACAGGGCCAGGAGTTGGACCTCATCATCCTGAGGGTCCTTCAGCTCAGGCTGTTCTGTGATTCTGTGGGCACTGAATGATGATCTCGAGCTGGTTTGCACTGGTAATCAGAGCTTGTCTGTCATTGCTTCCAGTTTATTTCTGCAGTCAGGCCCAGGGCACTGATCAGGCACAAAGGGTTTGAGGAAAACCCTTTTCAGGTGAGTGTCCAAGGCCAGGTTATTAGTGAGTGGTACCCTTCCTATGGGAGGGATGTGGGAACCATGTGACCTTGAAGAACCTTGAACCCAAGCCTTTCTAGAATTCCATGATTATTCTGTGGATCACTCAGAACAGATGAGATCCACCAAATACTGAAAAAATTGGCCTGCTTTCTAAAAATAGATTCCTCAAAATGCCTATGAGACTTGAACTAAGACAGAGACCCCAGGAAAGAAACCAACCACCTCTTCAAAATATGTGTATTTATTACACCAAAACTCAAAGTCCAACCGTTTCACATTTTTTCTTTTCCTTCTAGGTCATCCCAAATATGACAAGAAGACAAAAACATTTGTATGTATGCAAACAAAACCATGAAATCAACGTCCAATTAAGGTATGTTCATACAAAACTCATATGGTCTTTAAATGCAATATAAGTGGCATACACAGATTAACAGGTACAAAAAGACAGATGCATAAAGTCTATGATTTTACATTTCTTGTGCCTGTTATTGAAATGTAGAACATCTCACCAGCAATAACATGGAGGGAATAAAACAGCAGTGTTAACTCAGATTTCAGCTCTTATTTACATAATTTAGATGGTAACATAGGAGAATATTCTTTCTTCATAAAGAGTTTTTATTTTTTCATTAAAAAATACCTTATAAAAGCTGGCATTACTGGAGAGCTCTGCTGATCTCAGTGGGTATCAGTATTCACAGCTTGATTAACAGACTACAGTTCTACAGTTCAGGCTATACCTGCAGTGATTATTTCAGTCAGTTCTGAGAGACAGTAACTCCTCTCTTACCTGATCACCTTTCCAAAGGGCCCTTCATGGGCTTTCCATATTTCAGTGCTAATGCTGACTGCAGCATTAACAGCAGGATAGAAAGGACAACCAAAGGGGAGTTTTTATTCTTCAGATTTTTTTAATTTTGCCTTGTTTCTACTTGAGGGAGCTTTGGCTGTTTCAGCTTTCTTGGCAGTTTCAGGTGGTTTCTTTTTTAGCCTCCGCTTGTTGGAACGCACCAGGTCCTCACGTCCCAGTTCAATCATTTTTGCTTCCCAGGATTTCATTTCATTCTCATACCGAACCTTATCATCCTGAGCAAGCTGCAGGTATGGCTGAAAGAAAATAAAGTATCAAGGAGTTACAGAAGAGGCTTTTTCTGGAAAACTGCCATGACACAAAGGTGACTTAGAATACCTGTGCAGTGAACAGCCCAGGCATTTGCTTTTTCCCCCAGCTAATTGGAAAAAAAAAATCAAACTTGAATAAAAATACAAAGCTTTAGAAATCAACTGCAGTTATATCAACAGCTGCCCATTCCCAAAGAGGGAAATTATTCAGTACTGCTACTAACAGTTAAGGCTTTTTTATTTGAGCACTAGTTGGAGATGGCTAGATTACCTGAGGTGCAGGCATAGATATTGCTGTAGAATTATTTCAAATTAGTTTTCTACAGTAAGACCATGAGCCTAAGGTGTGTCCTAAATACACATTTAAAACCATCTGGAAGAAGGGCATTCATGAGGAAGGACAGTAGGGTACAGAATACCTGAATATGTCAAGGTTTAGTTTACATTTCAATACAGCACCCCTCCACGTTTGCTCATCCACAGATTCATAGTTCAATACACTACAAAATTATCCCCCAGACAACCAAAGTTAATAAATTACCCTGTGCACATCACTTGTTGATTTCTGTTACTTTCCCTTGTAAGAAGTCTTTCCATGAGCAGCAAACTCTTACACTGGTGCTTAAAGATATTATGGATTTTTAGAAAAAAGATCAAATTGTTGCATATTATTGCACCTTCTTCTCTGGATGTTGCTTAGCATCCACTTTAAGGCACATCAAACTTCCATCCTATCCCACTGACTCACATTTTAACAACACTATGAATTACATGGTCACTACTGGAATAAAGGTTATGACAATCTTTTTCAAGATGCATGAAGATCTTGGAGTATTTTCCTCAGTATTATATTTTAAGCAACTGAGTTCAAGATTTTGTACGAATATATCAATTTTGACTCGTTTTTAATTCTGATTAGATCAGAGCCTCATCCAAATCCTGTGACATACCTGCTTTTGGGAAGCAGACAGTTTTTGCCAGACATCAAATAGTCTCTTCATCTTTGCCTAGGGGATACAGAACATGCAATACATGAGTTATTTTAGGAGCAGACTGACTTCAGAGGGTACAGATGAATACTGCAGGAGTGAAAGTCAAGCCTAAACCAATTCAAAAAAGCACAAAGACACAAAAACTTGCTTCCCCTTATTTGCCCTTTTAATGTAAGTAAATAATTATAGTTCAAAACAAGCTTCTGGGCATCATCTGAGCCACATTTCAGCAGCCTGGGGAAACCTGCCTTGTACATGGAAAACTGAGGAACAAACCATATCCCCCACCCTGACTCACTGACTGAAGGCACACAGGCTGGGGCTCCCCCAGTGTAACTCACATCACCCCAAAGCCCAGGTTAGTGCAGAACTTGGGAGTTTGCTGAGGAACTCCTGTATTTCCATAGCACCAACTGAACTATAGGAGGAATAAACTGCTACTGCCAGAACAGGAGCACACCACCACCACTCTTTGAAAATTTGAATTGCTACATCGAAACAATGGGAAGTATAATTCTCTCCTTACAAAAGGAACAGATGAAAGGCTGTAACATTGAAGTGTAAAGATTAGCATGTTTTAAGAATAGATGTTTTAAGTCTGTGTACCCATGTAGCACTTTATACAGGCCATGCTAGCAGTATAGCCAGATTGCCACAGCTTAAAAAAAAATAACCTAAGCAATGCAGCATTCCACATAGTGAACTACTGAACAGTGTCTTTGAAAATGACAGAATCCAAACTAGATTTTTTGGAATACAATGGATATGTTTTAGAAAAAGAATCTTCTCTGGCTTACCACAGGTGATACTCCCTCACTTTCTTGATAATTTTCTGACAGAAAAATGTTAAAGCCGGTACGAGCTCTTTTAGGTTTTCCGAGCAGATTCAATTCCTTTAAAAACAACAAGAGAAGTTATTCCATCTATCAAACGTGTATTTGCTCCAAAACTAAACTCAGAATTTATATTTTATGCAAAAATCAAACAAATTCTTTCTTTGGTGTTTTATTGTGTAAACTGAACTATATGTCAAGATGCTCTTAATACTTTTTCAAGACTAATGTTAAACTACAAAAAGCCAACTTGAGTTTTCACAAGTTGTTGAAGGAGCATTTAACTGATTCTTACTTCAGCTAAGTCTTCCAGAAACCAGAGAGTGCTACTAAATTCAACTCTGTAAGAAAGTAATGACAGGTTTCCTGTTACTCTTCAGTAAGGCCTCAGTTTCTGGTGTGAAATAGTGCCTGCGTGCAGAGCAGAGGGCAGACACTGATCTGTGGGAGGTGAGAAGGTGGAAGAGAGCTGTGTTTTGCTGTCAGAATGCTTTGCCTACAGGGATGATGGCTAGAGAATGAAAGCTCACTTCCTTTTCTCTCCAGTCCTGACATTCCCTCCCACTGGAGTCCAGGTGCTGTAAGTTAACATTTGCTTAGGTCTTCGATATGCAAACTGAATTCCTTGTGGTGCCATACTCTAGAAAGGATCAGCAGAATCAGTAAGATCAAAAACTCTCTCTAAGCAGGGGTCTTTAAGCCCAATTTCCTTTTGCTTTTGCCAATCAGGGTAATGTCACAGTTTAATTGACAGAAATACATCCGCAATACATAACCCCTTTGATTTTTCCAGACAAACCATAATATTGCACTATTTGAGATGGTTCTGTCTCTAAGGATTTATACATAAACCAGCCAAAAAGGAATAGGGAAGATGGCCCTAATGAACTAGCAAAGGACACAGATGTCACAGCAGCAGCTACACAGTGGCAGAGCCCAAAAAAGGAAGGAAAAAAGGCTACTTCAAACAGCTGCTACCTTGTAGGGCTTAATGAGGTAACAGTACAAGATCTTTGTGAAAACCCATTCCTGAATGTCTTCCCATCCAAAGAAAGTGCTGCTGGTCCAAGTGCCTTTTAGTGCCTATCCTGTCTCTGGTAGCTCTAGAAATAGGGAGAAAAAAAAGCACAGAGAAGCTACCTCCAAGCACAAAGATCCATGCTAATTCTGTGCTCTTCACGCATGGGAAAGCCACTAAAATAGCTGCCAACACCAGTAATTGTTTTAGTCCTGGCATTTTGGGAAGGTTGTGTTGTGTATTTTCTTCTATTTGAGTTGCTTTTGTATTTCTAAAACATACTTCAACTCTGCTTTGTATATTACATAACAGACTGCAGGCTCCTTGAAAGAAAAGAAACTTGAACTTCAAAATACTTACTCGTTTTGCCCTGATGGATCTTCTCTTTGCCTGTTGTTTTTTCTTTTCCTCTTTCAGAGCTGCAGCCTGGGCTGGAGTCAGTTGGGCTTTATAAGCAGCCATCTGCTCTCCATATCTTTTCCAGTCTGTCTTTTTTGCTTCCTCATAAACCTACAGCACAAACCACCACTAGCCTTAAACTTAAGCAAGATACTTTCAGTCAGCAGTGCTTGACCATTAGACAAGCTAACACTTCTAACCTAAGAGTAGGAAAATTACAGGCTGAAAAACTTATACCAGAACATCAGATTTTCATGTTTGATTTCCTGTGCTACATTTCAGAGACACAGGGAAAGGTAGACAGAGTGAGAAGTTCAGAAGGGATGTGAAAGCACCTCAATTCTAGTGAACAAAGATATTTCCTTTAGAAAAAGGAATCCTAACTGCCTCTAATTGCTAACTGCAGTCAAGGAAGAACAATCATTACTTTGCTGTAAATGGCATTTAAATTCAGCAATGATCAGCAAGTTCTAGAGTTGCTTTACATTATCCCTTGAAACTGCCACTCTGAGAAACTTTACTTAGGACTTAATTTCATAACTCTTAAAGAAATTTACACGAAGCAAAAGAAATTGGTCCTTTCATCAAAATTAACTGAGATTTCACCTACCTTATACATGAGAGCAGAACACCTTTACACAAATTGTACTATACATGTAATGTAATATTTCCATTCAAAAAGGAGAAAGAATTGGTTTGCAGCCCCACAGCCACATGGAGAGAGAGCTGTGTCATTTCTCTGGCAACACATTAAAACTATTAAAGCCAAGGTCCTGTACAAGTAGCAAAGTATGTTCCTGTCTTGGGTTTGCAGGGGCAGATTTTGGTGGTGAAGGAGGTACAGGGATGGTTCCCATGAGGAGCTGCCATGCCTGATGGAGCCAAGGCCAGCCAGCTGCAAGGGGCACCTGCTGCTGGCCATCAGCCGTGGGGGTGGCACCTCAGGGTAACAGTTAAAGCAAAAATGAAAACTGCACAACTTCAGCCAGGGAAAGGAGGGAGACTGTGTCAGAAGAACACTGCTGCTGCTCCTAAGGTCAGGGAAGGGGAGGCAGGAGATGCTCCAGAGCTGAGGTTGCCCTTCAGCTTGGGGTGCAGCCCCTGGGAGAGCAGAGATCCACCTGCAGCCCCTGGAGCAGGGGGATGCCCAAAGGGGGCTGTGACCCCGTGGGGGACACAAGAGCAGCCTGTTCCTGAAGGACAGCAGCCATGGAAAGAGATACATGCTGGAGCAGTTCCTGAAGAACTGCAGCCCATGGGAAAGCCTCACACTGTGAGCAGTTCCTGGAGGATTGTCCCCTGGGGGAGCAGCTGAGGTCAGTCCAACACAGGACAGACAGACTGACCTCAGCCCCCACGCCCTGTGCTCCTGCACTGCTGTCAGGAGAAACTGGGAGTGATGTTGAGCCTGGGAAGACAGGAGAGTAGGGGGAAAGGTGTCTTAGGATATGAGTTTTTATTTCTCATTATCCTACTCTGATTTGATTGGTAACAAACTGATTTCCCCAGGGGAAGTCTGTTCTGCCCTGACAGTAACTGTGAGGAGCCTCTCCCTGCTTTATCCCGACCCACAAACGTTTTGCTGTTATTTCCTCTCCTGCCCAGCTGAGGAGAGCAGCTCAGAGTGGCTCTGGTGGGCACCTGGCACTCGGCCAGGGTCACCCCACCACACTTCCCTTGAGTTATTCAAAGCTCCCAATTCTCCCAACTGTTCTCAAGTCTGAACCTTTGTACACACGTGCTTTTTCAAGCCCTTTAAAAACAAACCAACCAACCAAAAAACCCCACCAGACTAAATTAAAAACCCACAAAAGACACCCAACCAAATGAACCCCCACCACCTGCAGAGTTCAAAGTACTCAGGGAAAGGATACAACCTTACCTGCTTCTGTGATGCTGGTAACTCCTTCCATGCACCTGCTAATTTTTTAATCAGTTCCAGGTTGCTTACTCCTGTACGTTTAAATGAGAAAGCCCAGAAATAAAGATCAGCATTGTATCTTTAGTAAGCTTCTTCACTTTTTCCCAGGGAAAGGTGTCACAGGTATCATCTTCCTGTACAAATGCATTTTCATCCTTTCATAAAACTAACTCACTGTGGCAGTTAGAGAGCACTGCAGTATCTGGGGGATGAGGAAGAGTCACTGCTCACCTGGAACACAACCTGCAGTTGTAAACTGAGGCACCATTTCAAGGCAGCTATTATTACTCCACAACAATTTCATATTTTTTGCCTTTTGAGCTGGATCCTTTTCAAGACAATGCAAGATGGTCTGAATTTGGAGGGGGGAGCAGGGAAGAAACCAAGAGTAGAATTTCCAGTTCTAAGTTTTTTTAGCAAAAAGGGTCTACTGCATTCTTCATTTAAGTATAATGTGACTTTATCCACTTGATACAACATATACTTTGATTTTCTTATCCTTAACAGTGTTATTCAAATGAAGTTTAAAAAGTAATTTCCTTTTCAAATGAACAAAAATGGTGACTTTAGTCTACTTTGTTTTATGGCAGACTGTCGTTGCCTCTGCCTCTTGCACTAGGGTGATTTGATGAGGCCTGCAGCCAGACCTGAATTTGTGAAAGGGAAAAGAATAATTAAAAACCAACCAACCACAAAAAAGCCCCAGGCAAACAAACCCCAAACAAACCCAAGTGTGGTTGAGGATATAAGGTTTTCTTTTCTTGAAAAATCCTTTCCAGGCTTTCCCTGTACTTCACAATAAAAGAAAAAGCAGATGAGGTTCTTCTCCCCCCCCTCAGACATAAAGCTCAGCCACCTCAATGGTGAAAAAGCATAACTAAGCTCTTCTCAGTGACCTTCAGAATTCTGGAAAAACAAGGCAGTTGGAAGGCTTTAGTGCAAGTAGATCAAGCTTAAAACCTTTGAAAATATGATGTTTTGACCACTGATTAAAAGAGAATAAATTACTGGGTTATTTTTGACCACTACCTCTCTTGGAACAAAAAAAAAAAAACAACCAAAAAAACCAAAAAAACCAAACCCAAATTCTCAATTTGTATATAAGATCCAGTATGTTTATCTGCAGATTATTCGTATTTTGGAAATGTGGAAAACACAGGTGTAGTATGTAACTACAATATACTCTGATAGTTCAGTTACCAGCCTATGAGAATGTGGAACTCCTGAACTGGTGAGCTAAACAGGGCATCTATCAAATGGTTTTACCTACTTAAATCTTCCTCAGGATTTACCCAATATGACCATGGTTCTATAAACATTTTAACCTTGAACAGTATTTCAAAACCAGCATATCTTTCTATTCTGCAGCCCTCTGGCAAGAGTCACCGCATTACCTCTAAGTGAAGTTTTTGATAGTAAATCACACATAATCACAGAAAACCATTTTTCTCTAAATACACTTACTTTTTCCTCCCACATACAGTGATGTAATCTAGTACCTGCAATTTCTCAATTACTAAGCCTCAAAATAAAATCATACACAGCTCATGGTATCAGCAAAAATATACTTCAAACACATAAGAATCCAAATATAATAGAGAATCATAAACCATTGTTAACATGTATTACCTAGATGAGACATTTCATCGAGCATTTTTAAAGTTACACACACATGTTCATTTTTTTTGACTTATGAGGCACAAGAGACCAAGCAGGCACGTGCAGGCAGTGAGTATGGCCACGCTGGATTCACGTGGGGAATGGTGCGGATAAACCCCCAGGCTGGGGCTCGGACACACAGACCCCCGGGCTGGGGCTCGGACACACAGACCCCCGGGCTGGGGCTCGGACACACAGACCCCCGGGCTGGGGCTCGGACACACAGACCCCCGGGCTGGGGCTCGGACGCACAGACCCCCGGGCTCGGACATACAGACCCCCGGGCTGGGGCTCGGACACACAGACCCCCGGGCTCGGACACGCACACTCGGGTTTCTGCCATCACGAACTTCGATCGCTCCCCAGGTTCGCTTTTACCAAGGCCGGGTTGCTCCGGCCCGGCCGCTCTGGAGGCGCAG